>JAQOWZ010000055.1:600000-999855 GCA_035578165.1 Stenolophus ochropezus | reverse complement strand
ATAAGCGCGTATGATGAAGAATTATAAAATTCGGGCGCGGAAGCTTATATTTATATGATTTTATACAAAAATAAAGACAGATTTTACCTATTCCTGATGAATACGTTGTTTATTGTAAGCTACATGGGCCGGAATCTAGAATACCTACCACACTTGAAATAGCAATTTTCTTGTTGTAATGTTTTCTTTTAGCTAAAATAAGATGAAGAATTATAAAATTCGGGCGCGAAAGCAAATATTTAAATGATTTTTTATAAACATAATGTCAGATTTTACCTATTCTGGAAATGGATATTTTTGTAAAACATTCATATTCATGCTTTAGGATCTATATTATGGATAATTTTAGCATTCGACAAGCATAAGTGACCAAAACGTGGTACCAATAAGATAATAAACATTCAATTTTCGGGTATTATTTTAATGAATACGTTGTATATTGTAAGCTACATGGGCTGGATTCTAGAATACCTACCACACTTGAAATAGCAATTTTCTTGTTGCAATGTTTTCTTTTAGCTAATATATGACAAAAAATTATAAAATTCGGGCGCGGAAGTAACTATTTATATGATTTTTTACAAAAATTAAGTCAGCATTTATCGTTTCTTGATAAATACGTTGTATATTGTAAACTAATAGGCTGGATTCTAGAATACCTACCACACTTGAAATAGCAATTTTCTTGTTGCAATGTTTTCTTTTAGCTAAAATATTTTTGTTAAAACATTCATATTCATGCTTTAGGATCTATACTATGGATAATTTTAGCATTGGACATGCAAAAGTGACCAAAACGTGGTACCAGTCAAATAATAAACATTCAATTTTCGAATGTTATTTTAATGAATACGTTGTATATTGTAAGCCACATGAGCTTGATTCTAGAATACCTACGACACTTAAAATAGCAATTTTCTTGTTGCAATGTTTTCTTTTAGCTAAAATATGATGAAGAATTATAAAATTCGGGCGCGGAAGCAAATATTTATATGATTATTTACAAAAAAAATGTCAGATTTTATCTATTCTTAATGAATACCTTGTATATTGTAAGCTACATGGGCTGGATTCTAGAATACCTACCACACTTTAAATAGTAATTTTCTTGTTGCAATGTTTTCTTTTAGCTAAAATATGATGAAAAATTATAAAATCCGGGCGCGGAAGCAAATAATAATAAGATTTTTTACAAAAATTAGGTCAGATTTTACCTATTCTTGAAAAGGATTTTTTTTGCTAAAACATTCATATTCATGCTTTAAGATCTATACTATGGATAATTTTAGCATTGGACATGCAAAAGTAACTTTAACGTGGTACCAGTAAAATAATAAACATTCAATTTTCGGGTGTCATTTTAATGAAGACGTTGTATATTGTAGGCTATATGGTCTGGATTCTAGATTACCTACCACACTTGAAATAGCAATATTCTTGTTCCAATGTTTTACCTATCCCTGAAATGGACATTTTTGTTAAAACATTCATATTTATGCTTTAAGATCTATACTATGGATAATTATAGCATTGGACATGCAAAAGTAAACAAAACGTGGTACCAGTGAGATAATAAACATTAAATTTTCGGGTGTAATTTTAATGAATACGTTGTATATTGTAAGCTACATGGGCTGGATTTTAGGATACCTACCGCACTTGAAATAGTTTTTTTTTTCTTGTTGCAATGTTTGCTTTTAGCTAAAATATGATGAAAAATTATAAAATTCGGGAGCGCAAGCAAATATTTATATGATTTTTTACAAATATAAAGTCAGATTTTACCTATTCTTGACGAATACGTTGTATATTGTAAGCTACATGTTTGGATTCTAGAATTCTTACCACACTTGAAATAGCAATTTTCTTGTTACAATGTTTTCTTTTAGCTAAAATATGATGAAATATTATAAAATTCGGGCGCGGAAGTTAATATTTATATGATTTTTTACTAAAATTAACTCAGATTTTACCTTTTCTTGATGAATACGTTGTATATTGTAAGCTAAATGAGCTGGATTTTAGAATACCTGCAACACTTGAAATAGCAATTTTCTTCTTGCAATGTTATCTTTTAGCTAAAATATGATGTAGAATTATAAAATTCGGGCGAGGAAGCATATATTTATATGAGTTTTTACATAAATAAAGTCAGATTTTACCTATTCTTGAAATGGATATTTTTGTTAAAACATTCATATTCATGCTTTAGGATCTATACTATGGATAATATTAGCATTGGACATGTAAAAGTGACCAAAACATGGTACCAATCAGATAATAAACATTCAATTTTCGGATGTCATTTTAATGAATACGTTGTATACTGTAAGCTACATGGGCTGGGTTCTGGAATAGCTACCACACTTGAAATAGCAATTTTCTTGTTGTAATGTTTTCTTTTAACTAAATTATGATGAACAATTATAGAATTCGGGCGCGAAAGCATATATTTATATGATTTTTTACAAAAAAAAAGTCAGATTTCACCTTCTCTTGATAAATATATTGTATATTGTAAGCTACATCGGCCGGATTCTAGAATACCTACCACTCTTGAAATAGAAATTTTCTTGTTGCAATGTTTTCTTTTAGCTAAAATATGATAAAAAATTATAAAATTTGGGCGCGGAAGCAAATATTTATATGATTTTTTACAAAAATTAAGTCAGATTTTACCTATCCTTGAAATGGATATTTTGTTAAAACATTCATATTCATGCTTTAGGACCTATTCTATGGATGGTTTCAAACATTAGACATACAAAAGTTTATTATTTTTTACTAAAATACTGTCAGCTTTTACCTATTCTAGATAAATACGATGTGAATTGTAAGCTACATGGTCTGGATTCTAGAATACCTACCACACTTGAAATAGCAATTATCTTGTTGCAATGGTTTCTTTTAGCTAAAATATGATGAAAAAATATAAAATTCGGGCGCGGAAGCAAATATTTATATGTTTTTTTTACAAAAATAATGTGACATTTTACCTATCCTTGAAATGGATATTTTTGTTAAAGCATTCATATTTATGCTTTAGGATCTATACTATGGATAATTATAGCATTGGACATGCAAAAGTGACCAAAACGTGGTACCAGTGAGATAATAAACATTCAATTTTCGGGTGTAATTTTAATGAATACGTTGTATATTGTAAGCTACATGGGCTGGATTTTAGAATACCTGCCACACTTGAAATAGCAATTTTCTTCTTGCAATGTTTTCTTTTAGCTAAAATATGATGAAAAATTATAAAATTCGGGCGCGGAAGCAAATATTTATATGATTTTTTACATAAATAAAGTGAGATTTTACCTATTCTTGAAATGGATATTTTTGTTAAAACATTCATATTCATGCTTTAGGATCTATACTATGGATAATTTTAGCATTGGACATGTAAAAGTGACCAAAACATGGTACTAATCAGATAATAAACATTCAATTTCCGGATGTCATTATAATGAATACGTTGTATATTGTAAGCTACATGGGCTGGGTTCTGGAATAGCTACCACACTTGAAATAGCAATTTTCTTGTTGTAATGTTTTCTTTTAACTAAAATATGATGAACAATTATAGAATTCGGGCGCGGAAGTATATATTTATATGATTTTTTACAAAAAAAAAAAGTCAGATTTTACCTTCTCTTGATAAATATGTTGTATATTGTAAGCTACATGGGCCGGATTCTAGAATACCAACCACACTTGAAATAGAAATTTTCTTGTTGCAGTGTTTTCTTTTAGCTAAAATATGATAAAAAATTATAAAATTTGGGCGCGGAAGCAAATATTTATATGATTTTTTACAAAAATAAAGTCAGATTTTACCTATTCTTGATGAATACGTTGTATATTGTATGCTACATGGGCTACCTATTCTTGATGAATACGTTGTATATTGTAAGCTACATAAACTGGATTCTAGAATTCCTACCACACTTAAAATAGCAATTTTGTTGTTGTAATGTTTTCTTTTAGCTAAAATATAATGAAGAATTATAAAATTCTGGCGAGGAAGCAAATATTTATATGATTTTTTACAAAAATAAAGTCAGATTTTACCTATTCTTGAAATGAATATTTTTGTTAAAACATTCATATTCATGCATTAGGATCTATACTATGGATGGTTTTAAGCATTGGATATGCAAATTGACCAAAACGTGTTACCAATCAGATAATAAACATTCTATTTTCGGGTGTCATTTTAATGAATACGTTGTATATTGCAAACTACATGGGCTGGACTCTGGAATACCTTTTCTATAATTCTGCAAACCAGCCTTTATTGAAACCTTTTATTTGATACTAATCACCACACACTTCTGGCAACTTTTTGCAAAATACAAATACCGATCGACAGCACATTTTTGTCAATCCTGCACGCTAGCCCACTCCGAGACCTTTCATTTTATACCAAACACGACATACTTCTGACAACTTTTTACATAAAACAAAAGCCGATCGGCATGGAACATTTTTGTCAATTCTGCACGCTAGCCCTCAACGAGACCTTTCATTTGAGACCAAACTCGACATACTTTTGAGAATTTTTTGTGAAAAACAAAAGCCAATCATCATTGAACTTTTTTGTTAATTCTACAAGCCAGCCCTTATCGAGGCTTTTTATTTGATACCAAAAACCACATACTTTTCACAATTTTTTACGAAAAACAAAAGCAGATTGACATGACACATTTTTTTTGTCATTTTAAAACTGGGCCTTATGGTTTTCTTTCTTTTGATAACAAACACAGCAAAGTATTCAATTTACTATATTTATTAATATTTGATTTTTATTTAGTTACTTTATAATTTGGCAACTCTGTTTGTATTAAAAAATAGTAGTTAATTTTTTAATTTCAAATTAATATTATCAACCCTAATACAGCTGCCACCGCCTTCAGTAAGTTTAGGAATATTTGGTTTTAATTTGGTTTCTTCATCACACATTTGGCAACATTGACTTTTGACACTGGAAAAGTCAAAATTTATATTAATTAAACACTTTATGTTTTAAACTTAAATTAGTTGTAACACCTTTGCTCAAGTCTATTATTCATGAAATTGTTTTCAAGTCATTGATATCAATGTTCTATTAAAAGATATAATCATTTAAAATTCATAGAGAGATTGTCAAAAATGACGGATGACGGAGTGATTCTTCTTAAATTTATACATGGCCTCTGGGATCCATTATTTCCAGGCAGCATTTGTACACAGTTTTAATTTTTTACACGAAAACTACTAACAGTAAGAATATGAAACACTTAAAAGGCACCAGATCTCATTAGCTCCCACATATTAAAAAAAAATTATAACAATCACTTGCATGGTTCAGGCTGTAGGCCTTTACAACGGTTACTCGATGCTCGTGATGAATCTATAAATAGATAGATAGATAGATAGATAGATAGATAGATAGATAGATAGATAGATATATAGTGAATGTAATCGTTTTGTACAGTGACTAGCGAATTCTCGGCTACGCCGAGCATTCCCTAGAGCTCCGCTATCAGTGCAAAAAACAAATGCTGATCGACATGAAACAATTATTTCATATTTCCACGTCAGGCCTCACCGAGACCTTTCATTAAATTGTAAACACGATATATTTCTAATAAGTTTTTGCCAAAAACAAAAGCCGGTTGACATGAAACATTTTTATCATTTTTGTATCCCAGCCCTCACCGAGACCTTTCATTTGATACCAAACAAGACATACTTCTTACAACTTTCTGCATAGAACAAAAGTCGATCGACATGATACATTTTTATCATATCTACACGCTAGCCTACATGGAGACTTTTTATTTGATACGAAACACTATATACTTGTGACAACCTTTTGCAAAAAACAAAAGCCGATCGACATTGATAATTTTTGTCAATTCTACACACCAGCCTTCATTGAAACCTTTTATTTGATACCAAACACCACACACTTCTGACAACTTTTTGCAAAAAACAAATATCGATCGTCATAGCACATTTTTTGTCAATTCTGCACGCTTGCCCTCTCCGAGACCTTTCATTTAATAGCAAACACGACATACTTCTTACAACTTTTTGGATAAAACAAAAGCCGATCGATAGGGAACATTTTTGTCAATTCTGCACGCTAGCCCTCAACGAGACCTTTCATTTGATACCAAACACCACACACTTCTAACAACTTTTTGCAAAAAACAAATACCGATCGTGTTAGCACATTTTTATCAATTCTGCACGCTAGCCCTCTCCGAGACCTTTCATTTGATACCAAACACGACATACTTCTGACAACTTCTTGCATAAAATAAAAGCCGATCGACATGGAACATTTTTGTCAATTCTGCACGCTAGCCCTCAACGAGACCTTTCATTTGAGACCAAACTCGACATATCTTTGAGAAATTTTTGCAAAAAACAAAAGTCGAGTAACCCTTTTTTGTTAATTCTACACGCCAGCCTTATCGAGTCTTATTATTTGATACCAAACACCACATACTTCTCACAACTTTTTCCAAAAAACAAAAGCCGTTCGATATAGAACATTTTTGTTCATTCTGCACGCTAGCCCTCATCGTGACCTAACCTAATATAACATTCACTGTCATCAGTAACCTTTCATTTGGGAATATTTGTTTTTTGTTTAGTTACTTTATTAAACATTTGGCACCATTGACTTGGTAATTCGAAAATACTCAAACACGACATTTTTCTGACAACATTTTGCAAAAAACAAATTCTAATCCACATAGAACATTTTTGTCATTCGTGCACACCAGTCCGTATTGTGTCGTTTCCTTAAAACCCAAGGACGATCTACTTCTAACAACTTTTTACGAAAAACAAATGCAGATCGACATGACACATTTTTTTTGTCATTTTAAAACTGGTCCTTTCTTTCGATAACAAACACAGCAAAGTATTCAATTTATTTTATTTAAGAATAATTCATTTTTATTTAGTTACTTTATAATTTGGCAACACTGTTTGTATTAAAAAATAGTAGTTAATTTTTAAATTTATAAATTAATATTGTCAACCCTAATACAACTGCCACCGTCTTCAGTGAAGTTAGTTTAGGAATATTTGGTTTTAATTTAGTTACTTCATCACACATTTGGCAACAATGACTTTTGACATTGGAAACGTCATAATTTATATTAATTAAATACGTTATGTTTTAAACTTAAATTAGTTGTAACACATTTGCTCAAGTCTATTATTCATGATACTGTTTTTAAATCTTTGATATCAATGTTCTATTAAAAGATATAATCATTTAAAGATCATAGACAAAAGTGACTGATGACGGCGTTATTCTTCTTACATTTAGACATGGCCTCTGGGATCCATTGTTTCCAGGCAGCATTTGTGCACAGTTTTAATTTTTTACACGAAAACTACTAACAGTAAAAATACGAGACACCCAAAAGGCACCAGATCTCATTAGCCCCCACATATTAAATTTTTTTTTATAACAATCACTTTCATGGTTCAGGCTGTACGCGTTTACAAATCTTACTTGATACTCGTGATGAATCTATAGATAGATATATAGATATATAGTGAATCTAATCGTTTAGTATATATGACTAGCGAATTCTCGGCTGCGCCGAGCATTCCCTAGGGCTCCGCTGTCAATGTAAATAAACAAATGCCGATCGACATTAAAAAAAAATTATATCTGCTTGTCAGCCCTCAATTAGACCTTTTATTAGATTCCAAACATGATATATTTCTAATAACTTTTTGCATAAAACAAAAGCCGATCGACATGGAGCATTTTTATCAATTCTGCACGCCGGCCTTCAACGAGACCTTTCATTTGAGACCAAACTCGACATACTTTTGAGAAACTTTTGCAGAAAACAAAAGCAGATCAACACTGACCGTTTTTGTTAATTCTACACGTCAGCCCTTATCGAGCCTTTTCATTTGATACCAAACACCACACACTTCTGACAACTTTTTGCAAAAAACAAAAGCCGATTGACATGGCACATTTTTGTCAATTCAGCACGCTAGCCCTCAACCAGACGTTTTGTTTGATACCAAACTCGACATACTTTTAAGAACTTCTTGCAGAAAACAAAAGCCGATCGGAATGGATCATATTTGTCAATTCTGCACGCTAGCCCTCAACGAGACCTTTCATTTGAGACCAAACTCGACATACTTCTAAAAACTTTTTACAAAAAACAAAACCCGATCAACATTAACCATTTTTGTTAGTTCTGTACACCAGCCCTTATCGAAACCTTTCATTTGATACCAAACAACACACTCTTCTGACAAGTTTTTGCAAAAAACAAAAACCGATCGACGTAGTACATTTTTTTTCATTTCTGCTCGCTAGCCCTCCACGAGACCTTTCATTTGAGACCAAAATCGACATACTTCTAAAAACTTTTTGCAAAAAACAAAAGCCGTTCAACATTAACCATTTTTGTTAATTCTGCACACCAGCCTTTATCGAAACCTTTCATTTGATACCAAACACCACACACTTGTGACAACTTTTTACAAAAAACAAAAACCAATCGACATAGCACATTTTTGTCAATTCTGTACGCTAGCCCTCAACGAGACGTTTCATTTGAGACCAAACTCGACGTACCTTTGAGAAAATTTTGCAAAAAACAAAAGCCGATCAACATTGATCATTTTTGTTAATTTTACATGCCAGCCCTTATCGAGCCCTTTCATTTGATACTAAACACTACATACTTCTCACAACTTTTTTCAAACACAAAATATTTTTGACAACATTTTGCAAAAAACAAATTCTAATCTACGTAGAACATTTTTGTCATTCATGCACACCCTTCTACTTTGTGTCGTTTCCTTAAAACCCAAGGACGACCTACTTCTAAGAACTTTTTACGAAAAATAAATTCAAATCGACATGACACATTTTTTTTGTCATTTCAAAACCGGCCCTTATGGTTTTCTTTCTTTTGATATCAAACAAAGCAAAGAATTTTAATTTAATTACGAACATTTAATTTTTATTTAGTTACTTAATAATTTGGCAAAACTGTTTGTATTAAAATAATGTAGTTAATTTTTAAATTTATAAATTACCATTTATTCATTCATTTAGGAAAATTTGTTTTTTGTTTATTAATTTCATCACACATTTGGCAACATTGACTTATGTAATTCGAAACGTCAAAATTTAAAATAATTAAATGTGTTGTGTAATAAACTTAAAATATTGGTAAAACCTTTACTCAGGACTATTATTCATGACACTGTTTTCAAATCTTTGATATCAATGTTCTATTAAAAGATACAATCATTTAAAGTTCATAGACAGATTGTCAAAAGTGACGGATAACTGCGTGATTCTTCTTAAAAATAGACATGGCCTCTGGGATCCATTGTTTCAAGGTACCAATTATGCACAGTTTTTGATTTTTCACACGAAAACCACTCACAGTAAAAATTTGAGACCCCAAAAGGGCCCTATTCCACTTTAAACCACATCTAATAAAATAATATTAAAATTATTCAATGAATGGTTTGACCTGTACCCGTGAGCAAAATTTTTGCGATGCTCGAGATGATTTAAAATATATATATATATATAGATATATAGATAGTGAATCTATCAAAATAGTATATGATTAGCGAAGGCTCAGCTACGCTGAGCTTCACTAGGCCTCCGGCATGAATGAAGTATTTACAGTCGAAGTCTAATTTCATTCCTGTACACTAGCTCTCGACGAGACCTTTCATATGATACCAAACACGACATGCTTCTGACAAATTTTGCAAAAGAACAAAAGCCGATCAACCTGGAAAATTTTTGTCATTGCAATATGGCTGCCCTAATCGAGTACTTCCATTTGATACCAAAGACGGCATACTTCTGACAACTTTTCGCTAAAAACAAAAGCCGATTGACAAGAACTAATTTATCATGTTTGCAACCTAAGCCCTTGTCAAGTGCTTTCAATTAATAACAAACACGTTATACCTCCGACAAATTTTTCATTGCTATAATCAAATTTTTAGTCTGTAAACCTTAATTACAAATTCATTTGTGTTGAAAACAGGACTAATTAAAATACGTCTTGTGCTTGATATAATCAAAGTTAAAATTTTATAAAATTTGACTACATTTTCTTCTATTATCTTAATCGAAATTTTCACTTCGTTATTGACTATTGCACTTAACGAACAAACATTTTGAATGGATAATTTTGGGGAACAAATTACTATAATTTGAAGAAGAATTTGTAATATTTACCGACATACCTTCTTAATAAAACAGTTCTTATTCAACAAAGTACATTACTTGCTTCACTTGAATGTCAATTTGGTTACATTTGAGGAAGTTACTACAAGTTTTTAGTTGATATAATCAAATGTGTTGTTTGTAAACCTTAATGGGATATATGGCCTAATTTATTTTCTTCCATTTTATGGTTCTGTAAAAAATATATAAAATACCCGTATTTTTTTAAATCGCTTATTATTGATAATTCCGGAGAAAATCAATAATAAAGTTTTAGAGAGAGGATATGTTACGTCACGTAAGAAACTTGGAGGATTTGAATTCATTCGATAAAAATCATTTATCATAGAATAATGTACATTTGGCAAATTACCCATGTTCCATTTTCAAAACGATGTACATATGTACACACTAAACAGCCTTTGAAAATCATACGACACTGACAATGTTGACAGATGAGTACAGACATTTCAATGTGAACTAAATTTGATTCCATGTTTTCTAGCTGTTATAAATAAAAGTTGAATCATGGTAATGTTAACTACATAATATTTTTATTATTGTAATCAAAATTCGATCTTAATCTAATCTCTAATCGTGGTTGTATTTTTTAAATACAATCGTTATTTGTAATCAAGTACTTGCAAAAAGGCAGTTATACTTAATTTTAAATACTTTTATAATTTAATAAAGAATATTTTACAATATGTAAATGTGTTAAACCTAGAAACATTTGTTGTAATGTATATTATTTATTCATAACAATTTCAAAGCGGCACGCGAGCCCGTTTACGAAATAAATAAAAATATATGTTGAATTTCCAAACTTTGGAAATTGAGCAATTTTTTTCACACCGTTCTACGGGGGGTGCTACTATGTGTTATGCCTAGAAACATTTGTTGTAATGTATATTATTTATTATTATAACTTAGCATAGTTCGTATTTTCATACAATACATTAAGTTTGACAGCGTAACTGTCATTACTTGACGCAATAAGTATGAAGTTAGTTAAAGAATGAATAAAAATGTATTATTTTAAAAATAATTATCTATTTTATAAATATAAATAATGTGAAATAACATACCGAAATTTAGAAACTGATACATTTTTATATTGCCAAAAAACATTATTATATTCATGTTTTTCTGTTGCTATGTTCATTTATATCTTTATGAAGCTGAATTATATATGTATTTATCTACAACTATTGTTATTGTTATTAATAATATATTTTTTATTATAAATGTCAATAAATATTATTATAAAAGTATAATAAATACAATTTGAATAGTTATTTTGAAATTTAAGTGCTACTGTGGCGCCATCTGTTACGCTATATATGAACTACTGACATCTAACTGAAAATTTATCAAATAATATCAGATTTTTTATATGCCTGTTAGTCGCAGATAAAGTAACCAATTTTTATACGTTCTTTGTATTATTTTATAATGAAAATATGAATTTACTTGCAGTTTCTTGTGTTAGTTATTTGTTGTTGTCGATTTTAACAATAAATAAAATAACAAACTCAACAACAATAACAAAATCAACAACAACAAATACTGACACGAGAAACACTAAAAGGGCGCAATGGATAAACCACACAAAGAGATCGCAGGGGCAGATCGGAATGAATACAAATCTCACCAATGCCGTCGATTTAAATTTCCGCCACTTCTTCCCTTCCGCTTGGAATAGTGTGAACTGAGACAATCATAGAATGATGTGACATATATAATAATTTTACATATCGTTTAGGCTGAGATATTTTAATAAAACAGATGAGTTCATAAAATTTGACATATGATGTCAAATTTGTTGTAAGTTTAAAAGATAAAATAAATAAATATAAAGTATTTTTCCTGTAAAATTAAAACAGGTGGAAGAAATATATATGGAATATATTTGCATGCATCAAGGTTAAGTTCGATTCCGGTTTCAGTAACGCCAAAAATAATTGTTTTTTTGGTCATACAAATTTTATGAAGGAAATTTTACGTATGAAACGAATTAAATATATTGTGTACTGCAATAACCTAATTTTAAAACTTCAAATTGAATGTACTGAAAAACATAGAATTTATTATTAGAGGCGGGAGGTTATGTGTTGGACATATACCAATAATTCTACCCTTGCCATTATTTTTTTTATGTGATCGCTACTTCGAGCCTTTACTAATAAAAAATTAAGTCTTTTTGAAATGACAAATCGCTACCAAAGACCTTTTTATTCTTGTTTTGGCTAAACTAATATCACTGGTAATCAAATAACGTACGCTAATATTATTGATACGTTCAACTTGATGTTTAGACAGAGAGTATATAGATTTTTAAAATTCTACCTTTAAACTAACCTGACTTAACTGTATGTCATACAGACCGAGGGTTTATATATTAAATGAATTGTCACAAAATGATAGTGGCGATAAAATCCAGCCATTTTATATTCACAGGAATTGTGCATAGCGCACGCACAACCTTACTCGTGAAGATAGTTACCTACCGTACAGGAAATTTAAACCAAATAAATATTTATAATAAAACGGTCGCATAAATAAAGTAATTTTTATAGATTTACTTTTATATTTGTTAGATGATAGTTCAAATTTGTTTTAGGAAGATGATTATTTCATTCATTTTATGTACTTTTTAGTCAATTCAAATTTAATAAATAACTGAAACTTAAAAATTCAATTTGACAAACGAAGAATATTAAAATAATATTTTTTTGGCTAGAGGTACTCAACGACTTTGGCTGATGTACCGCCATTATTCTTTGGCGGGAAAATTTGAATATGCATTACTGACCACATTTTTTACAAATATTTGATTTGAAAATTGTTAAATAGTTATTGTAACAAAAGCAAAAGACTTTTACAACATGCAACTTATTTGATGAAATAAAGGGTCGCAATTTAATAAAATCTGTCATTTTAGTGTCTTTCTTGCTTGTTATCATTTTAATAGTATTGTACAATGAAGTATTGAAATGTTTCATTTAAAAAATTATATAATTTAAAACAGCTGTTTGATTTCTGCTGTCAACTAACTATCAGCTGTCAAAAATATTTGATTTAATAAACGTCAAAATTTTCTTTTTGCATTTCTAAAAAATGTTTGACTCTTGATTGCGAAATGCTTTTGCATTCTCGAGGGCAAAAGTGACATATCGCAATCTAGAATCAAAAATAACAACGTCTTAAACACATGTTTAATTATAACTTGGATACACAAAATAGGAAAGTAATAAATTATTAAAACATTACAATACATAATAATGACAATAAGTTATACAGCAAGAAGCTTCTGGACGGGACGAATCAGTCTCCAGGATTCCCTGTAAATGCTAACGGAACACCGTCCAAAAAACGTTAGCAAAAGACGATCACTATACAAAAAGATAATTTAAAATAATGAGATATATCAGTGGTAAAAAAATGACTTACATTATTTAAATATATTGGAATTGTTTCATCTATAAAGGAAGAGCGTTTGGTCGCAGAAGGATTGGGCTAAGTACCTATAACCAAATAACATAAAATATTTAACAGCCGCAAAGAGAATTAGTAAGAATTTGACTTACTTTGTTTGAACACTGCAAACTTTCCTTGTAGAATTTATAATGCAATATTTGAAAAATTGTTCTTTCAGCTAATGTAGTAACTTTTATGTATATTTTGTCTGAAAAAATTTTAATGAGTAAATATAAATAATTAGTTACAAATAAATATTACCTATGTTTAATAAATTATTTGATAATTCGAAGAAGTATTCTGCCAGTGATGAAAGGGTTGTGCATTCTGTTAAATAAAAAATAATTAATAAAGATGTTTTTTTTTAATATAATGTATTTACCATTCTTATTAAACTTTGTCTATAATATTGAAGTTTTTCCAATGGCAGGAAAATCGTCAGCGAATAGGTTTCAAAGTTCGGTTCCAAAATATTCAATATCAATTGTCAGTTGAGATTATTGTTGACAAGTATTTCAAAAAGACATTCTGGTGAAACTCCTGTCCTCTACAAATAAAGACTAATGTAATTGAGGAAGATTAGTTTCTTCTAATTGTTACCGTCATTTTACAGTGGATTTATTGTCTGACATCAACATATAAAATACTATATTCCATTTATCATTTGAATTAAAATAAGCTATATGCTTCGAATAAAATTAAATCATTTTCTTGTGATTGAAATGAATGAAATATTTAATGAAGAAAAATTCAACTTGTAGATTTTATCCCATCGATCCAGTTTTCTGTTTTTAAAAAGGAACATTATTAATTTATATAAAATATGTAAACATTCAAACACTTTTTTATAAAAAAAAAATGTTCGCCTCAGTTGAAAAAACTTCGTTATTACGATTTCACATATGTAATTGTCCAAATACTGGTATACTTGTATCCTATATTTATTATATTCGGCATAGTTTACAGTCATAATGCAGTGTAGATTTCTGTTATTATTATCTAAAATTATGAAATACAAAAATTATATTTTCCAGAACTTGATAATAACATACCATATTATATCGATGTGAATCAAATGAAATTATTTTGATATTTGTGTATCTTTATTATATACTATGAATTTAACTTTTAATTAGTTTAAAAAGTGTAACAAATCATTCTACATTTTTTTTTAAGAAATATATAATTTTGAAAAAGTTTTGTGACTTTATAATTAAATTTTTATTAGAAATTATTTGAGTTGCCAGATAATTTTTAATACAAATAAGTTAAATAATTTAAAAATATGAATGTATAATAATATTAATAAAAATTTCATTTACATTTTAGATAATTTATAGCAATATTTTACTCAACTCAACAAAATATTAAAAGAATACGATTTGTTTACTAACTGCAGTTATTATTGTTAAAATTGTAGAATCTTTCATATAAAATAAAAAACAAATTTTGATAACCTGGCAACTCGATTTCATACAAACATTCACACAAATATTCATACTTTTGCGATTTATTACTCTCTTATTTTTCTTTTATTTCATCGCTTTGTGTTTTTTTTTTATTATAATGTTGTAATATGCTTCATTAGCTTCATACCCACCAGCCGGTTTGTGACGAGTAATTATTATGCAGCTTATTTTTTCTTATTTATTGTTTTAATTTTTTTAACCACGGGCTATTATAATATTGAAGCAAAGTACAGCAAAAATCCCAAATACCACTGGTATAGGGTTTTAATGTATTATGTAACAAGTCATTGTCTTGCCAAGTCTACTAAGGAATTATAGATAATATGGTACACATTATGTACATAAAAATGTAATTTAAAACAAAAAAATATAAATTGAATGTACTCTTACCAAATAAATTGCAGTTAATATTTGTACTTTCGTAGTTTTTTAAAAATGAAAATATTGTTACTCAAAATCATACAACAGTGACAATGACTTCATTACATAACACTTCAAAACCCACCAGCAGTAGTTGGAATTTTTACCATACTTTGCGGTTTTGTAGTAGTATGTAGTATATTGCCAAAAAAAATGTCTATTTATATTCTGTTGCATGAATTTTGAGGTACAATGGTAGACTGGCCTGCCCACATGTTGCGATTTATTATATATATTTGTTTAACGTCACATTTCTAATACATATTATAGAGAGACGCAACATGTTTTAACTTAAGCCTGGTATTAGATAGTTTTCATATAACGTCTTTATTTTTAGATGGTATTCATGAAAAATTATTGACAGCAGTATTGTTTAAGCGCTATTACATTTTTTATTGTAAATGAAAAATATTAATGTTAACTAATGACTGTTGTATTATAATAAAAAAATGTTGCTTAACCTATCTTTTAGTAGTAGTAGAAGGTAAAATATGCATTTAAATATAATTTTATTATAACTGTATTTTAATGTAAAAAATTTAAATTATTTTTTTATACTTACATATAAAATAGGTTTTCATTTAACTATTAAACGTAGGGACCTTTTTATCATTAAATAAAGTTTTTAATGTATTGTGACGAAGCGTCACTAACCTGACTTCCTGTCCGCAATCAGGTATACTCCCCGTTACTCACACAACACTGTTCCGTCATCCGATCATCATCATCACAAGCCTTCCAGACCACAGGGAAGCCGTTCATATCGTTTTTTCACCAAGCGTACGGCCTAACCCAACTTCGAAACCACGTGCTCGGCCAAGTGACAGTTCCTGAGCCACCTACAAAATCACGTGCATAAAACATCACTCTGTTACTGATAATCATACTCACATTAAACATCCCTGCGTAAAATGTTTATTTTCACAGATATTTCACTCTACAGAAAGCTGTCAAAACCACTACCAAGACGCCACTGGGCAGATGCGGCAAACATCCGTACTTCCGACCGAAGCCGAAATTCAAATGTCCCAAAATAAATTATGAAATATTCTAAAATATCATAAAATGTAATATAACACTTTGTAAAACGCAGGGAAGTCAAAGAACGACGTCTAGAATAAAATTAAATTTTATTAAACAAAAATAACGATATTTTAAAACTCTCTATCTTTGTCGTACAATTTGTTTAAACAAGTTTAATTAGTAATCGGGGTATAAATACGGCCTCCGAGGCTGAGTCTGATCACTTGTTTACTAGCTTCTGATAGCGACATAAACTAAGTTTACTTGCGACAACTGCGATTTATTTCCGAGATCCACAGATCTACAGACCGACTTTTTGTAGGTAAGACCGTATTACCGTCCTGACCGCTAACCCCGACGAGTAGAACTTTAAGCTGGCTTCAGTTTGGTGATACTCGTCGTCCTGATTCCTGAAGCTGGCATCCAGTTTGGTTTTATTCCTCTCCTTGACTCGACAACGACCCATCCCTACCGTACAGTCTCAAGCTGGTATCTGGTTTGGCTGTACTTCCTTCCAGACCGCGATAAATTCAGACCGCGACTACGACTGTGACTTCCCAGCGTTAACGACGTATGGAACCAAAGGAATCTGCAATAAATACTGGTTTTTCTTAGTAATTCTGGATTTTAGTTACCACCCTGGCCTAACCGACCTAGAGTTCCCGTGGCATTTTGTTCTCTCCCTAGGTTCCGCTGATTGGCGCCCGAGAAAACCCGACTTCCTGGGGAAGAACCACGACATCACGGACCGCCAAAGTCGCAGCGGCCCAAGTGATCGTCACAGTATATTATTGAAAATATTGGTAAAACATACAATATACCAGGATGTAGACGCTATAGAAAATTTTTCTAATACTTAACCATTGCTTTATACTTTTTATTTTATTCATGTTTTTCATTGTTAATATTATTTTATTAACTTTTATGTAAAGAATACTTTTATTTATAATTGCCTATTATAATTCTTTTTATTGTATTTTCATTTTGACAAGGTCCGTAAAATTTGTAAAAGGAGCAATGGTATTATCAGACCTAAGTTCTTTTTTATTACCTTTTACAATATTTTACGAACCACTTTTCATCTTGGAATAATATTTAATACTTATATCAATTACATTTATTAAATATATTGCATATATTATTTAACAATTCAAATTTTACCATCATAACATCTTTTATTATTTATATTTTAAATTCTTTCTTATTCCTTTTTATATTATTAAGTATTTCTAAATCACATTTTTAAATCATAATTATTGCTTCAACATGCTTTATTTTATATTTTAAATTTATCATTATTGCTTTCTTATATTTATATTTTATATTTCATATACACCATCAATAGTCCTTTTTATAATATTACATGTCTTTTCGATATTCTAAAAATTTTAAATTTATAAAATTTAATGTTTTAATGAGCTTCATATGCCTAATTTCAACTAGCCATTATGTGGCGAATAATTTTGATAAAGTTTATTTTTTAATGTATTTAATTTCTCTTATATTTATTTAATTAATCACGGGCTATAATACTAAATCAAAGTACAGCAAAAATTTAAATACCTTTGGTATTGGGTTTTAATGCATTATGTCCAAGCCATTGTTTTGCCAGCTACCAAAGTAATTAAAAATAAAAAGGTATTTTTACCAAAAAATGTATGTTTAAATAAATTGTAGTTAATATTTGCACTTCTATAGTTTTATGAATATCAAAACCTTATTTCTTAAATTCATGCAACAGTCACAATGACTTGGAACATAACACATTAAAACCCCCAATAGTACTTGAAATTTTTACCATACTTGGCGGTTTTTTAGTATAATGCCAAAAACATAAGTACAAATTAGTATTCTGTTGCATGAGTTTTGAGATACAATGACAGAATGGTCTGCTTGTCTGTTATCATTTATTATATACTTTTGTTTATTAAATGTTTATAAATTTTACGTTCATTCATTAATTATTAAATGGATTGCAATTTTTATAAATATTTATATGTTTTTGCTAGATTTATTTAGTTTTAATAAATTTTATTTTAATGTCTTTGACTTCAAACATTAAATATTTTTTTATATAGTTTTAAAATTAATTACAATGAAACTTATGTATTATTGATATTTTGTTTATAATTTTGCAATAAGTTACGAAATGACTATGACATTGTAAATATAACAATTTTTTATCATGATATCTACTTGTTCAATTTAAATTTTTTCTAAATACTCCATTTGTTCACAATTCAAATCTTTATTTTTAATTTTTGAATCTGATAATTTTATCTTCAAGGTTTTTAATAACGTGGCTACGATACTGCATAACGTTCATCATGCAAAAAGATTGGTTTAATACTTGCAATTTAACTTAAATTTTTTGAAAATTTGTTTATGAAATGCTATATATAATATTTTTAAATTTTGAAATAATGTTTATAAATATGTACTTCATATAATATTGTTATCTTATATAATTTTTTTATTGATTAAAATTTTTTGAAATTATTTCATTATGATTTTAATATCTTGTTAAGTTTAAAATTTCTTTAAATACCACATTCGTCGTTATTCCTTCTTTAAAATTTTCGTTAATATTTGATTGCGGTAATTTTATTTTTAAGTTTTTAGATGACCGTACTCTCGACATTGCAACATATTATTGGCCATGAGTGAAAACTGGATTTTCTAAATTAATTCCAACAAAATTAAACGTTTGACCTTGTGATTAATTAATTGTCATTGAAAATGCTAATCGAATTGGAAATTGGGGACGTTTTAAACTGAATGGTAAATTTGTATCTGTAATTAAATCAAATCTTGGTAGATAGAGTCGGGTACCTGCACTTTGCCCGGTTAATACTTCTACATCAAGGTAATTAGTTTTCATATCTTTTATAATAAATCTTGTACCGTTACATAGCCTTCGTTTTGGATTCATGTTTCTCAGTAACATTATTATTGCCCCCACTTTTAACGTTAATTTGTGAGGAGGCATTCCGGTTGGTGTTAACGCATTTAATAATTCGGTTGGATAACTAATTTTATTTTTATTATCGCCTTCACAAAAATCAGCACTGTAATATATTTTTGATTGTTCTACGATTTTATTTAATACTTGTTCGTTTATTACCATTGTATCGTCATTTTTTGGTGTTAAAATGGCGCGGTCTGTAAATTTGTGTATATCATTTGGCTCTATATCATTATCTTCAAATATATCATTAGCTAATGACGTTTGTCATACACAGTGTGCAGGAATTTTGACAACTTCAGTTAAACCATTGCTGATTTTTAGTAAATACTCAGAAAATTCCTTTTCGTCCCTATTTACACACATGTTTTGTTTTAAGAAAATTTTTGAAAGAGTTGCCATAAGTGACTTGTTGTTACAAAAGTTTCTATTATTGTGGTACAATGATTTGTATAATTTACTACCGGTAAACATTGTCTGATATCACCACCTAATACTATAACTTTCCCACCAAATGGTACCGTATTGTTCATTAAATCTTTTAAAAGTAAATCTATTGCATTTAACGCGTGTTCTGGTATCATTGTTACTTCGTCAGAGATGATTACACTTGCATCTTTTATTAGTTTGCCTGCATTACAATTCGCTTTAACTTTACATACGCAGCCGTCATTTACGAGTACTGGTAACTTGAAAACCGAATGTACAGTTTGTCCACCTTTTAATAAAGTAGCCGCTATTCCTGTCCACGCCACGGCTATTACCTTAATATTTTGACGTCTTAAAATACTGATGAGGGTATTATATAAAAATGTCTTTCCTGTACCACCAGGATCGTCTACAAAGAAATATCTATTTTTGCTATTACTATCTGATACGGCATTTAAAATTAAATCTAAAATTGTTTTTTGATCATTATTAAACAACGCTACATTTTGTTCTCCCTCTAATTTCTCTGCTGCAGTATCAATCAAATCGTTTTCATTTTCATCTACGTCATCTGGCAGCGGTAAACCGAAATCGCTTAATGTGAATCTATGTATTTCTAATATTACATGAATTTTTCTTAAACATTTATTTTGCGCTACTTTTTCGGAATTGTGCAATAAATAATCCTCTATCAAATACTCTTTAAATTTTTCCCACAAAGCTACGGTATTGGTAGACGTGTGGAAACAAATTAAATATACAAATAATTCTCTTTATTGTCTCGGAAATTTATTTATCACTGCCTCACCTAAACAATTTTCGCATTCTTTATCATTTGCTAAAAGACCTAATGCGCGGGCAGCTTCTTGGTATATGTTATACAACTTACCATCTACGGTACGCAAGTCTTCGAAACTTGTGGCCCCTTTCACGTGTACTAATATTAAACGTAGATGGAACCGTTCTATATCTTTGGGACTGACGGAAACCATTCGGCCTATTGGTAGTTTTGACTCGCGTTGCCTAGCCTTCGAAGTGTTATTAACAATTACATAATATTTTGGAATTTGCATATAAACATACTGCCGAGCATTTACATCTGTGCTATTTATAATAAACCAGGCAGTTAAAGTTGTATTTTTTTTTCGCTGCCCGTTCTACTCTTTTTTTCTCCTAAACATTAACGAAAAATAACGCATGTTGGTATTTCAAATGAACAGCTAACTCAAATATTGTATGTTATTTATCGTGTAAGGGATATTCCAGTAGCCTCCAACAACATTCTGGAGCAGAAACATACCTCGCATCTAAATAGCCGTTGATTTCATCCCATTGAATTGCTTTATCTTTATCTGGTTGACCTAATTTAATACTTGCGCAGTCATGACCCTTACACAGATAATCGCAAATATATTTAACACTTTTAACCGAAGAGCATATTTCGATATTAATATGAGCTTTATACTTTTTTAGCAAATATGGATTGCATTATTATCTGGCCTTTTGTAAAGAGGATAACCGTTAATATTTTCGTGTGTTTCGTTTCGAAATTCTTTAGGGTATCTTTTTGTGCATTTATTTTCATTCATGCAAGGTAAATATTTATTTATTATACCGCAGGGACCGTGGATCATGTGCGTTCAAACTAATTGATACAACTCTTGTTTATCGTCTTCATCTGGAATTTCGGCGCTTACAATTTCGTCTATTTCATCTTTGTTACGGATTTTACTATCGCTATCTAATGTCTACAACAAATGCATTTGTGGTAACCCACGTTTTTGGAATTCTATTACAAAAATAAAGGCTACGACTTTTCCAAAAATATCATAGTGAAGAATTTCATTCATCATACTTTTAATTTTTCCGTTGAAAACTCGCGCTACTATATCTGGCCGATCTGCAGAACTTTGACCTTCGCGTAACTGTTTATTATTTCTGGCCATTTTGGATTACACGTTATTGTTATGAATAAATCAGATCGGCCGAATTCTTTAACAATTGACATAGCGTTTTGATACATTTTTAATATAAAACGATTGCCACTTTGGAATATGGATGGTAAAATAACCATTGTGCCCGCCTTACCGCCCTCATTATCTGCTAAATTATTTACATGGTCCATTAACCCATTATACAGCTCTACTCTGAGGGTAGGCTGATTTAATCTAATATAAGTTAATCTTTCAGCCTCGACTTTCACGTATGCATCTACAATGTACTGCTGAGTTAACTTTCCGGCTTCTAAACACGGATTAAATGTATCTCTAACTGCTAATCTATTCATGTAAAATTGTAGCATGCTTTGTTTTTTAATACCGTCGGCATGCTTTAGGTTCATGTTCCAGCCACATTCACCGCGAGGAAAAAGTATGGGATATGTCATGGGGTCGCAGTTTTCGCTGAATTGATTAATTCTAACAGAACCGCCTGCTCTTGGGTGAACACAAATGTCTCTATCTATTGGTGGCTCTCCGTCATTTGATGTAAAAACTACGGCCACTTCATTACATGTTGGTACATTATACCTACGCTTATCTTTTCGTCTGTCACTAACTATCCACAAATTAATTTCTGGCACTGACTGATTATTAATATTTGCCCTAGTTATTTCTTTCTGCTCTACTTCTTTTAACATCATGTACGCTTGAGAATACGGATTAATTTCTCTAATAATATCATCTAACTGCGCCATTATATTTGGTTTACACTGTTTATTGTATTGTACATTCATTCTTTTCTCTAACGTTTCCGCAGAATTTATAATGTATAACTGCGCATATTTCTCAACATTATTATTAGTTGGATATAAGGAACTGGCTGAATCATGATAAATTTGACCATGTATTCGGAAACAATATGGTCCTCTGCCCGGAGGCATTGAAATTTTAGCCCCAAATGAAGCAAAAGCTAACGCACTATTGTACTGTCTAATATTATCTTTAAAATTTCTACTGTCCGCGTTATTATTGATCATAGGGCTTTTCATACGCGAAGTTTTTGGATGAACAGTAAGTGCACAGTGGAGACATTGGACCCAACGAATGCGGTTCAAGTAGCATTCCTATACCTTTGCTAGCTAATCTAACTTTATCATTAACTTTATTTTTGCGTGCCTTTATTTTATTTTTATTTATTATATTATTTTTTAACAAACGCTCTTCTTTCTGTTCCTGTGTTTCTGTTTCAACTACTTTTTTAAAATTATCTTTTAACATATTTAATCGCTGTTCTTTATGTTCAGGTGTTTCTATTTCTATAGATTTTTTAAAATTAGTTTTTAACTTATTTAAACGAATTTCTTTTTGTCCCGGTGTTTCTGTTTTAATTGTATTTTTAAAATTATTTTTTAAACTATTTAAACGATTTTCTCTCTGTTTTGGAGTTTCTGTTTCTATTGAAGTTTTAAAATTATTTTTTAACCTATTTAAACGATTTTTTTCTGTTCGGGTGTCTCTGTTTCAATTGTATTTTTAATTTTTTTTTTAACCTATTTAAACGTTTTTCTTTTTGTTCATGTGTTTCTATTTGAATCATATTTTGAAAGTTATCTTTTAATCAATTTAAGCGATTTGTTTTTTGTTCAGGTGTTTCATTTTTAATGTATTCTTTGAAATTAAATTTTAATTTATTTAACCTATTTGTTTGTTGATCAAGTGTTTCATTAGCTAAAATTTTTAATTTATTTTCTGTATTTAATTTTAGACGTTTAGACCGTTCTTCAGCTGTTTCATTCTCTTTACGCTTTAAATGATTTTCTCTTAATTTCTGCTGTCGTGCTATACGAAATAATACTAAATTACGTGTTCGAAACATATTTAAAGTATGTGACCTAAGCTTATTGATATCATAATTTTCCTGTTCCGGATTGCGGTTAAATATGATACTCGTACAAAACGCAATTTTGTAAGTGTTTAGTTCCTTGTTGAACTGGAATGATACGGTCCGGAGCATTTACATACACTGTAGGCTGAGGGTTGAACTCAGTCATATAACGGAGTAAAGAAAAGAAAAAGTCTATGTGTACGTCTTCTAAGTACCCTGCAGGATATAGCAACGTGTTAATATCCTGGTCTATTAACTGAATCTGATAGTTTACTGTCCTAATTCCTACATTAGCCGTTTGGTTACTTGTATGTACATTATTGATAGTATTGTCCGCTACTGAAATGACAGATATACTCCTACAACCTGATTGAACCTGACTATTAATAAAGTTTTCTTCTATATTTCCCGTATTATCATTATTATTATTTTTTTCGTTGTTTTGCTTGCGCTTAAGACGTTTAATTCTATCTTTACTTGGCATTTTGTTATGTACTTAAAAATTATACAAAACTTACAATTTTTGAGTGCGTTGTTCTTTTCAATATTTATAATTACCAATAATTACGGCAGGCCTTCGATTATAAGTCGATCAGGTTCTTTTCTGTTAGGATAATGGAATCTTGCACTCTTTCTCTTACTCTGCTGCAGTCAAGTTGTAAACCTACAGTAAAATTAATATTTAAAATATATGCATAGCATTATAAAAAATTAATACGAAATAAATGTGTATTTGTATTATAAGATTGCTAAATTACTAAATACTGCAAAATATGTACAATGTCAAGGCCGTGAAACTGCTCTCGTCATAATCGAGCGGCAATTACACAACGTGAATTATAATAATATATTTGAGATTGTCCATGTAGTGAACAAACTATAACCGCGCAATTTAAACAACTGTCATCTGTTGTGTTATGTGTAGTTTGTAAGATAATGATATATTTCGCGTTAATTATTAATTAAATGCATATTCATATAAAAATATGTTTATAATTTAATAGTGGATGTATTTAAGGCATGGTATCATGGTTGGACTACAAGAAATTTGCGGATAGTTTACATTGTGTGTTTTATTTGTAAATAAATAAAATTTAAATAAAAATGTTGTTTTCGGTAAATATAGGGTGTTCCAGTTAAGTGTGCCACCATTGCTATCTCGAGAACTATAAGAGCTACGAGGTTGTTTAAATTAGCGAGAACCACCATTTTAAAATAACAACATAATGGGCAAAAAAAAACCACTCCATATCTTGAGAACCACTGGTTTAAAAAAATATTTGTTTGGCTTATGTTAATAGACTTGTAAAATGGTGGTTCCTTGCTAAGTTAACCAACCTGGTAGTTCTTATAGTTTTTGAGATAGCAATGGCGGCACGCTTAAATGGAACAGCCTGTATATTTTAAAGATTTTTCACAAAAAATACATTCATAGATTTCTAATTATATATAACAATAAAATAGTCAACTTTTCGCAATTTTAATTTTGTTTTGGATGTAACAGAAACGTCTGCAACATTTTAAAATTCTCAGAATAAAAAAATTGCGAGATAAAAGTACTGTTACTAAGACCCAAGAATCAACCACCTAATAAATTTATTTTCTAAATAATTTTGTACCTTTCCTACCCTATATGTTAATAAAAAACATGCATTCTTGCATATTAAGGTAAAATAGATTTTATACGGACATATACATAACGAAACATAAGTACACAAGAGATGAAAGTTATTTAAATTGAACTGTTATGTGATTTGTTCACCATTACCAAAATTTCAAACCGAAAAATATATTTGTAATTCCCGCTCCATTTTGACGTCACGCTTTCACGGCCTATTAGAGATAGTGTAATGATTAAAAATTTAAAGTAAATTACTTATACTTAAATAGAAGATCAACTTTCAAAATTGTAGGTTGGAGTAACTCGCAATTAGTTATAACACGCGGCCCACCAGAGACGATGAAATACCCGCCTAAATATTTTTTTAATTTGTGCAATAAATAATTTAGCATATTTTGGAGCATACTTCAGCTAAAAAAAATAATGGAGACACATCTTTTGTAGGTTTACGGAAAACCCGTTAAAAACTACTGGCGCCGGGTAAACAAGAAAAATATAGAATTTAATAAGAAATAAAGTAATATAAAAAAAAAGGAAATCACAAATTAAAATTTCTATTAGCTTGGTTGTAAATGACATTTTTCTAATTGTAAATTGCGAACTTGCAAGTTGATTTTTCGAGGGTTGTAAAAGATATAAAATATTTCTCACCTTAGATTTGAATTTAGCGGCACACTAAACGGGATTTATTTTATTATGACTACTGCAGCTCTGATCAAAGATAATGAATATTAATTCGCAATATAAATATATTGTAACAAAGCACAATAAATGAAATTACTCTACACACAGGTGAAGAAGCAATATTCTTGATAAACAAATTTTGTTTTCTATGGTGTCCCTGATCTCAAATTAGTATTTCCGAAATGTCGGTAAATGTGAAATTATTAATACCAACACCGTACATACCGATAAATACAAAAATTAAATTATTAAAAATTCAAAAATAATAAATTTTAAATAATAATTTATTGATAATGTTATAACACAAATATACTTTTAATTTAAATGAGAATTTTCCTTTAAAACAAAATGAACGTGTTATATACAATAACGAAATAATTATAATACTTACTTTTAGCGTCACAGATGCAAGGTTTGTTGTTCGAATCTTTAAGTTCCATTCTAATTGATCATAAGATAAGGGCGAACTTTTGTGCGAAAACTGATACTCTGGCATTAGTGCTTATATTCCAAATGCAACCGTTTTTAAATGGTTGCAACATGAACTTCTTCACTGATTCATACTAATAATGCAATAACAAATAACTGTTAATAAAATACAACGTACTGGTAGAGATTAATTGTACTAAAATGTATACTTACATGAAATACAGTCAAAATTTGTGTATAATCATTCATATTGTATTTTTGTTAAAATAAACTGCAACTATTGTTCAGTGTACCTACATTATTATTATTTTTCACATTCATAGCTGTAAAATGAAAATTACAAATTAAAAAAAACATTAGAGGAAGGTCTATATTGCAGTTACTGTAATTTAATTAAATCCACTAATATGTGTATTAGTCGATTTTATTAGATGATTGCAACTCCAATAAAGACTTTCTTCATATTAACAACCAGTCGATAAACCAATCCTACATTAAAAACATATTTATCATAAAAGGTATTTTATTAAATTAATTTTAAATTCTACTTCGTTCGTTTGATTGTAATTATTTTTTAATAAAAATAAAAATAGTACATCCCCTTCAGCTTGTATTATTTTTTTCATAATAAAGATGTTTAGGACAACACAATCTGTTATGTACATACATTCATTCGGAGTTAAAACATATCTTCTGCTACTTACAGGTTTTGTTAACAGATTGCAGGAAATTAATACCACGTATTGTTTGTCGAGTATTGTGAATGATTTTAGCTCAGAATTTAAAATTTCTGATAGTCAGTTATCCCACTGAATTGTTGATTTTAAGTCAAAATCTTCTAATGATATTATGTACTTTTTTGTTATCATTATTTAATTTTTTATCGCCTTTCTAATTTAAAATGAAGTGCAGTACTCAGGACAGTACTACAAAACACCTATAATAAATAACTTGTTATTCAATATAATAGGAATTTATTTGTAACTTACTATTTCTAATACGTTTGCAAAATATATTCCGGCTTATAATTATAGGTGTACTTGTCATTTTGCAAATACAATAAACAACAAGGTGCTGCAAGATTTTAAGTAAATTATGAAGGTCTGACACATAACATGTTTTGACAAATGATTTAATTTCTTCGAACTTGTCGTTCACTTAATAAAATTGAGGGTTGAAACGCATATTAATCAAAACAAACACCTGCTCAAAAAATGCGCGTTATTTGAATTATTCCTATAACTCTCTTGTATATAAAGAACAGAATGTCAATTAATTGAATTATTTTCTGAAAAATAATGTGTCTGCTTTTGCAGGAATAATAAATTTTACACTTTCGTCTTTCATATTTTTAGTACTGCTTATTTCCAATCTTTTGTATATTTCTTTCCTTTTTATATCTTTCTCTACATTTCTAAAACATACATATATCATTTTATATTTATTTCAATAATAAATAATAAGTACAAACTAACCTATGTTCTAAGTATTTCTATCAAGTTGCAAAATTTCTAGTATAAATTTATGTTATAACCAATTATAACAAACGTTAAATGTCAGAAAATTTTAATTATACCATATACAATTTCTACAATTATAATACATATTTTACTCAATATTATAAAGTACGGATACATAGTTCAGATAATAATAATATCTTTGTCCATTTTCAAAATTATTGTACTTCAATATTCGTACTTCACACTTGTCAAAGTTACTTCATCACACATTTGGCAACATTGACTTATGTAATTCGAAACGTCAAAATTGAAAATAATTAAATGTGTTGCGTTATAAACTTAAAATATTGATAAAATCATTGCTCAGGACTATTATTCATGATACTGTTTTTAAATCTTTAATATTAATGTTCTATTAAAAGATATAATCATTTAAAGTTCATAGAGAAATTGTCAAAAGTGACGGATGATGGCGTGATTCTTCTTAAATATAGACATGGCCTCTGGGATCCATTGTTTCAAGGCAGCATTTGTGCACAGTTTAAATTTTTTACACGAAAACTACTAACAGTAAAAATATGAGCACCCAAAAGGCACCAGATCTCATTAGCCCCCACATATTAAAAAAAACATTATAACAATCACTTGCATGGTTCAGGCTGTAGGCGTTTACAAAAGTTACTCGATGCTCGTGATGAATCTATAGATAGATAGATATATAGATATATAGTGTAAGTAATCGTGTAGTATAAGGATGATGAAGAATTATAAAATTCGAGCGCGGAAGCAAATTTTAAAATGATTTTTACAAAAATAAAGTCAGATTTTACCTATTCTTGAAATGGATATTTTTGTTAATACATTCATATTTATGCTTTTGGATCTATACTATGAATGGTTTTAAGCATTAGACATGCAAAAGTGACCAATAAGTGGAACCAATCAGATAATAAACATTAAATTTTCGGGTGTTATTTTAATGAATACGTTGTATATTGTAAGCTACATGGGCTGGATTCTAGAATACCTACCACACTTGAAATAGCAATTTTCTTGTCGCAATATTTTCTTTTAGCTAAAGTATGATAAAGAATTATAATATTCTGGCGCGGAAGCGAATTTTTAAATGATTTTTTACAAAAATAAAGTCAGATATTACCTATTCTTGAAATGGATATTTTTGTTAAAACATTCATATTCATGCTTTAGGATCTATACTATGAATGGTTTTAAGCATTGGACATGCAAAAGTGACCAAAACGTGGTACCAATCAGATAATAAACATTCAATTTTCGGGTGTCATTTTAATGAATACGTTGTATATTGTAAGTTACATGGGCAGGATTCTTGAATACCTACCACACATGAAATAGCAATTTTCTTATTGCAATGTTTCCTTTTAGCTAAAATATGATGAAGAATTATAAAATTCGGGCGCAGAAGCAAATATTTATATGATTTTTTACAAAAATAAAGTCAGATTTTACCTAATCTTGATGAACACGTTGTATATAGTAAGCTACATGGGCTTGATTCTAGAATACCTACCACACTTGAAGTAACAATTTTCTTGTTGCAATGTTTTCTTTTAGCTAAAATATGATGAAGAATTATAAAATTCGGGCGCGGAAGCAAATATTTATATGATTTTTTACAAAAATAAAGTCAGATTTTACATTTTCTTGATGAATACGTTTTATATTGTAAGCTACATGGGCTGGATTTTAGAATACCAACCACAATTGATATAGCAATTTTCTTGTTGCAATGTTTTCTTTTAGCTAAATTATGATAAAGAATTATAAAATTCAGGCGCGGAAGAAAATATTTATATGATTTTTTACAAAAATAAAGTCAGATTTTACCTATTCTTGATGATTACGTTGTATATTGTAAGCTACATGGGCTGGATGCTAAAATACCTATCACACTTGAAATAACAATTTTCTTGTTGTATAACAGTGAGTGTGACCGTGGAGCACAGATCTGTTCACGTGCTGATTATTGAATAAGGAAAAGATATACTTACCTGATAATCCACGGCGATACCTTTCCCTGGAGATTCTCACAGTAGAGAGGATGGACAGGATGCACGAATAAATAAACTTTACGACGTAAATTATGTTGACAAAGTTAAAAATAATATATTTAACAAATAATAATTACACTATGAATTATAAAGGAACCAATAAACAAAACCAAACAAATAAGTTATACTGACCGAAATAACATACCTGTCAATTCCCGATTGACTAACTAACCCCGGCATTAAGTTGATCGAGTCATTATATACTTCGCAAATATCGATGGAATGTCTTACATACAACTTTTGCGATCATTGACGTCCATCGATATTTGCAGTTTTTGTATAATCTACTTTGCGTCATAATTACTAAACTGCATTTCAGAGGTAATACATTGCGTACAAGCGCGGTTTATTGAACTATTACTAAATACAACTGACAATGCAATTTGCAAGAATCGCGCTTGTTACACTGCCCTCCTCTTTACAGACGACTCGGTTAACTTAATCTCGAAAATTTTAACCTAATCTTCACATAACTACCTATTCAATTATGATTGTGTTCACGAACATTCATGGGGCCCACGTGCTGACGTAAGCCTTGATAATCCGCCATATGTCCATGTGGTAGATAACCGGGCGGGGTATCTGCATCGGTGGAGCCAGGATTTGCTGTGGTGGGGCGAGACCTGCTGCGGTGCGGCCTCCAATGGAGTAGAAGAAGTCGCTGGAACCGTGGTATGGGGCTGTATATTTTTAATTAACAGCAGCTGAGCCACAGAGTCCCACAAACTTGCCCACAAAAATAGCCTGGGTCGTAGTTGATTACTGACAGCTTTCCTTAAATTGGAGAAATTTAGAATTACCCCGAAGCAATATTTTAATATGGTGAATATAACGTAGACCAGGGAAATTGTTGAAAAAATATTACTCAACCGTGACATGAATCCCCAGACTTCTTCTGCCGCATTCCATGCCATGTTGGAGAACTCACCCTCTGTAAACACATTGGGTAGATGGAAGCCTTGCGCATCTGCTGTTACTCCCGCCACACGTCGAGACACTATATTTGTGATAGCTCTCCGTTCGCTCGGGAACAGTAACGTTTGCTGGAAAGCTTCCATCTCTTCTTGTGTGTACACCCCATGGGCACTGATCGGTGCTACTCGCATCATGGGTACCTGCTCATCGTTGACATTAGCATTGAGAGTAATAGGCTCCGTTGCACTGTGTTTTAGATTTAGATCCGCCTCCAGCCACTTCCCATCTAGATAGAACATCGGCAGTAGCCTGCTACCACAGTCGATTTCTGTCCCGTGTTCTTGGATGATACGTGTGATTGGCATCATGAATCGACTGGTATTCTCATATGTAATCGGCAACTCTTGATAGCAACCTGATGTTCTCCTAAACTCTACAATCTTTGCATGGCATCTTACCACATACAGAACTTCACCCATTACTCTCCCCATGTGCCCCGCTGTTTCTTTCACAATGCTACTCACGATGTCGGGGGTTGTAGCTGCCAAGGCCAATCGGTTTCGTAGCATACTCTCGCGCAGATGACATCGCTTTAAAATGGCGTCATAAATCAAGTCCCTCGTATTCTGCTTAAAAGCAATCTCTAGGAAAAGCAGTTTACTTAGGACTTGCGCCATTAAATCTGTGTTCTGGTCAACCCTCCGTGTCTTCTTGAAGTATCAACCCAGAGTAGACTCGAAGATGATTATGAGTCTACTTTGTTCCGTCGTCCACACTTGTTGGAAACAGAGGGTTTCTACGTTGACCAGACGTAGTGCGAAAACCGTATCCCTAGCCTCAACCACTATGTACTGGGATTTCGTGTGATTGACTTTGAGTAGCACTGCTGTCCCTTCATAAAGCACATCGATACCCGTCTGAGCACACCGATCCATTGACTCGTCGCTCCACGTGACTTCTCCCGCACCGTCGTCGAAGCAATAGTGATCTGAATATTGGCATATTGTACCAGATCTGAGTCTCAGGCTATTTTCTTCTACGTTAGCGACGGCGAGATAGTCATGAAGTTTGATCGTGATGGCGGCGCTAACCACGACGTTTTCATCTACCACCCCATTCACTGTATACTTGACCCCTTGACATTTTCCGATTGGCTCCAGGAAACCTGCTGTTGTGGTGGATACCTCGGTGGTGCTGTTGGAACGTAAACCTGACACAACACCAGCCCCCAGTCCTGTTAGGTCCAGACGGTGGAACCAGTGGGCATTGATGCAGATCTCTGCACGGACATAATGAACGTACCGCGAGAGTCCGCCTGCGACGGCGCTGGTATGCGAGTGCATACCACAATGCTCAACCAACTGCTGTACCGTCACGAGACAAGTATACACATGCACTTCTGTGTACTTCCTTTCCTGAACCAGCTGGATTCTTTTCAACACTTCCTTAGAAGAGTTCTTGGGGTCAACACAGGGCTGGACGTCCAACAGTGAAATCTTGGAAATCTCTGCCTCTGGATCAGCACAGTCATAGGCGATTAAGTCAGCTCGGGTCCCATGACAGAGCAATAAGCTTAAAACTACTATTAGACAATACAAATCTATCTTTACACAAGGAAACAAAAGGGTATTATAAGTATTATAAGTCCTAGAATTCCTAATCCACGGCTCGTCGGGCACGTTCCCACAACTTCTTGTCAGGTAACGTCGACGTTCTGGTGCTGGTGCACTAGGAATCTCTGGTTCTGTCAGGGTAGTTGCAACAGAGTCGGCGGTCGTCTCAAATATTGACTCTTGCACTCTTGATCCCGAAGATTCGTTGTGTGAATTTCTTGCGTTAACCGAATCTGTAACAATCTGTTTATTAATTTGTTCATTTTCGCTTGTGGAAAGATCAAATTACTTCCTGCATTATCGTCGCTATTTTCGTTATTTGCACAGTCGGAAGAAAGGTATTGGGTTTCATCGTATTGTTCTAAGTCGGCTTGCGTCAAATGACATCTTTTTAGCCTATTGACATGAACTTTCATTGTGCGTCTACCAAAAATTTATTTTATCACCGCATTAACATTCTTTAGATCGACGATACGGTACGGCCCTGTCCATTTTTTTGTTAACTTATTACTAGTCCCTACTTTGACAGTGGGGGTAAATAATTAAACTCTATCCCCTAACTGAAAATCAATGGGTTTAGCCTTTTTGTTAAAATTCTTATGCACACGATCGAGATTGTTGTTTAGAAACTCTTTAGCTCTAATGTGAGCTATTTTAAGTCGTTGCATAAATTCGACTACGTAATTAGTGTCCGTATCGTACCGTGTTCTAAGCGGTCTACATATCTCGTCAAATGGAAGTTCGATGTCGCGACCAAAAAGCAAAAAGAACGGACTTTCACCTAACATTGAATGTGTTGTGCTACAAAATGCTGAGCCTGCATAAGGCAGCCATTCATCCCAGTCCCGATGTTCTGAGTTTATGTAGTGCGACAACATGTCTTTCAGTGTCCGGTGTGTCCGTTCAAGGTTAGCGTTAGTTTGCGGGCGATAAGCTGTCGTATGCAGTTTTTCTATGTTTAGAACTTTGCATACTTCTTTAAAAAAATTGGATATAAACGGAGTCCCTAAATCAGTCAATAATTGTCTTGGTGTCCCATGTCTTAAAATTATTTCTTTTACAAATAGTTTTGCTATCGTTTCCGTATTCTGTTCTTTCATAGGAAACGCTTCTAGATATCGAGTGGCAGAGTCTTGTATTGTTAGTACGTATTTGTACCCATTGTAAGTCGTGGGTAAAGGTCCAACTACGTCCATAGCGATTCGTTCAAACGGACGTGAAGCAAGTTCGGACCTCACTAAGGGAGCGGGACGCAAGTGTGGTGAGGATTTACGCTGAGCGCAGGAAATACATTTATCTACATATTCTTTCACATCTTTTCTAAGTTTAGGCCAAAAAAATCCTGAACAAATTTTCCCAAACGTTTTATCGAAACCTACGTGTCCTGATAATAGCGAATCATGACATGCATGCATAATGTGACGTCTTAAGATTTTTGGTATTAGTAACTTACTCTCAAATCTCTCGTCCTCTGTTTTTCTGTACAGAATACCGTCGTCATCTAAAAAGTATGAGTCATCATTATGCACGTTTTCTATGATCGACGCAATATCTGGATCGTTTAGCTGATCATGCTTCATAGAGTTACGGTCCCAAATTATAGGTTCATAATTTTTCTGAAACAATACTCTAACTGGTTTGATTCGTGATAAAGTATCAGCGTTAGAATGTAATCTTCCAGGTCGATACTTTACCGTAGAATCGTACTCAGATAAGAGTAATGACCAGCAAAGTAACCGATTTTTGGGTTCTGACATACTCATTAACCATTTCAAGGGCTGATGATCAACAATGGCTGTAAATTGTTGGCCGTATAAGTAGCAACGATAGTGTTTGATACCCCAAACTAAAGCTAAACATTCTCTTTCCGTAGCGCTGTAATTTTGTTCTGGTTTACTCAATTGTCGACTTGCATACGCTACGGGTAACTCTTGGCCATCATAAGTTTGACATAAAATAGCACTAATTGCGAAAGCAGACGCATCCGTGAAAAGTATAAAGGGTTTTTCGAAATTGGGGTACCTTGGTATAGGATCTTTGATTAATGAGTCGCGCAACGAAATAAACGATTTTTCAGCCTCATTTGACCATTCGAATTTGGAATCTTTCTTCGTTACTTTTGTTAGTGGTAAAGCTATATCGGCGAATTTTGGTATGAATTTGCGATAAAAAAGGCCAAGAAACGCGCGTATGTCTGTGGCATGACTGGGTCTCGGGTATTCTTTGATGACATTTATCTTATCGGGATCAGGTTTCACTCCGTTACTATATACTACGTGACCCAGATATTTTATCTCACTCAGCATAAACTTACATTTGTTTAGATTTAAAGATAAATTAGCATCACGCAAGCGGTCAAATATTAATTCTAATTTACTTAAATGCTCGTCGACGTTATCTGAACTAAAACAAATAATATCATCCAAGTAGACAAAACAGTGGGTCACCGTGAGTCCCGACAAAACAGTATTCATAAGTCGTTGCCAAGTGCTGGGGCTATTCAACAAACCGAAAGGCATTCTTTTGTATTCATAGTGGCCCCACGGAACAGAGAAAGCTGTTTTTTCTCTATCCCGGGGATCCACTTCGACCTGCCAAAATACTTTCGTTAAATCCAGCGTAGTAAATTTAGTAGCTTTACCGAGTTGATCAATCGTATCATGTAAATTTGAAATAGGGAAAAAGTCTCTTTTCGTAATTTTATTTAGTTCTCTATAATCAATGCAAAATCTAAATGATGAGTCACCAGTAGGGGATTTATTTTCAACTAAAACTACTGGTGCTAAATATGGACTGGTAGAGAAAAAAATAATATCATTTTCTAACATTTCGGCTATTAAATATTTCATTACTTGGCGACGACTAAAAGGTACTCGGTATGGAGCCCGTGCCACAGGGTTTTCGTGTTCCGTTATAATTCTATGTTGAACCATGGAGGTCTTTTTCAGTAATTCATTCTTCGGCTTGAAAATATCAGCATGCTTTAATAAAAATGATTTTAATTTATCCCGGTGATTGTTATCTAAATGATCAAACTGAAACTCTTTTAGAAATTCTACAGAATTTACAACGTTTATTGCTACCGCCTTTTTGTCTCCATCCTTATCATTTTTGTTTTCTAAAATCAAATCAGCGGCTACCGTATAACAAATGGGGATTTTTGTATTATTGTTAATATTTTCAGAGCCTACATTTAAAATCTGGAGCGGTATATCGTCCTTTTCTGTTTGCGTATAATTTATTAGTGTACGTGCAACCAAAACACCCGGTATGTTGACGTACTTCGGTTCTAGTACATACAACCCATCAGGCGTTCTCAGATCTAGACGCACGGAAAAAACAGCCGTGTGACGCGGTGGAATCTGTATTTTTTTTTTAGTTTTACTACTTAAGACTGTTTACTCGAAAAACTCTTTGCGCCCGAATTAAAGTTTTGATATCATCTGAACTTTTTGCGAGATTTGAATCACAAGTTAACGCCACGGGAGATTCAATTGCTTCTGAATTACCCTTAACGGAATCTAAAGTTACTTTTTAGAATCCAACCTTGAACTATTTTTTAAAACTGCTAACGCGGGCGAAACTTGAATCTCACTAACCGGTGAATGACTTACACTACAAATATCGTTAGAGTTATCATTCCTTCTGATGTCAGATAAACTAATTTTTGTCTTATTAATTACCACTGTATTGTCTTTAAAACCAATCGTAACATCATGCTCTATTAAAAAGTCGATACCTAATAATCCATCCGATTTAAAGCACAAATCGTCTGGACAAACCACGAAACGATGTTTAATTTTTCTGGAACCAATATTTAAGCTAATAATGACCGCACCGTCATTCGGTAAACTATTGCCAGAAAGATCTACTAAAACATCTTCCGAATCAAAAATCGACAAATTTAACTTTTCTACAACACAACGTTTAATTAAAGATACAGCAGCACCCGAATCAATAAGAAAGCTATAATCCAAATTACTAATTTGGAAAATAATGTGCTTAGTTATATCTTCACTGACATCAGCGACCCTTGGAACAACTTTAACGACATCGGTAGGTATTCTGCCAGACGTTGGGTCGTCGTCTAGGCAGATTTGGAGTTTCAAGGACAAGTCTGATCTGTTGCCCTATGTCCTGCCTTATTACAAGCATAACAAAATTTCTGTTTTGGACTTGGACAAGTGGCTACTATGTGATCCAAACTACCGCAATTAAAACATCGGCCTCGCATTTGTTCGTAACGCTGACAAGTCGTTAATTGAGTTTTATTTTTCTGGGTGTCAGCGCGTTTATTTGTCAGCTGAGCCCTTGTTGTTGTCGGTTTAGCAGATTTTTCAATCGTCATCGCTCTAACATTTAATTTATGGGAGTCAGCCCTGGTTTCTTTATAAAGCCTATTTAAAACTTCCTCGCAATATTGAGCATACGGTAAAGCTTCTTCTATAGTTTCAAATTGTTTTATACGACAAATTTCGTTCGCTAGTCTGGTTTCTAACCCGTCCAAAAACTATTTAATTAGTAACTCCTCTCGTTTTACTTTTGCCCTGAATCTTTGCATTTCATTCCCACCCACCAACGGGGCATAATGTGATGTAAGTGCAGTTGGAGCATAACTTAATAACTGTGCGGGTGGTATTACATACTGTGGGTTTATAGAAATGGGAACTGTGGACGGTATAGGTGCGTACATTGCAGTTGTCGTAGTAGTAGTCGCGGTTGTCATTGTCGAAAGCGTAGGTGTCGTTGTTGTCACGACGATTGTAATTTCGGGCATAATGTCTCGTAAATAATCAAGCCTAATTTTTTATTAGTAAAAAAACCTTTACTATCCTACCGACTGCGCCATATGTAACAGTGACTGTGACCGTGGAGCACAGATTTGTTCACGTGCTGATTATTGAATAAGGAAAAGATATACTTACCCGATAATCCACGGCGATACACCTTTCCCTGGAGATTCTCATAGTAGAGAGGATGGACAGGATGCACGAATAAATAAACTTTACGACGTAAATTATGTTGACAAAGTTAAAAATAATATATTTAACAAATAATAATTACACTGTGAATTATAAAGGAAACATTAAACAAAACCAAACAAATAAGATAAACTGACCGAAATAACATACATGCCAATTCCCGATTGACTAACTAACCCCGGCATTAAGTTGATCGAGTCATTATATACTATAAAAATAAATATCGATGGAATATCTTACATAGAACTTTTGCGATCATTGACGTCCATCGATATTTGCAGTTTTTGTATAATTTACTTTGCGTCATAATTACTAAACTGCAATTCAGAGGTAATACATTGCGTACAAGCGCGGTTTATTGAACTATTACTAAATACAACTGACAATGCAATTTGGAAGAATCGCGCTTGTTACAGTTGCAATGTTTTCTTTTAGCTAAAATATGATGAAGAATTATAAAATTCGGGCGCGGAAGCAAACATTTATATGATTTTTTACAAAAATAAAGTCAGATTTTACCTATCCTTAAAATGGATATTTTTGTTAAAAAAATTCATATTTATGCTTTAGGATCTATACTATGGATAATTTTAGCATTTTAATGAATACGTTGTATATTGTAAGCTACATAGGCTGGATTCTATAATACCTACCACACTTCAAATAGCAATTTTCTTGTTGCAATGTTCTCTTTTAGCTAAAATATAATGAAGAATTATAAAATTCGGACGCGGAAGCAAATATTTGTATGATTTTTTACAAAAATTAAGCCAGATTTTACCTGTTTTTGAAATGGATATTTTTGTTAAAAAATTCATATTTATGCTTTAGGATCTATACTATGGATAATTTTAGCATTGGACATGCAAAAGTGACCATAACTTGGTACCAATCAGATAATAAACATTCAATTTTCGGGTGTCATTTTAATGAATACGTTGTATATTGTAAGCTACATAGGCTGGATTCTATAATATCTACCACACTTCAAATAGCAATTTTCTTGTTGCAATGTTCTCTTTTAGCTAAAATATAATGAAGAATTATAAAATTCGGACGCGGAAGCAAATATTTGTATGATTTTTTACAAAAATTAAGCCAGATTTTACCTATTTTTGAAATGGATATTTTTGTTAAAACATTTATATTCATGCTTTAGGATCTATGCTAAAGATGGTTTTAAGCATTGGACATGCAGAAGTGACCAAAACTTGGTACCAATCAGATAATAAACATTCAATTTTCGGGTGTCATTTTAATGAATACGTTGTATATTGTAAGCTACATAGGCTGGATTCTAGAATACCTACCACTCTTGAAAAAGCAATTTTCTTGTTGCAATGTTCTCTTTTAGCTAAAATATAATGAAGAATTATAAAATTCGGGCGCGGAAGCAAATATTTATATGATTTTTTACAAAAATTAAGTCAGATTTTACCTATTCTTGAAATGGAAATTTGTATTAAAACATTTATATTCATGCTTTAGGATCTATGCTAAAGATGGTTTTAAGCATTGGACATGCAGAAGTGACCAAAACGTAGTACCAGTCAGATAATAAACATTCAATTTTTGGGTGTCATTTTAATGAATACGTTGTATATTGTAAGATACATGGGCTGGCTTCTACAATACCTACCACACTAGAAATAGCAATTTTCTTGTTGCAATGTTTTCTTTTAGCTAAAATATGATGAAGATTTATAAAATTCGGGCGCGGAAGAAAATATTTATATGATTTTTTACAAAAATAAAGTCCGATTTTACCTATTCTTGATGACTACGTTGTATATTGTAAGCTACATGGTCTACCTATACTTGATGAATATGTTGTATATTGTAAGCTACATGAGCTGGATTCTAGAATACCTACCACACTTGAAATAGCAATTCTTTTGTTGCAATGTTTTCTTTTAGCTAAAATATGATGAAGAATTATAAAATTCGGGCGCGGAAGCAAATATTTATATGATTTTTTACAAAAATAAAGTCAGATTTTACTTATTCTTGAAATGAATATTTTGGTTACAACATTCATATCCGTGCTTTAGGATCTATACTATGAATGGTTTTAAGCATTGGACATGCAAAAGTGACCAAATCGTGATACCAATCAGATAATAAACATTTAATTTTCGGGTGTCATTTTAATGAATACCTTGTATATTGTAAGCTACATAGGCTGGATTCTATAATACCTACCACACTTCAAATAGCAATTTTCTTGTTGCAATGTTCTCTTTTAGCTAAAATAAAATGAAGAATTATAAAATTCGGACGCGGAAGCAAATATTTGTATGATTTTTTACAAAAATAAAGTCAGATTTTACCTATTCTTGATTAATACGTTGTATATTGTAAGCTACATGGGCTGGATTCTAGAATACGTACCACACTTGAAATAGCAATTTTCTTGTTACAATGTTTTACTTTAACTGAAATATGATAAAGAATTATAAAATTCGGGCCCAGAAGCAAATATTTATATGATTTTTTACAAAAATAAAGTCAAATTTTACCTATTCTTGAAATGGATATTTTTGTTAAAACTTTCATATTCATGCTTTAGGATCTATAACATGGATAATTTTAGCATTAGACATGCAAAAGTGACCTAAACATGGTACTAATCAGATAATAAACATTCATTTTTAGGGTTTCATTTTAATAAATACGTTGTATATTTAAGCTACATAGGTTGGATTCTAGAATACCTACCACACTTGAAATAGCAAAATTCCTGTTGCTATGTTTTCTTTTAGCTAAAATATGATGAAGAATGATAAAATTCGGGCGCGGAAGCAAATATTCATATGATTTTTTACAAAAATAAAGTAAGATTTTACCTTTTCTTGATAAATACGTTTAATATTGTAAGTTACATGGGCTTGATTCTAGAATACCTACTACACTTAAAATAGCAATTTTCTTGTTACAATGTTTTACTTTAACTGAAATATGATAAAGATTTATGAAATTTGGGCGCGGAAGCAAATATTTATATGATTTTTTACAAAACTAAAGTCAGATTTTACCTATTCTTGAAATGAATATTTTGGTTAAAACATTAATATACATGCCTTAGGATCTATACTATGGATGGTTTTAAGCAATGGACATGCAAAACTGACCAAAACGTGGTACCAATCAGATAATAAACATTCAATTTTCGGCTGTCATTTTAATGAATACGTTGTATATTGTAAGCTACATGTGCTGGATTCTAGAATAGCTACCACACTTGAAATAGCAATTTTCTTATTGCAATGTTTTATTTTAGCTAAAATATGATGAAAAATTATAAAATTCGGGCGCGGAAGCTAATATTTATATGATTTTTTACAAAAATTAAGTCAGATTTTACCGTTTCTTGATGAATACATTGTATATTGTAAGCTAAATAGCCTGGATTCTAGAATACCTACCACACTTGAAATAGCAATTTTCTTGTTGCAATGTTTTCTTTTGGCTAAAATATAATAGAGAATTATAAAATTCGCGCGCGGAAGCAAATATTTATATGATTTTTGACAAAAAAACAGTCAGATTTGACCTATTTTTGAAATAGATGTTTTTGTTAAAACTTTCATATTCATGCTTTAGGATCTATACTAGGGATAATTTTAGCATTGAACATGCAAAAGTGACCAAAATATGGTACCAATCAGATAATATACAATAAATTTTCGGGTGTCATTTTAATGAATACGTTGTATATTTTAAGCTACCTGGGCTGGATTTTAGAATACCTACCACACTTGAAATAGCAATTTTCATGTTGCAATGTTTTTTTTTAGCTAAAATATGGTGAAGAGTTATAAAATTCGGGCGGGGAAGCAAATAATTATATGATTTTTTACAAAAATAAAGTCAGATTTTACCTATTCTTGATGAATACGTTGTATATTGTAAGCTACATGGGCCGGATTCTAGAATATATACCACACTTGAAATAGCAATTTTCTTGTTGCAATGTTTTCTTTTAGCTAAAATATGATAAAGAATTATAAAAATAGGGCGAGAAAGCAAATATTTATATGATTTTTTACAAAAATATTAGTCAGATTTTACCTAGTCTTGATATGGATGTTTTTGTTTAAACATCCATAGTTATGCTTAAGGATCTATACTATGGATGGTTTGAAGCATTGGAAATGCAAAAGTGACCAAAACGTGGTACCAATCAGATAATAAACATTCTATTTTCGTGTGTCATTTTAATGAATACGTTGTATATTGTAGGCTATATGGGCTGGATTCTAGAATATGTACCACACTTGAAATAGCAATTTTCTTGTTGTAATGTTTTCTCTTAGCTACAATATGATAAAGAATCATAAAATTCGGGCGCGGAAGCAAAAATTTATATGATTTTTTACAAAAATGAAGTCAGATTTTACCTATTTTTGAAATGGATAGTTTTGTTAAAACATTCATATTCATGCTTTATAATCTCTACTGTGGATAATTTTAGCATTCTATTTTCGGGGGTCATTTTAATGAATACGTTGTATATTGTAAGCTACATGGGCTGGATTCTAGAATACCTACCACACTTAAAATAGCAATTTTCTTGTTGTAATATTTTCTTTTAGCTAAAATATGATAAGGAATTATAAAATTCGGGCGCGGAAGCAATAATTTATATGATTTTTTAGAAAAATAAAGCCATAGTATACCTATTTTTGAAATGGATAGTATTGTTAAAACATTCATATTCATGCTTTATGATCTATACTATGGATAATTTTAGCATTGGTCATGCAAAAGTGACCAAAACGTGATATCAATCACATAATAAACATTAACTTTTCGGGTGTCATTTTAATGAATACGTTGTATATTGTAAGCTACATGGGCCGGATTCTAGAATACCTACCACACTTGAAATAGCAATTTTCTTGTTGCAATGTTTTCTTTTAGCTACAATATGATAAAGAATCATAAAATTCGGGCGCGGAAGCAAAAATTTATATGATTTTTTACAAAAATGAAGTCAGATTTTACCTATTTTTGAAATGGATAGTTTTGTTAAAACATTCATATTCATGCTTTATGATCTATACTATGGATAATTTTAGCATTGGACATGCAAAAGTGAACAAAACGTGGTACAAATCACATAATAAACATTCAATTTTCGGGTGTCATTTTAATAAATACATTGTATATTGTAAGCTACATCGGCTGGATTCTAGAATACCTACCACACTTGAAATAACAATTTTCTTCTTGTAATGTATTCTTTTAGCTAAAATATGATAAAGAATTATAAAATTCGGGCGCGGAAGCAAATATTTATATGATTTTTTACAAAAATAAAGTCAAATTTTACCTATTCTTGAAATGGATATTTTTGTTAAAACATTCATATTTATGCTTTAGGATCTATACTATGGATGGTTTTAAGCATTGGACATGCAAAAGTGACCAAAACGTGGTACCAATCAGATAATACACATTAAATTTTCGGGCGTCATTTTAATGAATACGTTGTATATTGTAAGCTACATGGGCAGGATTCTAGAAAACCTACAACACTTGAAATAGCAATTTTCTTGTTGAAATGTTTTCTTTTAGCTAAAATATGATGAAAAATTATAAAATTCTGGCGCGGAAGCAAATATTGATATGATTTTTTACAAAAATAAAGTCAGATTTTACCTTTTCTTGATGAATACGTTGTATATTGTAAGCTACATGGGCTCGATTCTGGAATACCTACCACACTTGAAATAGCAATTTTCTTGTTGCAATGTTTTATTTTAGCTGAAATATGTTGAAGAATTATAAGATTCAGCGCGGAAGCAAATATTTATATGATTTTTTACAAAAATAAAGTCAGAATTTACCTATTTTTGATGAATACGTTGACTATTCTAAGCTACATGGGCTGGATTCTAGAATAACTACCACACTTGAAATAGCAATTTTATTGTTGCAATGTTTTCTTTTAGCTAAAATATGATGAAGAATTATGAAATTCGGGCGCGGAAGCAAATTATTTATAAGATTTTTTACAATATAATGTCAGATTTTACCTATTCTTGAAATGGATATTTTTGTTAAAATAATCATATGCATGCTTTAGGATCTTTACTATGGATAATTTTAGCATTGGACATGCAAAAGTGACCAAAACGTGGTACCAATCGGATAATAAACATTTAATTTTCGGGTGTCATTTTAATGAATACGTTGTATATTGTAAGCTACATGGGCGGGATTCTAGAATACCTACCACACTTGAAATAGCAATTTTCTTGTTGAAATGTTTTCTTTTAGCTAAAATATGATGAAGAATTATAAAATTCGGGCGCGGAAGAAAATATTTATATGATTTTTTACAAAAATAAAGCCTGATTTTATCTATTCTTGATGAATACGGTGTATATTCTAAGCTACATGGGTTGGATTCTAAAATACCTACCACACTTGAAATAGAAATTTTCTTGTTGCAATGTTTTCTTTTAGCTAAAATATGATGCAGAATTATATAATTCAGGCGCGGAAGCAAATATTTATAAGTATTTTTAAAAAAATAAAGTCAGTTTTTACCAATTCTTGAAATCTATATTTTAGTTAAAACATTCATAATCATGCTTTAGGATCTATACTATGGATAATTTTAGCATTGGACATGCAAAAGTGACTAAAACGTGTTACCAATCTGATAATATCCATTCAATTTTCGGGTGTCATTTTGATGAATACGTTGTAAATTGTAAGCTACATGGGCTGGATTCTAGAATACCTACCACACTTGAAATAGCAAATTTCTTGTTGCAATGTTTTCTTATAGCTAACATATGATAAAGAATTATATAATTCGGGCGCAGAATCAAATATTTATATGATTTTTTACGAAAATAAAGTCACATTTTACCTATTCTTGACGAATACGTTGTATATTGTAAGCTACATGGGCTAGATTCTAAAATACCTACCACACTTAAAATAGCAATTATCTTGTTGCAATGTTTTCTTTTTGCTAAAATATGATGAAGAATTATAAAATTCGGGCGCGGAAGCAAATATTTATATGATTTTTTACAAAAATTAAGTCAGATTTTACCTAATCTTCAAATAGATGTTTTTGTTAAAACATTCATATTCATGCTTTAGGATCTATACTATGGATGGTTTTAAGCATTGGACATGCAAAAGTGACCAAAACGTGGTACCAATCAGATAAGAAACATCCAATTTTCGGGTGTAATTTTAATGAATACGTAGTATATTGTAAGCTACATGGGCTAAATTCTAGAATACCTACCACACTTGAAATAGCATTTTTCTTGTAGCAATGTTTTCTTTTAGCTTAAATATGATGAAAAATTATAAAATTCGGGCGCAGAAGCAAATATTTATATGATTTTTTACAAAAATAAAGTCAGATTTTACCTATTATTGAAATGGATGTATTTGTTAAAATATTCATATTCATGCTTCAGGATCTATACTATGAATGGTTTTAAGCATTAGACATGAAAAAGTGACCAAAACGTGGTACCAATCAGATAATAAATATTCAATTTTCGGGTGTCATTTTAATGAATACGTTGTATATTGTAAGCTACATGGGCTGGATTCTAGAATACCTACCACACTTGAAACAGCAATATTCTTGTTGCAATGTTTTCTTTTAACTAAAATATGATAAAAAAATATAAAATTCGGGAGCGAAAGCAAATATTTATATGATTTTTTACAAAAATAAATTCAGATATTACGTATTCTTGAAATGGATATTTTTGTTAAAACATTCATATTCATGCTTTAGGATCTATACTATGGATAATTTTAGCATTGGACTTGCAAAAGTGACCAAAACGAGGTACCAGTCAGATAATAAACATTAAATTTTCGGGTGTCATTTTAATGAATACTTTTTATATTGTAAGCTATATGGGCTGGATTCTAGAATACCTACCACACTTGAAATAACAATTTTCTTATTGCAATGTTTTCTTTTAGCTAAAATATGATGAAGAATTATAAAATACGGGCGCGGAAGCAAAAATTTATATGATTTTTTACAAAAATAATGTCAGATTTTGCCTATTCTTGAAATGGATATTTTTGTTAAAACATTCATATTCATGCTTTATGATCTATATTATGGATAGTTTTAAGCATTGGACATGCAATAGTGACCAAAACGTAGTACCAGTCAGATAATAAACATTCAATTTTCGGGTGTCATTCTAATGAATACGTTTTATATTGTAAGCTACATGGTCTAAAATCTAGAATACCTACCACACTTGAAATAGCATTTTTCTTGTTGCAATGTTTTCTTTTAGCTAAAATATGATGAAGAATTATAAAATTCGTGCGCAGAAGCAAATATTTATATGATTTTTTACGAAAATAAAGTCACATTTTACCTATTCTTGACGAATACGTTGTATAAGACAAGGACCACGAGAAGAAGATAGATCAATAATATACTATATACTTGTGGAAAACAAAAAGAGGATTTTAGTACAGGATTGCAGAGTGAGGCGTGGTCCAGAAATCTTCAGCGATCACTTTCTTGTAGAAGATGAGAACACTAAAACTGAAGAAACAAGGAGAATAGAATATGAGACAATAAAAACATACAAACTTAGAGATATAATAAAAGCGACAAAATATGCACAAGAAATAAATAGATTAACTGACATAGAGAAAATTAACTATAAGGACAAGGATATAGAAGAAACATGGAATATTTTTAAAAATATAATAACACAAGCAGCAAAGAATATATGTGGAAGTAGTAAAAAAAAAGCTAATAAAAGAATGAGGAAATAAAAGAGGAAGTAAAAAAGAAAAAGAAAATATATATTTTTATATATATATATATATATATATATATATATATATATATATATATATAAAGAAAAGCTGGGCACAATTTGGAAAACAAATGGAAGACAACAGTAAAGAAAGTCAAAAATTATTTTATAAAACACTGAAATCATTAAGAAATGTGAAGAGGAAAGTAGCAAATACAGTCAAATCCAAAGAAAGTACAATATTAACGGAAAAACAATATATCATGAACAGATGGAAGCAATATTTCCAAGAGCTATTATTCACAGATGAAGATAATCAGATAGAACCTGTTGAAGAAATTCTAACAGACCAGGTAGAAAATGTGGATGAAGACGAAACGCAGGAAATACAAATAGAAGAAGTAAAAGAAGCACTACGAATACTTAAAAATGGTAAAGCAGCAGGGCATGACAAAATTACGCTAGAAATGTTAAAGTACATGGGGGAAAAGGGCATAGAAATATTGTTTACAATTTTCAAAAAAATTTGGAATGGAGATAAAATACCAAACGATTGGGAATGAGCAATAATTGTGCTGATACACAAGAAAGGAGATTCTAAAGAATACAACAACTACAGAGGCATATCGTTATTGTGTACGACACTGAAAGTATTTGAAAGAATATTAGAAAAAAGATTAGGAAACAAAATAGAATCAACAATATCCGAAGTACAAAGTGGATTTAGGAAAAGACGCAGTAGCCAAGACCATATATTCACAGTTAAGGACTTAATACATAAGACTAAGATCACTAACACAAAAACATATATGACATTCATAGATTTAGAAAAAGCGTTTGACAGAGTACAAAGAGAGATAATGTGGAAAATCTTAAAAAGAAAAGATATAAGCACCAATCTTCTAAATGCTATAAAAGGACTGTATAACAAAAACACGAACTACGTAATTAGCCAAAATAGGAAAAGCGAGTTCTTCGAATCAAAGAACGATTTGAGACAAGGAGGAGTAATGGGCCCAGTCTTATTTACGATATTTATGGATGAGATAATAAAGGAGTGCGATCAAAAATTCAATAAGATACATGTAGGGTATAGAAATCTACTACCAGTAACAATATCAATATGTGCTTACGCCGATGACGTAGTAATTATGGCAAACAGCGAGGAAAAAATGCAACAAAATGTTAACACCTGGAACGAAATTATAAAGAAATACAATATGAAAATAAATGCGACTGAAACCAAAATAATGGTAATCTCTAACGAACCAACCAACTGCTAATATAACAGTAAATAGTGAAACAATAGAACAAGTTAACAAATTCCAATATTAAGGCATAACAATAGATAGTAACGGCACACAAGATGCTGACATAAACGAAAGAATAATTAAAACGACAAAAATATATCACGCAATGAAACACAATTTTATAGGAAAAAAAGAAATAAGCAATAAAACAAAAATGACGGTATTTAACACAATATATAGAGCGGTATTGACGTATGGGTGTGAATAATGGATATTGTCAAATAGAACGAAAAGTAAAATACAGGCGATAGAGATGAAATATCTAAGAAGAGTTAAAGGAGTAACAATGTTAGATAGAGTAGGGAATGAAGCCATAAGGGAAGAATTGCAATGCAAACCAATACTAGATTTCATAGAAACAAGACAACTAGCCTGGTGGGGACACATGATACGAATGAACGAAAGTTAACCGGTACGCCAAGTGTGGATGACCACCGTTACACCAAAAGGGGAAGGGGAAGACCAAAGGACACATGGGATAACGTAATAAAAAAGATACTGACGAAAAGAAACATCCCGATGCAAGAAGCAAGAAGAATCGCAAAGGACAAGAACCAATGGGCAAAATTAGTGCACAGGTGAAATTACTGGACATTAAATGTATTCTTGGGGTCGCTGGTTTTTTAATAACATATTCTTATAGCACAAACGAAGCACAAACGTTTGACATATAACTCGTCGTTTGTGCTTTATATGGGGTCGCTAGGCGTGAAGTGGGCGGCCACTTTTAAATTGTTTATAACAATTGTACTTTTGGGGTCGCTGGTTTTTTATTAACATATTCTTATAGCACAAATCAGCAGCAAAGCATCAGAAGAAAGTATGACGTCCCATACCACCTACCATGATCAACATGTCCTCAGCCACTCAGTTGTTAATTCGCAGTCACTAAGCATTGTCCATCAGAACATTCAGTGCCTAAGGCATAAAGTGGAAGAGCTTGAAATTTTTTTAGATTTATTATCGTTCGACATTTTATGCCTTTCTGAACACTGGCTCTTTGAACATGAACCCCCTTCCTACAACATTAAAGGTTTTGAGCTTGCATGTTCATTCACCCGAAGTTGTCATAAGTTATAATATATTGTAAAAAACAACTCAATTCTCAAAACATTGATTTTATAAAAGACTTTAATATTGAATTCGTTTTTGAATGCTGTGGAGTAAAATTTAAACAAAGTATTATTTTGCATTACATATTAGTGGTATACAGGTCACCTGACTCAAATTTAAACTTATTTTTAAAACGATTAGATATTTGCCTGTCAAAAATTTTAGTAAAAGACCAAGACGCAAATATATTTATTTTAGACACTTTGCATATACATAACTTATATAACACTATAAATGAACCAACGCGTATTACGGCAAATAGCAAAACGTGTGTTGATAATATTATCACAAATTTCTCTCAAAATAAATACTCTGTGAAAGTCATCCATAATAACATTTCTGATCATTCAGCCCAATGTATAACAGTAAATTACACAAATGATACCAATTTAAAAAATACTTCAAATATAGTTAAAAAAAGATTATTTTCCGAAGGCAATATATACTATTTTAAATTTTTACTTTCAAAGGAAACCTGGCACAATGTATTAAATGAAGATGATGTAAACCAATCCTTCAATATTTTTTTGGAGAATTTTCTGCATTACTTTGAACTATCCCACCCAAAAACAATAATAAAAAATAATTACCATAAAAATAAATCCTGGATAACCCATGATATTAAATTATACTCTCAAAAACTTAAACAGTTATACGACTCTTATAAATTAGGACTCATTAACAAACAAAAATATAATACATATAAACACGAATATCGTACCCATATGCTCAATGCAAAAAGAGATTTCAATAACAACAATATAAAAAACAGTGGTAATAATACTAAACAAATATGGAACATTATAAATAACAACTTAAACGACAAGCCTACTTGTAATAAAAAAATTAGTAATCTTACTGATGGCACAAAAACAGTTGTTAGTCCAGTAGATATTGCTAACATGTGTAATAATCATTTTATAAATCTTCCACAGAACATTAAACACGATTTACTCACAAATTCTCATCAAAACTCAAATTGCAATGTAACAAAATGTACAGCATCTATTTTCGTAGACCCTATTACTAAACCCGAGCTCATTTCTTTAATTAAATCACTAAAAAATTCTTCTGTAGGAATTGATGAGATTTCTAGTAACGTACTGAAAAGTTGTCATGAACAGATTCTTACGCCATTACTGCATTGTTTAAATTTATCCATTTCAAATGGTATTTTCCCAAACAGGTTAAAACTGGTTAAAGTTATTGCTTTACGCAAAAAAAGGATAAATCAAATGTAGCAAATTATCGTCCTATTACTATAGTCTCTGCTTTTCATAAACTTTTTGAAAAAACTATGTTATTAAGAATTCTCACATTTCTGAGAAAGAATACAATCTTAATTGAAGAACAACATGGATTTAGAAAAGGCTGCAGCACAACATCTGCCTTGTTACATTTTTTAGATGAGATTTATAACGCAGTAGATAAAGGTAACAACATACATGGCATATTCTTAGATTTGTCGAAGGCCTTTGACTGCGTAAACCACGAAATGCTCTTGGATATTTTGGATATTCATGGTTTCAGAGGAATCTGTAATGATTGGTTCCATTCATATCTCAATAACAGAAAGCAAATTGTGTTTTACGAAATTCAAAGGTCCGTGTCTCAATCAGTGAATTGTGGTGTACCGCAAGGCTTGATTTTGGGACCAGTATCGTTTATTCTTTATATTAATGGAATAAAAAATATGCTCTCCTACCACCATTTTGTCTTGTATGCAGATGATGTTGCTTTTTTATCGCCAACAGTACACGAAATATCTAATAATGTTGACAACTTATCTCTCTGGTTTGCATCTTTAAATCTCGGACTTAACATTAATAAATCGACAATGATTAGTTTTTCAAAAACTAAGAAAAATAATAACATCTATAAATTGTAGTGGGCAATCATTGGTACATGTTAACAATACTAAAGTTCTAGGATTACATATTCAAGAAAATTTAAAGTGGGATACACATGTCGACTCAATTTGTAGTACTTTGTCTTCCTTATGTTATGTAATTAAAAGACTAAAATGTATGACAGATCTTCATATAACTAAAACTTTTTACTTTTTCAAATTCTACTCCATATTATGTTACGGAATAATTTTTTGGGGAAATTCTTCCAGTGCTATTCGGGTTTTTAAACTTCAGAAACATGCGTTGAGAAACATATTTTCTTTGAACAAAAGATCATCCTGTAAAGATGTTTTTAAAACAGAAGGTTTTTTAACTTTACCTTGTATTTATATTTATAATGTTGTTCTACTTACTAAAACTAATATAAATAAATTGCCTACAAAAAGCGATATGCATGGATACGATACTCGTAAAAAACTAAATCTTCAAATACCCAAAATTTGACTAAATAAAACAAAAAGTAATCCAAATTATTATGGATTCGTCTTATACAATAAACTGCCAAATACTCTTAAAGATATTAATAAGTTTAAAAGAGAATTAAAAAACTATTTAATAAAAAAAGCATTTATGATGTAAATGAATTCATAAATGATAGCTATTAATATATTGCTATTTTATATTGCATATTTTTTTTATGTATTTATTATTGTATATTTTTCATGTATTTATTGTTGTACACTTTTTTCATGTATACTTTATATATTTTGACTTTTTCTATACCGCTATATTATGGTCGCTGGAAATAAAAATTATTATTATTATTATTATTATTATTATTATTATTATTCTAGAATCCAGCCCATGTAGCTTACAATATACAACAGATTCATCAAGAATAGGTAAAATCTAAATTTATTTTTGTAAAAAATCATATAAATATTTGCTTTCGCGCCCGAATTTTATATTTCTTCATCATATTTTAGCTAAAAGGAAACATTGCAACAAGAAAAATGCTATTTCAAGTGTGGTTGTTATTCTAGAATCCAGCCCATGTAGCTTACAATATACAACGTATTTATTAAAAAGACACCCGAAAATTGAATGTTTATTATCTGATTGGTACCACATTTTGGCAACTTTTGCATGTCCAATGCTTAAAACCATCCACAGTATAGATCCTAAAGCATGAATATGAATGTTTTAACAAAAATATCCATTTCAATAATAGGTAAAATCTGAGTTTATTTTTGTAAAAAATTAAATAAATATTTGCTTCCGCGCCCGAATTTTATAATTCTTTATCATATTTTAGGTAAAAGAAAACATTCCAACAAGAAAATTGCTATTTCAAGTGTTGTAGGTATTCTAGAATCCAGCGCATGAAGGTTACAATATACAACGTATTCATCAAGAATAGGTAAAATCTGACTTTATTTTTGTAAAAGATCATGTAAATATTTGCTTCTGCGCCCGAGTTTTATAATTCTTCATCATATTTTAGCTACATGAAAACATTGCAACAAGAAAATTTCTAACTCAAGTGTGGTAGTTATTCTAGAATGCAGCCCATTTAGCTTACAATATACAACGTATTCATTAACCCTCCCGTGACCGTGCCGGGAACTCAATTACCCCAAAATGAAATTTTTTGCGATAACTTTTTAAATAAATTTTTATCAAAAAAATCCTTCTAGCTATGCCTCTGTGAATCTTTTACTTACATTATTGTAACGGGTATGTCCAATTTTAATTTTAAAATGTATAAGTTTACTTAATTTTTATGCGCTGGGGTAACTGAGTTACAAGTTTGAGATGTGAACTTTGTCCCAGAAAACAGGACCGGAAGTCCAGAATTTCCTCAGCCACATGTGGCAAAAAGGTTTGCAATCTTCACAGAAAAGAAACAAAAACATATTTATGCTGTGAATGTGAAGAGATGGCCATTTAAAATTTTTTTATTCATATATTGTTTTACTGATGCATTCCAATTATTTTATAAGTTATATTTGTGTTTATTAAAGTAAAATATCTTTAAAAACTTATTTTCTTATTTATTTTAACCTACAAAACCGTTACAGTTAATGAAATGAAGATAAATCTTTAGAATGTTAAAAATCTGTCCGGGGTAACTAAGTTACCCCGCTTGGGCTCCGGCGTAATTTTCAATAGCACGGTCACGGGAGGGTTAAAATGACACCTGAAAATTGAATGTTTATTATCGGATGTGTACAACGTTTTGGTCACTTTCGCATGTCCAATGCTTAAAACCATCCATAGTATAGATTCTAAAGCATGAATATGAATTTTTTTAACAAAAATATCCATTTCAAGAATAGGTAAAATCAGACTTAATTTTTGTAAAAAATTATAAAAATATTTGCTTCCTCGCCCGAATTTTATAATTCTTTATCATATTTTAGCTAAAAGAAAACATTGCAACAAGAAAATTGCTATGACAAGTCTGGTAGGTATTCTAAAATCCAGCCCATGTAGCTTACAATATGCAACGTATTCATTAAAATGACACCCGAAAATTGAATGTTTATTGTCTGCTTGGTACTACGTTTTGGTCACTTTTGCATGTCCAATGCTTAAAACCATCCATAGTATAGATCCTAAAGCATGAGTGTTTTAACTAAAATATCCATATTAAGAATAGGTAAAATCTGACTTTATTTTTGCACAAAATCATATAAATATTTACTTCCGTACCCGAATTTTATAATTCTTCATCATATTTTAGTTAAAAGAAAACATTGCAACAAGAAAATTGCTATGTCAAGTGTGGTAGGTATTCTAGAATCCATCCCATGTAGCTTTACCACACTTGAAATAGCAATTTTTTTGTTGTAATGTTTTTTTTTAGCTAAAATATGATAAAGAATTATAAAATTCGGGCGCGGAAGCAAACATTTATATGATTTTTTACGAAAATAAAGTCAGATTTTACCTATTCTTGAAATGAATATTTTTGTTAAAACATATATATTCATGCTTTAGGATCTATACTATGGATGGTTTCAAGCATTGGACATGCAAAAGTGACCATAACGTGGTACCAATCAGATAATAAACATTCAATTTTCGGGTGTCATTTTAATGAATACGTTGTATATTGTAAGCTACATGGGCTGGATTCTAGAATAACTACCACACTTGAAATAGCAATTTCATGTTGCAATGTGTTCTTTTAGCTAAAATATGATGAAGAATTATAAAACTCGTGCGCGGAAGCAAATATTTATATGATTTTTTACAAAAATAAAGTCAGATTTTACCTATTCTTGAAATGGATATTTTTGTTAAAAAATTCATATTCATGCTTTAAAATCTATACTATGAACAATTTTAGCATTGGACATGCAAAAGTGACCAAAACGTGGTACCAATCAGATAATAAACATTTAATTTTCGGGTGTCATTTTATTGAATATGTTGTATATTGTAAGCTACATTTGCTGGATTCTAGAATACCTACCACACTTGAAATAGCATTTTTCTTGTTGCAATGTTTTCTTTCAGCTAAAATATGATGAAAAATTATAAAATTCGGGCGAAGAAGTAAATATTTATATGATTTTTTACAAAGATAAAGTCAGATTTTATCTTTTCTTAATGAATACGTTGTATATTGTAAGCTACATGGGCTGGATTGAGGAATACATACCACACTTGAAATAGCAATTTTCTTGTTGCAATGTTTTCTTTTAGCTAAAATATGATGAGGAATTATAAATTTCGGGCGCGAAAGCAAATATTTATATGATTTTTTACAAAAATAAAGTTACATTTTACCTATTCTTGAAATGGTTATTTATTTAAAACAGTCATATTCATGCTTTAGGATCTATACTATGGATAATTTTAGCATTGGATATGCAAAAGTGACCAAAACGTGGTACCAATCAGATAATAAACATTTAATTTTCGGGTGTCATTTTAATGAATGCGTTGTATATTGTGAGCTACATGGGTTGGATTCTACAGTACCTACCACACTTGAAATAGCATTTTTCTTGTTGCTATGTTTTCTTTAGCTAAAATATGATAAAGAATAATAAAATTTGGGCACGGAAGCAAAAAATTATATGATTTTTTACAAAAATAATGTCAGATTTTACCTATTCTTGAAATGGATATTTTTGTTAAAACATTAATATTCATGCTTTAGGATCTATACTATGTATAATTTTAGCATTGGACATGATACAGTGATCAAAACGTGGTACTAATTAAATAATAAACATTCAATTTTCGAGTGTCATTTTAATGAATGCGTTGTATATTTTAAGCTACATGGGCTGGATTCTAGAATACCTACCAACCTTGAAATAGCAATTTCCTTGTTGCAATGTTTTCTCTTAGCTAAAATATGATGAAGAATTATAAAATTCGGGCTCGGAAGCAAATATTTATATGATTTTTTAAAAAATAAATTCAGATTTTACCTATTCTTGAAATGGATATTATTGTTAAAACATTCATATTCATGCTTTAGTATCTATACTATCAATGGTTTTCAGCATTGGAGATGCAAAAGTGACGAAAACGTGGTACCAATCAGATAATAAACATTCAATTTTCGGGTGTCATTTTAATGAATACGTTGTATATTGTAAGGTACATGGGCTGGATTCTAGAAAATAAAGAATTATAAAATTCAGGTGCGGAAGCAAATATTTATATGATTTTTTACAAAAATTAAGTCAGATTTTACCTATTCTTAGTGAATACGTTGTATATTGTAAGCTACATGGGATGGATTCTAGAATACCTACCACACTTGAAATAGCAATTTTCTTTTTGCAATGTTTTCTTTTAACTAAAATATGATAGAGAATTATAAAATTCGGGCGCGGAGGCAAATATTTATATGATTTTTTACAAAAATAAAGTCAGATTTTACCTATTCTTGAAAATTGTTAAAACATTCATATTCATGCTTTAGTATCTATACTATCAATGGTTTTCAGCATTGGAGATGCAAAAGTGACCAAAACGTGGGACCAATCAGATAATAAACATTTAATTTTCGGGTGTCATTTTAATGAATACGTTGTATATTGTAAGCTACATGGGCTGGATTCTAAAATACCTACCACACTTGAAATAGCAATTTTATTGTTGCAATGTTTACTTTTAGATAATATATGATGAAAAATTATAAAATTCGGCGCGAAAGAAAATATTTATATGATTTTTTACAAAAATAAAGTCAGATTTTTACCTATTCTTGAAATGAAAATTTTTGTTAAAACATTCATATTCATGCTTTAGGATCTATGCTATGGATGGTTTTAAGCATTGGACATTCAAAAGTGACAAAAACGTAGTACCAATCAGATGATAAACATTCAATTTTCGGGTGTCATTTTAATGAATTCGTTGTATATTGTAAGCTACATGGGATGGATTCTAGAATACCTACCACACTTGAAATAGCAATTTTCTTGTTGCAATGTTTTCTTTTAGCTAAAATATGATGAAGAATTATAAAATTCGTGCACGGAAGCAAATGTTTATAAGATTTTTTACAAAAATAAAGTCAGATTTTACATATTCTTGATGAATACGTTGTATATTGTCAGCTATATGGGCTGGATTTTAGACTACCTACCACACTTGAAATAGCAATTTTCTTGTTGCAGTGTATAAATTTAGCTAAAATATGGTAAAGAATTTTAAAATTCGGGCGCGGAAGCAAATATTTATAAGATTTTTTACAAAAATAAAGTCAGATTTAACCTATTCTTAATGAAAACGTTGTACATTGTAAGCTACATGGGCTGGATTCTAGAATACCTACTACAATTGAAATAGCAATTTTCTTTTTCCAATGTTTTCTTTTAGCTAAAATATGATGAAGACTTATAAATTTCGGGCGCGGAAGCAAATATTTATAAGATTTTTTACAAAAATAAAGTCAGATTTTACCTATTCTTGATAAATACGTTGTATATTGTAAGCTACATGGGCTGGATTCTAGAATACCTATCACAATTGAAATAGCAATTTTCTTTTTGCAATGTTTTTTTTTAGCTAAAATATGATGAAGAATTATAAAATTCGGACGTGGAAGTAAATATTTATATGAGTTTTTACAAAAAAAGTCAGATTTTACCTATTCTTGATATATACGTTGTATATTATAAGCTACATGTGTTGGATTCTAGAATACCTACCACACTTGAAGTAGCAATTTTCTTCTTGCAATGTTTTGTTCTAGCTAAAATATGATGAAGAATTATAAAATTCGGGCGCGAAAGCAAATATTTAGATATTTTTTTACAAAAATAAAGTCAGGTTTTACCTATTCTTGAAAATGATATTTTTGTTAAAACATTCATATTCATGCTTTAGGATCTATACTATGGATGGTTTTAAGCATTGGACATTCAAAAGTGACAAAAGCGTAGTACCAATCAGATAATGAACATTCAATTTTCGGGTGTCATTTTAATGAATTCGTTGTATATTATAAGCTACATGGGCTGGATTCTAGAATACCTGCCACACTTGAAATAGCAATTTTCTTGTTGCAATGTATAATTTTATTTAAAATATGATGAAGAATTATAAAATTCGGGCGCGAAAGCAAATATATGTATGTGATTTTTTACAAAAATAAAGTCAGATTTTACCTATTCTTGATGAATACGTTGTATATTGTAAGCAACATGGGCTGGATTCTAGAATATCTACCACACTTGAAATAGCAATTTTCTTGTTGCAATGTTTACTTTTAGTTAAAATATGATAAAGAATTATAAAATTCGGGCGCGGAAGCAAATATTTATATGATTTTTTTGCAAAAAATTAACTCAGGTTTTACCTATTCTTGGTGAATACGTTGTATATTGTAAGCTACATGGGTTGGATTCTAGAATACCTACCACACTTGAAGTAGCAATTTTCTTCTTGCAATGTTTTCTTCTAGCTAAAATATGATGAAGAATTATAAAATTCGAAGGCCGAAGCAAATAATTATATGATTTTTTACAAAAATAAAGTTGGATATTACCTATTCTTGATGAATACGTTGTATATTGTAAGCTACATGGGCTGGATTCTAGAATAACTACCACAATTGAAATAGCAATTTTGTTGTTGCAATATTTACTTTTAGCTAAAATATGATGAATAATTATAAAATTCGGGCGCAAAATCAAATATTTATATGATTTTTTACAAAAATAAAGTCAGATTTTAGCTATTCTTGATGATTACGTTGTATATTGTAAGCTACATGGGCTGGATTCTAGAATACCTACCAAACTTGAAATAGCAATTTTCTTGTTGTAATGTTTACTATTTGCTAAAATAAGATGAAAAATTATAAAATTCGGGAGCAGAAGCAAATATTTATATGATTTTTTAGAAAAATAAATTCAGGTTTGACCTATTCTTGAAATGGATATTTTTGTTAAAACATTTGCATTTATGCTTTAGGATCGATACTATGGATGGTTTTACGCATTAGACACGCAAAAGTGACCAAAACGTGGTACCAATCAGATAAAAAACGTTAAATTTTCGGGTGTCATTTTAATGAATACGTTATATATTTTATGCTACATAGGCTGGATTTTAGAATACCTACTACACTTGAAATAGCAATTTTCTTGTTGCAATGTTTTCTTTTAGCTAAAATATGATGAAGAATTATAAAATTCGGGCTCGGAAGCAAATATTTGTATGATTTTTTACAAAAATAAAGTCAGAATTTACATATTCTTCATAAATAAGTTGTATATTGTAAACTACATGGGCTGGTCTCTAGAATACTTACTACACTTGAAATAGCAATTTTCTTGTTGCAATGTTTTCTTTTAGCTAAAACATGATGAAGAATTATAAAATTCGGGCGCGGAAGCAAATATATAAGTTATGATTTGAGGTTCGACAGAAGGATTTTTAAAAACAATTTATTGAAGTAACAAATAATTATTTACTTTAATTATTTTAAGTCACAAAATTACAATTTATATTATAAGTTTAATTTATAATTTCAAATATAAAATGGACATAGTTTCTACATGCAAATGAATATATTCCGACTAACTACACATTTATGAAATTACAGTTTATATTGTGTTTGGGCAAGGGTGTCAGGTTGTTTCCTGTGGGAATCGCAACCTCAGCAGGATGGACCGTGGTAACTCCTCCCTCGCTAAAATTGGGCTTCATCGGGAAGTTTCAGTGTCGATGTAGAGGGTGAAGTTCTCGTTTGAACTTCGATGTCTTCTGTCGTGGACTGTTTCTTCACATGCTTGTGGTATTTCTTCTTGAAGTACACTACAGTAAGGGTTGTAGCGCTGGCTACGATGATTCCATATAATGCCCATACTGGATAATTGATGCTGTCTTCTTCAATTGGGTTGTTGTAGTATGGGATGTTTTCTATATTTTTGATTGGCTTCAATTCTTCTATTCTATTCAATAGGATCGTCATTTTCGGAGTTTGGGTGTCGTTGTATTTTATTTTGTAATTTTCAATGATTATTGGTTTGCCGAATGTACCGTGTTTGAAATTTAGATCTTGATTCTGAATATTCAGTTTGCATTGGTCTTCTTTGATTAAAAATATTCCGTGTAAGTTTTTTATGTTATCTCCATGATCACATTGAGTTTTTAGTGATTCAGGAAATGGGAATATTCCAATGAATTGATTGATTTCTTCTAGATATTCAATATGATTCTTTTTGATGTTCAGTTTCACTAATGGGCAGTTTTCTACTTCGTTTCGTAGCAGGAAATTTGCTTCGCAGGAGTCTTCATTTATTTCTCTTATGTGGTTTGGACATTGGAAGGTGTTCCTTTTATTGCGAGTACATATACCACATAAAGACCTTATTTGACCTACTTCAGACTTCAGCATATACTCATGATTAGGAATTATGGTAACGAATTTAGAATTGTGTTTCGTTGGAGTTGGAATTAAATGGATAAGTTCGAAATTTGTGTCAAAATTTATTGGAATTTCTATGAAGTATATAATTTTGTTATCTTGTAATTTACAGTTGACTGAAATCAATTTTTCTATGTCCGGCATATTTTCTAGGTTTATTTAAAGTGGTAGTTCATCTTTATAGTACTTTGAGATTTTGTTTAATTCCTCATATAGATCGTGTGTTTTGATGATGCTCGGATGCATAGTATGGAGTTTGCAAAAAGTTAATGAATTTTCAATGTCTTGGAGGGTATTTAATGTCAATGTAAATAGAATTTCTAGTTGATTGTAAATATCTTTGATTACCAATTTATCATGATCTTTGACTCCTGTAGTAAACGGTATGTAATAGTTCTGTTAATTTAGATTTTAGAATATTTTCGTTTTGTCTAATAGTCTCAATGGTCTTGTTAAAATATTTTATTATTTGATTGCTTACAGAGTATTGGTTATTAATTTGGTTCTTTAAATTTAATTGATTCTCTTGCAAATGTCTTAGAATTTTCTTATATCGTTTATCATCTTCGGCATCTAGATTTCCTGTGATGGCTTTTACAACTGTTCCCAACCCGTTAAAAATACCTCGTTTGGTTCTTGAATTTATTAATAGATGACTAAATTTCTCATTAATTTTGTTTCTTATGTAGCCAATAATTTTGTTATTATTTTCAAAATCCGTGCTAATTGTTTTATCTTCATGTATGGTGTGTATGAGTTGTGAGTGTTGTTTGTTTAAATTGTCATACTGTAGTATTAGTGGTTCCAAATCATAGTAGTGTACAAGAGTATGTTGTGTTCTTTGTAGTCTTGCGTCTCCGAGACTAATTGTTAGTAGTCCTGGATTATGTGTGATGTCTTTAGCCATTAATCCGTTTGAATACGGGAAGTAGAGGGACCTGAAATTGCGGGGTATTTGTTAATAGTTTTTCTGGGTCTTTTTATATTGGAGATGTGAATTTTTGGTTGTTTCTTTTCGTTATTTGTATCGATTTCTGCGATTTTTAGGTTTTCATTAATTATTTAGATTTTTTCTTTTTTGAATTTTGGGTTTTTAGTTTTATTTACTTTCTGTTTATTATGAACGTAAACTGTTTCGGGTATGACAGGTAGTTCTTCACGTTTCTCATTTAATTTTGAAATAGTTTTAGTTTTGTTTTCTTGTAATTTGATATTAATATCTTTATAAATTAATTTGGATTTTTCCTTATGATTTTGAATATAATTTTGAGTTATTTGCTTATCAATGTCTATGTCAAATGGGGAATTTGTTTCGAGATGGCCATTAATAACTTCGATAGGTTTTAGATTAGTTGTGCTATGGTTTGTATTATTGTATGCGAGAATGGCGTATTTTACTTTATCTTCGATTAACTCGTTTTTGAAGTGGTCTTGCAAATTAAATAAACGTATGTGCTCTATTAATGTGGAATGAAATCGTTCGATTAGACCATTCGAGTTTGGATATTGAGAACAAATAAAATGAATTTCGATTTTATGGACGGCTAAAAGTTCTTGCACTACTGTATTTTTAAATTCAAGTCCATTATCTGATATGATTAACTGAGGAATGCCATGATGTGAAAAGAAATAAATCAATTTATTAGAGATTTCGATGGCGTTAGTAGAGTTGACCCTGTATGCTTGTGCATACTTAGAAAATGCGTCGATGATAGTAAGGAATTTCGTGTTTTCTAGTGTAAGTATGTATGGGCAAGGGTGTCAGGTTGTTTCCTGTGGAAATCGCAACCTCAGCAGGATGGACCGTGGTAACTTATATGTTTAATTTTTTACAAAAATAAAGTCAGATTTTACCTATTCTTGATGAATACGTTGTATATTGTAAGCAACATGGGCTGGATTCTAGATTATCTACCACACTTGAAATAGCAATTTTCTTGTTGCAATGTTTACTTTTAGTTAAAATATGATAAAGAATTATAAAATTCGGGCGCGGAGGCAAATATTTATATGATTTTTTACAAAAATTAAGTCAGATTTTACCTATTCTTTAAATGGACATTATTGTTAAAACATTCATATTCATGCTTTAGTATCTATACTGTCAATGGTTTTTAGCATTGGATATGCAAAAGTGTCCAAAACGTGGTACGAATCAGATAATAAACATTTACTTTTCGAGTGTCATTTTAATGAATACGTTGTATATTGTAAGCTACATGGGCTACTCTGAGATAGCGCGTCACACTTGAAATAGCAATTTTCTTGTTGCAATGTTTTCTTTAAGCCAAAATATGATGAAGAATTATAAAATTCGGGCGCGGAAGCAAATATTTATAAGATTTTTTACAAAAATTAAGTCAGATTTTACCTATTCTTGGTGAATACGTTGTATAATGTAAGCTACATGGGCTGGATTCTAGAATACCTACCACACTTGAAATAGCAATTTTATTGTTGCAATGTATACTTTTAGCTAAAATATGATGAAGAATTATAAAATTCGGGAGCGGAAGCAAATATTTATAAGATTTTTTACAAAAATTAAGTCAGATTTTACCTATTCTTGATGAAAACGTTGTATATTGTAAGCTACATGGGCTAGATTCTAGAATACCTACCACACTTAAAATAGCAATATTCTTGTTGCAGATGTATACTTTTAGCTAAAATATGATGAAGAATTATAAAATTTGGGCGCGGAAGCAAATATTTATAAGATTTTTTACACAAATAAAGTCAGATTTTACCTATTCTTGATGAATACGTTTTATATTGTAAGCTACATGGGCTGGATTCTAGAATACCTACCACAATTGAAGTAGCAATTTTCTTCTTGCAATGTTTTCTTCTAGCTAAAATATGATGAAGAGTTATAAAATTCGGGCGCGGAAGCAAATATTTATATGAGTTTTTACAAAAATAAAGTCGGATATTACCTATTCTTGATGAAAACGTTGTATATTGTAAGCTACATGGGTTGGATTCTAGAATAAATACCACACTTGAAATAGCAACATTCTTGTTGCAATGTTTTCTTTTAGCTAAAATATGATGAAGAATTATAGAATTCGGGTGCCGAAGCAAATATTTATATGATTTTTTACAAAAATAAAGTCAGATTTTACCTGTTCTTGAAAAACGTGGGTACCAGTAAGATAATAAACATTTAATTTTTGGGTGTCATTTTAATGAATACGTTGTGTATTGTAGGCTACATGAGCTGGATTCTAGAATACCTACCACACTAAAAATAGCAATTTTCTTGTTGCAATGTTTTTCTTTTAGCTAAAATATGATGAAGACTTATAAAATTCGGGCGCGGAAGCAAATATTTATATGATTTTTTACAAAAATAAAGTCAGATTTTACCTATTCTTGATGAATACGTTGTATACTGTAAGCTACATGGGCGGGATTCTAGAATACCTACCACAATTGAAATAGCAATTTTCTTTTTGCAATGTTTTCTTTTAGCTAAAATATGATGAAGAAATATAAAATTCGGACGCGGAAGCAAATATTTATATGATTTTTTACAAAAAAAAATTCAGATTTTACCTATTCTTGATGAATACGTTGTATATTTTAAGCTACATGGGCTGGATTCTAGAATACCTACCACTTTTGAAATAGCAATTTTCTTGTTGCAATGTTTTCTTTTAGCTAAAATATAATAAAGAATTATAAAATTCGGGCGCGGAAGCAAACATTTATATGATTTTTTATAAAAATAAAATCAGATTTAACCTATTCTTGAAATAAATATTTTTGTTAAAACATTCATATCCATGCTTTAGGATCTATACTATGGATGGTTTTAAGCATTGGACATTCAAAAGTGACAGAAACGTAGTACCAATCAGATAATAAACATTCAATTTTCGGGTGTCATTTTAATGAATTCGTTGTATATAGTAAGCTACATGGGCTGGATTCTAGAATACCTACCACACTTGAAATAGCAATTTTCTTGTTGCAATGTATACTTTTAGCTCAAATATGATGAAGAATTATAAAATTCGGGCGCGGAAGCAAATATTTATAAGATTTTTTACAAAAATTAAGTCAGATTTTACCTATTCTTGATGAATACGTTGTATATTGTAAGCTACATGAGCTGGATTCTAGAATACCTACCACAATTGAAATAGCAAATTTCTTTTTGCAATGTTTTCTTTTAGCTAAAATATGATGAAGAATTCTAAAATTCGGACGCGGAAGCAAATATTTATATGATTTTTTACAAAAATAATGTCAGATTTTACCTATTCTTGAAATGAATATTTTTGTTAAAACATTCATATCCATGCTTTAGGATCTATACCATGGGTGGTTATAAGCATTGGACATGCAAAAGTGGCCAAGACGTGGTACCAGTAAGATAATAAACATTTAATTTTCAAGTGTCATTTTAATGAATACGTTGTATATTGTAAGCTACATGGGCTGGATTCTAGAATACCTACCACACTTAAAATAGCAATTTTCTTGTTGCAATGTTTTCTGTTAGCTAAAATATGATGAAAAATTATAATATTCAGGCGAGGAAGCTAATATTTATATGATTTTTTATAAAAATAATGTCTATTTTTACCTATTCTTGAAATGGATATTTTTGTTAAAACATGCATTTTCATGCTTTAGGATCTATACTAGGGATGGTTTTAAGCATTAGGCATGCAAAAATGACCAAAACGTGGTATTAATCAGATAATAAACATTCAATTTTCAAGTGTCATTTTAATGAATACGTTGCATATCGTAAGCTACATGGGCTGGATTCTAGAATACCTGCTACACTTGAAATAGCAATTTTCTTGTTGCAATGTTTTCTTTTAGCTAAATTATGATGAAGAATTATAAAATTCGGGCGCGGAAGCATATATTTATATGATTTTTTACATAAAATAAAGTCAGATTTTACCTATTCTTGAAATGGATAATTTGTTAAAACATTCATATTCATGCTTTAGGATCTATACTATGGATAGTTTTAAGCATTGGACATGCAAAACTGACCAAAACGTGGTACCATTTAGATAATAAACATTCAATTTTCGGGTGTCATTTTAATGAATACGTTGTATATTGTAAGCTACATGGGCTGGATTCTAGAACACCTACCACACTAGAAATAACAATTTTCTTGTTACAATGTTTTCTGTTACCTAAAATATGATGGAGAATTATAAAATTCGGGTGCGGAAGCAAATATTTATATGATTTTTTACAAATATAAAGTCAGATTTTACCTATAAGCTACATGGGCTGGATTCTAGAATACCTACTGCACTTGAAATAGTAATTTTCTTGTTGCAATGTTTTCTTTTAGCTAAAATATGACTAAGAATTATAAAATTCGGGCGCGGATGCAAATATTTATATGATTTTTTACAAAAATAAAGTCCAATTTTACCTATTCTTGATTAATAAGATGTATATTGTAAGCTACATGGGCTGAATTCTAGAATATCTTCCACACTTGTAATAGCAATTTTCTTCTTGCAATGTTTTCTTTTAGCTAAAATATGATGAAGAATTATAAAATTCGGGCGCGAAAGCAAATATTTATATGATTTTTTACAAAAATAAAGTCAGATTTTACCTATTCTTGATGAGTACGATGTATATTGTAAGCTACATGGGCTGGATTCTAGAATACCTACCACACTTGAAGTAGCAATTTTCTTCTTGCAATGTTTTCTTTTAGCTAAAATATGATTAAGAATTATAAAATTTGGGAGCGGAAGCAAATATTTATATGTTTTTCTACAAAATTAAAGTCAGATATTACCTATTGTTGAAATAGATATTTTTGTTAAAACATTTATATTCATGCTTTAGGATCAATACTATGGATGTTTTTAAGCATTGGACATGCAAAAGTGACCAAAACGTGGTACCAATCAGATAATAAACATTCATTTTTCGGGTGTCAATTTAATGTAACGTTTTATATTGTAAGCTACATGGGCTGGATTCTAGAATACCTACCACACTTGAAATAGCAATTTTCTTGTTGCAATGTTTTCTATTAGCTAAAATATTATAAAACATAATATTCGGGCGCAGAAACAAATTTTTGTATGATTTTTTACAAAAATAATGTCAGATTTTACCTATTCTTGATGAATACGTTGTATATTGTAAGATATATTGGCTGGATTCTAAAATACCTACCAAACTTGAAATAGCAATTTTCTTGTTGCAATGTTTCCTTTTAGCTAAAATATGATGAAGAATTTTAAAATTCGGGCGCAAAAGCAAATATTTATATAGTTTTTTACAAAAATAATGTCATATTTTACGTATTCTTAATGAATACGTTGTATATTGTAAGCTACAAGGGCTGGATTCTAGAATATCTACTACACTTGAAAAAGAAATTTTCTTGTTGCAATATTATCTTTTAGCTAAAATATGATAAAGAATTATAAAATTCGGGCGCGAAAGCAAATATTTATATAATTTTTTACAAAAATAAAGTCAGGTTTTACCTATTCTTGAAATGGATATTTTTGTTAAAACATTAATATTCATGCTTTAGGATCTATATTATGGATACTTTTAGCATTGGACATGCAAAAGTGACCAAAACGTGGTACCAATCAGATCAAAAAGATTCAATATTTGGGTGTTATTTTAATGAATACGTTGTATATTGTAAGCTACATGGGCTGGATTTTAGAATACGTACCACACTTGAAATAGCAATTTTCTTGTTGCAATGTTTTCTTTTAGCTAAAATGTGATGAAGAATTATAAAATTCGGGCGCGGAAGCAAATATTTATATGATTTTTTACAAAAATAATGTTAGATTTCACCTATTCTTGAAATGGATATTTTTGTTAAAACATTCATATTCATGCTTTAGAATCTAACTATGGATGGTTTTAAGCATTGGACATGCAAAAGTGACTAAAACGTGGAACCAATCAGATAATAAACAATCAATTTTGGGTGTCATTTAATGAATGTGTTGTATATTGTAAGTTACATGGGCTGGATTCTAGAACACCTACCACAGTTGAAATAGCAATTTTCTTGTTGCAATGTTTTCTTTTAGCTAAAATATGATGAAGAATTATAAAATTGGGGCGCGGAAGGAAATATTAATATGATTTTTACAAAAATAAATTCAGATTCTACCTATTCATGATGAATACATTGAATATTGTAAACTACATGGGCTAGATTCTAGAATACCTACCACACTTGAAATAACAATTTTCTTGTTGCAATGTTTTCTTTTAGCTTAAATATGATAAAGAATTATAAAATTTGGAAGCGGAAGTAAATATTTGTATGATTTTATACAAAAATAAAGTCAGATTTTACATATTCTTGAAATAGATAATATTGTAAAAACATTCATATTAATGCTTTAGGATCTATACTATGAATGGTTTTCAGCATTGGACATGCAAAAAGTGACCAAAACGTGGTACCAATCAGATAATAAACATTCAATTTTCGGGTGTAATTTTGATGAATACGTTGTATATTGTAAGCTACATTGGCTGGATTCGGGAATACCTACCACACTTGAAATAACAATTTTCTTGTTGCAATGTTTTCTTTTAGCTAAAATATGATGAAGAATTATAAAATTCGGGCGCGGAAGCAAATATTCATATTATTTTTTACAAAAAAAAGTCAAATTTTACCTATTCTTTATGAATTCGTTGTATAACGTAAACTACATGGGCTCGATTCTGGAATACCTACCACACTTAAATTAGCAATTTTCTTGTTGCAATGTTTTCTATTAGCTAAAATATGATGAAGAATTATAAAATTCGGGCACGGAAGCAAATATTTATATGATTTTTTTACAAAAATAATGTCAGATTTTACCTATTCTTGATAAATACATGTATAATGTAAGCTACATGGGCTGGATTTTAGAATACCTACCACACTTGAAATAGTAATTTTCTTGTTGCAATGTTTTCTTTTAGTTAAAATATGATAAGGAATTATAAAATTCGGGCGCGAAAGCAAATATTTATATGAGTTTTTACTTAAATAAAGTCAGAATTTACCTATTCTTGATGAATACGTTGTAATTGTAAGCTACATGGGCTGAATTATAGAATACCTACCACACTTGAAATAGCAATTTTCTTGTTGCAATGTTTTCTTTTAGCTAAAATATGATAAAGAATTATAAAATTCGGGCACTGAACTGAAGCAAATATTTATATGATTTTTTTTAAAATATAAAGTCAGATTTTACCTATTCTTGGAATGGATATTTTTTGTTTTAAAACATTCATATTCATGCTTTAGAATCTATACTATGGATAATTTTTGCATTGGACATGCAAAAGTGACCAAAAACGTGGTACCAATCAGATAATAAACATTCAATTTTCGGATGTCATTTTAATGAATACGTTGTAAATTGTAAGCTAAATAGGCTGGATTCTAGAATACCTACCACACTTGAAATAGCAATTTTCTTGTTGCAATGTTTTTCTTTACCTAAAATATGATAAAGAATTATAAAATACAAGCGCCGAAGCAAAAAAATTATATGATTATTAACAAAAATAATGTCAGATTTTACATATTCTTGTAATGGATATTTTTGTTAAAACATTTATATTCATGCTTAGGATCTATACTATTTATAATTTTAGCATTAGACATGCAAAAGTGATCAAAACGTGGGTACCAATTAAATAATAAACAGTCAATTTTCGGGTGTCATTTTAATGAATGCGTTGTATATTGTAAGCTACATGGGCTGCATTCTAGAATACCTACCAAACTTGAAATAGCAATTATCTTGTTGCAATGTTTTTCTCTTAGCTAAAATATGATGAAGAATTATAAAATTCGGGCGCGGGGAAGCAAATATTTATATGATTTTTTAAAAAATAAAGTCATATTTTACCTATCCTTGAAATGGATATTATTGTTAAAAACATTCATATTCATGCTTTAGTATCTTTACTTTCAATGGTTTTCAGCATTGGAGATGCAAGAGTGACCAAAACGTGGGGTACCAAGCCGATAATAAACATTTAATTTTCGGCTGTCATTTTAATGTATACGTTGTATATTGTAAGCTACATGGGCTGGATTCTAGAATACCTACCACACTTGAAATAGCAAATTTCTTGTTGCAATGTTTACTTTTAGCTAAAAAATGATGAAAAATTATAAAATTCGGGCGCAAAAAGCAAATATTTATATGATTTCTTACAAAAATAAAGTCAGATTTTACCTATTCTTGATGAATACGTTGTATATTGTAAGCTACATGGGCTGGATTTTAGAATACCTACCTCACTTGAAATAGCAATTTTATTGTTGCAATGTGTTCTTTTAGCTAAAATATGATGAAGAAATTATAAAATTCGTGCGCGGGAAGCAAATATTTATATGATTTTTTTACAAAAATAAAGTAAAATTTACCTATTCTTGATGAACACGTTGTATATTGTAAGTTACATGGGCTGGATTCTATAATACCTCTACCACACTTGAAATAGCAATTTTCTTGTTGCGATGTTTTCTTTTTAGCTAATATATGATAAAGAATTATAAAATTTGGACGCGGAGAAGCAAATATTTATATGATTTTTTTTAAAAATATAGTCAGATTTTTACCAATTCTTGATGAATACATTGTTTATTGTAAGCTACATGGGCTGGTTTTTAGAATAACTTCATCACTTGTAATAGCAATTTTCTTAATGCAATGTTTTCTTTTTAGCTAAAATATAATAAAGAATTTTAAAATTCGGGCGCGGAAGCAAATATTTATATGATTTTTTACAAAAATAAAGTCAGATTTTACCTATTCTTGAAATGGAGATTTTTGTTTAAAACATACATATTCATGGTTCAGGATCTATACTATGGATGGTTTTAAGAATTGGACATGAAAAAGTGACCAAATATGGTACCAATCAGATAATGAACATTCAATTTTCGGGTGTCATTTTAATGAATACGTTGTATATTGTAAGCTACATGGGCTGGATTCTAGAATACCTACCACACTTGAAATAGCAAATTTCTTGTTACAATGTTTTCTTTTAGCTAAAATATGATGAAAAATTATAAAATTCGGGCGCGGAGGCAAATATTTATATGATTTTTTACAAAAATAAAATCAGATTTTACCTATTCTTGATGAATGCGTTGTATATTGTAAGCTACATGGGCTGGATTCTAGAATACCTACCACACTCGAAATAGCAATTGTCTTGTTGCAATGTTTTCTTTTAGCTACAATATGAAGAAAAATTATAAAATTCGGGCGCGGAAGCAAATATTTATATGATTTTTTCAAAAATAAATTCAGATTTTAACTTTTTTTGATGGATACCTTGTATATTGTTAGCTACATGGGCTGGATTCTAGAATATCTACCACTCTTGAAATAGCAATTTTCTTTTTGCAATGTTTTCTTTTAGCTAAAAAATGATGAAGAATTATAAAATTCGGGCGCGGGGAAACAAATATTTATATGATTTTTTCAAAAATAAAGTCAGTTTTTACATATTCTTGACATGGATATTTTTGTTAATACATTCATATTCATGTTTTAAGATCTATACTATGGATAATTTTATCATTGGACATGCAAAAGTGACCAAAACCTGGGTACCAATCGGATAATAAACATTCAACTTTCAGGTGTTATTTTAATAAATACGTTGTTTATTGTAAGCTACATGGGCTGTATTCTAGAATACCTACCTCACTTAAAATATTAATTTTCTTGTTGCAATGTTTTCTTTTAGCTAAAATATGATAAAGATTTATAAAATTCGGGCGCGGAAGCAAATATTTATATGATCTTTTACAAAAATAAAGTCAGATTTTACATATTCTTGACATGGATATTTATGTTAAAACATTCATATTCATGCTTTAGGATCTATACTATGGATAATTTTAGCATTGGACATGCAAAAGTGACCAAAACGTATTACCAATCAGATAATAAACATTCAACTTTCGGATGTCATTTTAATGAATACGTTGTATATTGTAAGCTACATGTGCTGGATTTTAGAATACCTACCACACTTGTAATAGCAATTATCTTGTTGCAATGTTTTCTTTTAGCTAAAATATGATAAATATTTATAAAATTCGGGCGCGGAAGCTAATATTTATATGATTATTTACAAAAACAAAGTCAGATTTTACCTATTCTTAATGAATACGTTGTATATTGTAAGCTATATGGGCTGGATTCTAGAATACCTACCGCACTTAAAATAGCAATTTTCTTCTTGCAATGTTTTCTTTAAGCTAAAATATGGTAAAGACTTATAAAATTCGGGCGCGAAAGCAAATATTTATATGTTTTTTTACAAAAATAAAGTCAGATTCTACGTATTCTTGATGAATACGTTGTATATTGTAAGCTACATGGGCTGGATTACAGAATACCTACCACACTTGAAATAGCAATTTTCTTTTTGCAATGTTTTGTTTTAGCTAATATATGATAAAGAATTATAAAATTCGGGCGCAGAAGCAAATATTTATATGACTTTTTACAATAATAAAGTCAGATTTTACCTATTCTTGATGAAAACGTTGTATATTGTAAGGTACATGGGCTGGATTCTAGAATACCTACCACACTTGAAATAACAATTTTCTTCTTGCAATGTTTTCTTTTAGCTAAAAAATGATGAAGAATTATAAAATTCGGGCGCGGAGGAAACAAATATTTATATGATTTTTTTCAAAAAATAAAGTCAGTTTTTACATATTCTTGACATGGATATTTTTGTTAATACATTCATATTCATGTTTTAGGATCTATACTATGGATAATTTTATCATTGGCTAATATTTATATAATAATATTGGCTAATATTTATATGTTTATTTACAAAAAAAGTCAGATTTTACTTATTCTTGAAATGGATATTTTTGTTAAAACATTTATATTCATGCTTTAGGATCTATACTATTGTAGCAAACCTAGGGTCGCGGCGCGGACGGCGGCGTGGGCGGTGGCCGCTAGCGAACAGGTCAGAACACGTCCGTCCGCTCCCCATTGTTCTGATTTCGAGAATAATCGACGAATGTTCCAGAAGGAACTGTTTTACTTAAATACCCCGAGCAAAAGATCGGGGAGGACAGTCTTGTATAGATACGTGTAGTGAACAGATGGTGATATAAATAAATAGACAGTGATATAAATAAAGAGTGATATAAATATTGTTGAAATAAATTTTGCTTAGTTCTAATTGTTTTAAATAAATTATCTTAGTGTTTAAGTCTTTATTGATGTATGTTAGTCTAAAGTTAGTGTTTATATTTGTTAATTCGTAGTGTTAGTTATTTTTCATTATTCTTTTTAATTCATTTTTTTTTAATTAAACTTAGTTATATAAATATTAGTGTTTTTAATCAATTTTACACTTCACCTTAATAAATAAAACGTTACACTACGGATAATTTTAGCATTGGACATACAAAAGTGACCAAAACATGGTACCAATCAGATAATAAACATTCAACTGTCATTTTAATGAATACGTTGTATATTGTAAGCTACTTGGGCTGGATTCTAGAATACCTACCACACTTGAAATAGCAATTTTCTTGTTGCAATGTTTTCTTTTAGCTGAAATATGATAAAGAATTATAAAATTCGGCCGCGGAAGCAAATATTTATATGATTTTTTACAAAAATAAAGTCAGATTTTACGTATTCTTAATGAATACGTTTTATATTTTAAGCTACATGTTCAGGATTCTAGAATACCTATCACACTTGAAATAGCAATTTTCTTGTTGCAATGTTTTCTTTTAGCTAAAATATGTTGAAGAATTATAAAATTCGGGCGCGGAAGCAAATATTTATATGATTTTTTACAAAAATAAAGTCAGATTTTACGTATTCATGATGAATACGTTGTATATTGTAAGCTACATGGGCTGGATTCTAGAATACCTACAACACTTGAAATAGCAACTTTCTTGTTGCAATATTTTCTTTTAACTAAAATATGAAGAAAAATTATAAAATTCGGGCGCGGAAGTATATATTTATATGATTTTTTACAAAAATTAAGTCAGATTTTACATTTTCTTGATGAATACGTTGTATATTGTAAGGTACATGGGCTGGATTCTAGAATACCTACTACACTTGAAATAGCAATTTTCTTCTTCCAATGTTTTCTCTTAGCTAAAATATGATGAAGAATTATAAAAATGGGGCGCGGAAGCAAATATTTATATAATTTTTTACAAAAATAAAGTCAGATTTTACCTATGCTAGATATAGATATTTTTGTTAAATCATTCATATTCATGCTTTAGGATCTATACTATGGATGGTTTTAAGCATTGAGCATGTAAAAGTGACCAAAACGTGGTACCAATCAGATAATAAACATTCAATTTTCCGGTGTCATTTTAATGAATACGTTGTATATTGAAAGCTACATGGGCTGGATCCTAGAATAACTAACAAACTTGAAATAGCAATTTTCTTGTTGCGATGTTTTCTTTTAGCTAAAATAAGATAAAGAATTTTAAATTTCGGGTGCGTTAGCAAATATTAAATGATGTTTTACAAAATTAAAGTCAGATTTAACGTATTTTTTAAATGTGTATTTTTGTTAGAACATTCATATTCATGCTTTAGGATCTATACTATGGATAATTTTAGCATTGGATATGCAAAAGTGACCAAAACGTGGGTACCAATCAGATAATAAACATTCAATTTTCGGGTGTCATTTTAATGAATATGTTGTATATTGTAGGCTACATGGGCTGGATTGTACAATACCTACCACACTTGAAATAGCAATTTTCTTGTTGCAATGTTTTCTTTTAGTTAAAATATGATGAAAAATTATAAAAATCGGGCGCGGAAGCAAATATTTAAATGATTTTTTTCAAAAATAAAGTACGATTTTACATATTCTTGATAAATACGTTGTATATTTTAAGCTACATGGGCTGGATTCTAAAATACCAACCACACTTGAAATAGCAATTTTCTTGTTGCAATGTTTTCTTTTAGGTAAAATATGTTAAAGAATTATAAAATTCAAGCGCGAAAGCAAATATTTTTATGATTTATTACAAAAATCAAGTCAGATTTAACCTATTTTTCATGAATACGTTGTATATTGTAAGCTACATGGGCTGGATTCTAGAATACCTACCACACTTGAAATAGCAATTTTCTTGTTGCAATGTTTTCTTTTCGCTAAAATATGATGAAGAATTATAAAATTCGGAAGCGGAAGCAAATATTGATATGATTTTTTACAAAAATAAAGTTAGATTTTACCTAACCTTGATAAATACGTTGTATATTGTAAGCTACATGGGCTGGATTCTAGAATACCAACCACACTTGAATTAGCAATTTTCTTGTTGCAATGTTTTCTGTTCGCTAAAATATGATGAAGAATTATAAAATTCGGAAGCGGAAGCAAATATTGATATGATTTTTTACAAAAATAAAGTTAGATTTTACCTAACCTTGATAAATACGTTGTATATTGTAAGCTACATGGGCTGGATTCTAGAATACCTACCACACTGGAAATAGCAATTTTCTTGTTGCAATGTTTTCTTTTAGCTAAATTATGATGGAGAATTATAATATTCGGGCACGGAAGCAAATATTTATATAAATTTTTTACAAAAATAAAGTCAGATTTTACCTTTTCTTGAAATGGATTGTTTTGTTAAAACATTCATATTTATGCTTTAAGATCTATACTATGGATGGTTTGAAGCATTAAACATGCAAAAGTGACTAAAACGTGGTACCAATCAGATAATAAACATTCAATTTTCGGGTATCATTTTAGTGAAGACGTTGTATATTGTTAGCTACATGGACTGGATTCTAGAATACCTACCACAATTTTTATAGCAAATTTCTAGTTGAAATGTTTTCTTTTAGCTAAAATATGATAAAGAATTATAAAATTCCGGCGCGCAAGCAAATATTTATATGATTTTTCACAAAAATGAAGTCAGATTCTACCTTTTCTTGGTGAATACGTTGTATATCGTATGCTACATGGGCTGGATTCTAGAATACCTACCACACTTGAAATAGCAATTTTCTTATTGCAATGACTTCTTTTAGCTAAAATATGATGAAGAATTATAAAATTCGGGTGCGGAAGCAAATATTTATATGATTTTTTACAAAAATAAAGTCAGATTTTATCTATTCTTGATGAATACGTTTTACATTGTTAGTTACATGGGCTGGATTCTAGAACAGCTACCACACTTGAAATAGCAATTTTCTTGTTGCAATGTTTCCTTTTAGCTAAAATATGATGAAGAATTATAAAATTCGGGCGGGGAAGCAAATTTTTACGTGATTTTTTACAAAAATAAAGTCAGATTTTACCTATTCTTGATGAATACGTTGTATATTGTAAGCTTCATGGGCTGGATTCTAGAATACCTACCACACTTGAAATAGCAATTTTCTTGTTGAAATGTTTTTTTTTTTTAGCAAAATTATGATGAAAAATTATAAAATTCAGGCGGGGAAGCAAATATTTATATGATTTTTTACAAAAATAAAGTCAGATTTTACTTATTCTTGATGAATACGTTGTATATTGTAAGCTAAATGGGCTGGATTCTAGAATACCTACTACACTTGAAATAGCAATTTTCTTGTTGCAATGTTTTCTTTTAGCTAAAATATGATGAAGAATTATAAAATTCGGGCGCGGAAGCAAACATTTATATGATTTTTTATAAAAATAAAGTCAGATATTACCTCTTCTTTAAATGGATATTTTTGTTAAAACATTCATATTCATGATGTAAGAATTATTGTTAAGCGACTGGAGGGATGATGGAGTGAAGAAATAAGCAGGATTGCAGTCAACTGATGAATTTTATTAGTCTAAGGCCAAAGTTTCGCTACCAATTGTAGCATCATCAGGGCAAACTGGGAAAACATATGTTTTAACAATATTATTTGGTTTTGTTTAAATACAAATACTTAGAGACTATTTTAAAATATTGTGATCATATACAGAAAATCAATCAAGTAGACATCGTCATACATCGAAAAATAAATAAATAAATAATTAAAACACGTCATGTATTACAAAATAATATGTTGTAAAATGGCGATTATTAACAATATTTTTTCTTTACAGGAATTAACTTGATTTCTCTTGTTTAAATAATTTACAAATGTTACAGTAGATGGAGCTTAAATTGTGGATGTTGGTCCTGAAGTTTATGTTGTAATTGTCATTTTGTATGTGTAGCATTTCTAGTATCAGTCGTTTGTGTAAAATAGGTTCTTTGTCTAAAATATTTACTCTGTCGAAGTCGATAGTGTGTCCAGTTTGTATACAGTGTTGTGTGAGGGCACAAGTTCCGTTATTGTTAGTTTTGTTTGAATTTCTTTTGTGTTCAGTCATTCGTGTTTTTAAATATCTCTTACTTTGTCCTGTGCAAGTCTTGGTACAGTTTAGGCAAGGAATTTTATAAATCGTATTAGTATGTAACATTGTATCTACTTTGTCTTTTAATGAACTAAAATGTTGTTTTATGTTTTTAATAGGTTTTAAAGTTATGTTGATGTCTAAATTTTGTTCAAGCATACGTTTTAAATTTCCCGCTAATCCATCTATGTTCTAAATAGAGACATACTTTTTTCGTTCAAGGTCATTGTTTGTTTGATTGTCATTAACATTTTGTTGGTTATGTTCTTTGTTTTGTTGTTGATAATTATATAGTATATTATTTATTGTTTTCTGTGAATAACTATTGTCAATTAGAATTTGTTTTACCTTTAATGTTTCTTTTCTGTACTCAGGGGATGATAGATGTATGGCTCTTGTTTTTAAGTTATGTCCTACGTTAATAATTTGTGTTTTTGGATTACTAGAATTATAATTTATGTATCGTGTAGTAGACGTAGGTTTTCTGTACCACTTATATTTGATGGATCCATCGTTTTGACTACATATGGTTGTATCGAGAAAAGCGATTTCACCATTCTTTTCTACTTCTATTGTGAATTGCAGATGTTGGTTGTAATTATTGAAGATGTCGAGGGTAATTTCTTTTGCATCAATAGGAATAGCTTTAAGAATATCATCTACGTATTTGATCAAGAAAGGTATTTCAAAAGGTAGCTGTGGTATAATGAAGTCAAGTAGGGCACCCATGACGAGACAAGCGGCAATGGGGGACAGACAAGAACTCATGGCAAAACCGAACTGTTGTTGGTAGAATTTTTCAAAAATAAAGTCAGATTTTACCTATTCTTGATGAATACGTTGTATATTCAAAGCTACATAGGCTGGATTCTAGAATACCTACCACACTTGAAATAGCAATTTTCTTGTTTCAATGTTTTCTTTTAGCTAAAATATGATCAAAAATTATAAATTTCATGCGCAGACGCAAATATTTATATGATTTTTTACAAACAATGTCAGATTTTACCTATTCTTGATGAATACGTTGTATATTGTAAACTACATGGGCTGGATTTTAAAGTACCTACCACACTTGAAATAGCAATTTTCTTATTGCAATGTTGTTTTTTAGTTAAATATGATGAAGAATTATAAAATTCAGGCGAGGAAGCCAATATTTATATGATTTTTTACAAAAATTAAGTCAGATTTTACCTATTTTTGAAATTGATATTTTTGTTACAACATTCATATTTTAGCTAAGAAAAACATTGCAACTAGAAAAATGCTATTTCAAGTGTGGTAGGTATTCTAGAATCCAGCTCACGTAGCTTAAAATATACAACGTATTCATCAAGAATAGGTAAAATCTGACATTATTTTTGTAAAAAATCATACAAATATTTGCCTCCGCACCCGAATTTTATAATTCTTCATCATATTTTAGCTAAAAGAAAACATTACACCATGAAAATTGCTATTTCAAGTGTGGTAGGTATTTTAGAATTCTGCCCATGTAGCTTACAATATACAATGTATTCAACAAGAAAAGGTAAAATCTGACATTGTTTGTAAAAAATCATATAAATATTTGCGTCTGCGCATGAAATTTATAATTTTTGATCATATTTTAGCTAAAAGAAAACATTGAAACAAGAAAATTGCTATTTCAAGTGTGGTAGGTATTCTAGAATCCAGCCTATGTAGCTTTGAATATACAACGTATTCATCAAGAATAGGTAAAATCTGACTTTATTTTTGAAAAATTCTACCAACAACAGTTCGGTTTTGCCATGAGTTCTTGTCTGTCCCCCATTGCCGCTTGTCTCGTCATGGGTGCCCTACTTGACTTCATTATACCACAGCTACCTTTTGAAATACCTTTCTTGATCAAATACGTAGATGATATTCTTAAAGCTATTCCTATTGATGCAAAAGAAATTACCCTCGACATCTTCAATAATTACAACCAACATCTGCAATTCACAATAGAAGTAGAAAAGAATGGTGAAATCGCTTTTCTCGATACAACCATATGTAGTCAAAACGATGGATCCATCAAATATAAGTGGTACAGAAAACCTACGTCTACTACACGATACATAAATTATAATTCTAGTAATCCAAAAACACAAATTATTAACGTAGGACATAACTTAAAATCAAGAGCCATACATCTATCATCCCCTGAGTACAGAAAAGAAACATTAAAGGTAAAACAAATTCTAATTGACAATAGTTATTCACAGTAAACAATAAATAATATACTATATAATTATCAACAACAAAACAAAGAACATAACCAACAAAATGTTAATGACAATCAAACAAACAATGACCTTGAACGAAAAAAGTATGTCTCTATTTAGAACATAGATCGATTAGCGGGAAATTTAAAACGTATGCTTGAACAAAATTTAGACATCAACATAACTTTAAAACCTATTAAAAACATGAAACAACTTTTTAGTTCATTAAAAGACAAAGTAGATACAATGTTACATACTAATACGATTTATAAAATATCCATGTCAAGAATATGTGAATACCATACTTCAAATAGCAATTTTGTTGTTGCAATGTTGTCTTTTAGCTATATATATATATATATATATATATATATATATATATATATATATATATATATATAATCAGTATCCTCTTATACCCAAGAAAAGGGTGTCGAGGTTTCTTTTTTTCTTCAGCTGCCTTCTATGTACTTTTTCCATTTGTTTCTATCACTTGCTGTTTTATTTGCTTCTACTTGCGTGATGTTCTTCTTTTCCAAATCTCTTCTATAGAGTCCTCCCATGTCTTTTGTGGACTGCCTCTGCTTCTCTTTCCGGTCGTTCTTGTTTCCCAGATTTCCTTGCATGGTGTTTGTTTTGCCATTCTGGTAATGTGCCCATACCATTGCAATTTTTTTCTTGTATCTTAGTTGCTATTGATTTTATCTCTAGCTCTTGTCTTATTATTTCATTCCTTATCTTGTCTTTCTTTGTCACTCCTTTCACTCTTCTTAAAAATTTCATATCCGTGGCCTGTAATTTGGTAAGTTGTCTTTTATTTAAAACCCACCTTTCACAACCGTATAGTAGAATGGGTTGAAAGATGGTTTTGTATACTGTCATTTTTGTTTGTCTACTAATATATCTATTGTTTATAATTACTGTCTTCAGCGCGTAGTAAATATTCATTGCTGTTTGTATTCTGTTGTTTACTTCTTCTTCAATACAGTTTTTATTCTGTATTATGCTACCAAGATATTTGAAATGATCTACCTGTTCTATTTTTGTATTTTGGATTGTTATTTGTATATCCTTGATGTTCTTTCCTGCTACCATAACCTTAGTTTTTTCGCAATTTATTTTCATATTGAATTTTTTCAATTCTTCCGACCATATATTAATGTTTTCTAGTAGTTCTCGTTCATTTTTCGCAAATATTGCCATGTCATCTGCGAAGGCACATTCTGTAATACTAGTTGTATTTAAGTTCAGGTTTCCAATATTTGTTCTTTTCACTCTGCATTTGGTATTTTTTATAACTTCGTCCAGTATCACTATAAAAAGCAACGGGCTTAAATTTCCTCCTTGTCTTAATCCTTTTGTTGTGGTGAATTCGTGTGACATTTTATTTCCTGTACGTATTATGTTTCTTGTTCTAGTATAGATGCTTCTTAATGCCTGTATCAATTTCTCGTCGGTTCCTCTCTTTCGTAGAATTTCCCATATTTGTTTTCTGTTTATTCTGTCAAATGCTTTAACTAGGTCTATGAAACACATATATATATATATATATATATATATATATATATATATATATATATATATAATGTGTTCCTGTATCTCCAAAGCGGAGCATAGGGCAACCGAACTCACCGAGCCGCAGTTCTAACTGCCGTACTGTCGGTTGTTTCATTTGCCATTGCTACTTCTATTTAAGATGTATAGATGGCAAGTCTATAGCATCCGAGTGTGATACACAAGTAGCTGTGCTTTTTATTTTACGACAAATCACACGTTGTCGGTCGCTGGGACTTGAACTGAGGATCTCAGGTTCGTATGACGTCACAGCGAGCAGAGATGTGCGCTAGCTCGCTCAGCCATCCAGCCGACTATATATATATATATATATATATATATATATATATATATATATATATATATAATTATTTTCGTGGTTCTGGTTTATGAGTTAATAATAATTATTTTATTCACAAATATTAAATTTAATGTTTTCAAAGCAAGATACAAGTCCAGACTGAATATAATATTTCTTTACAATCTTTTACATGTGTTTTTGATACAGAGTAATATAATATGATAACATGATGTCGGGAACTGCTGATGGTTGCAACTCCTGGGCAGGTAACACCTTCCTCCTTAAGAAGAAACTCTAGGGCGGAACGACTTGAGTTTCGTCAATCTGCGTGGGAGTCCTGGGAATTGTATTCTGGAAAAATTTATTTTTTATTTTGAACAAAAAATATGTTGCGGTCACCAATGACAGGCAGATGACTCCTATTATTGCGGCCACGGAGTATTTGTATTCTGTCTTCATCGGATCGATGTCGATTTCTTCAATTTCTTGTAGTTGGAGTTGATGTAGTTTGTCCAGTGGTGTCTTGTCCAGTTTTAGTTTTTCAACTTGTAGGGTTGTAGGACTTCTTATGTTGATTTTTTCTAAGTTGATTGGATGACCAGGTATGGAGTTTATTTTATTGGAATACACATAGGATGAGATTTTGATTGAGCAGTTTGGTGGTATAATGAATAGATAGGTTCCTTGAAGGGAAGCGATGGTATTTCTACTGCACGTTGTTTTTATTTGTTGCGGTGTAGGAAATATTCCAATGTAATGTGCTTTGTTTATTTCTAATACAATTTTTTGTCTAATTTTTACTGGCACATGTTGGCAATTATTGGCAGTGGTATCGGTAGTTAATATTGAAGTTAGACATTCTTCATCTTTTTCCATTGGAAGGAGATTTGTGTTGTCGCATAGGAATTTCGATTCTAGGTCTATACACTTCTCGTTGGTGTATTGGTATGCGTTGTTGTTTAAGGATAGATAAGTAGCAGGTGGGATAATTGTAGATTGATTAACGTTTGGGATGGAGTATAAATGGTAATGATCGAATGTTTCTGGGTGTACCAGCGGGAAGTCAAGTGAAAACATAATTTTTTCGTTACTAATATGTACTTTAATTTTAATAACGTGATAATATCTAGAAACGTCTTCAATGTTTGGAAATAATAATTGTTTGTGATCGTAAATGGATAATAATACGCTAATGGCATCTTCAAAGGAAATTATGCTTGGGTGTACAGTTTCCAAAATGGCAAATGTTACCGCGTTTTCAATTTCTTCCAAATAGTGCACTAATGAATCAATATTATATTTAATTTCTTCTAAAATTTCTTGTATAATCAAATAATGAGAAAACGAGAAACTTGAGTTATTAATTGATTTTATTATCTCATTTGTTTTATTTTCTATATCATTTTGATTTTTGATTATTGACGTGATCGTTTCATTGTTATGTACAGAGTCGAGAGTCTGTGAAATTATGCTGGTTTTAGAATTTTATTTTCTAAGATTTTGAATTTGTTTTTAGTCTTATGCTGTTTTTTAACGTCATAGGTTTTTTGTCTGGGTCTTTTTATGTTACTTAGGTGGATGTTTGTAGAAGTGTTGCCGTGTTGTGGTTTTATTTCGGCGGTTTTTAGATTTGGATTAATTTTTTCAATTTCTTCTGGTTTGAAGTTGTTATTCGTTTTGCTTTGCTTTTGTTTATTTTTTACGTAAATTGTTTTAGGTATTTCAGGTAGATCTTCGCGATTTTTATTTGCGTTATCAATAGTTTTTTGTTTGTATTGCTCGTTTGTATCTCTGATTTTATTGTATAGCAGTTTATTTTTTTCCTTGTGATTGATTATATAATTATTAACTAGTTGCTTTTCCAATTCATGGTCTAGGGGTGAGTTTACGTCAATGTGTCCTGATATAATTTCGCACGGTTTAAATTTTGTAGCAGAATGGATAGAATTATTGTATGCTAGCAAAGCGTAGTTGACTTTCATTTCAATTGGTTCTTTGTTATATTCGTTCTGATTGTTTAGTAGTCTTATAATATATGTTGCACAAGGGTCGAATGAAATCTTTTAATTAACCCGTTTGATTCTGGGTGTTGTGATGTTATAAAATGGAGTTTTACTTTATGTACTTCTAATAATTCTTTAACTAATGAATTTTTAAATTCTAAGCCATTGTCCGAAATTATTTGATTTGGTATCCCGTGATGGGTGAAATATTTAACAAGATTATTTACAACTTCTATGCCTTGTCCGGAATTCAATCTATAGGCTTGCGCATATCTTTAGAAAGCATCAATTATCGTTAAGAATTTTTGTTTTTCTAAAGTTATCGAGTCAATATGTAAAATTTCAAAAGGTTTAGTTGGGGTTGGTGAAATATTATATTTTGGTTTAATAGGGATTCTGTCATATTTAGTTTTTAAACATACTTCACATTCATTAATGTAAGTTTGAACTGATTTCCTCAAATTAGGCCAGTAGTATTTCTTTCTAATTTCTTTCTCTGTTTCATCAATTCCTCTGTGATTAGTTTTGCTTTCGTGATAATTTTGAATAGTTTCTTTAATATCTTCTGAGTCTACGACATCTAATAATTTTTGAGTATATTTTACTAAATTTTTATTTATATTATTTTTTAAATATTTTTGAATAATTGAACTGAATTTTTCATATATTGGATCTTCAAAGTATAAGCAATATTTAACTTTCGGGATGATGTATTCTTTTATGAAATTAATTATCTAGCAAAATTGTTTTTCGAAATTTGTACAAGGAAACGTTGTGTGTTTTTGAATAATTTTATAATTTTTGGTTTTTGGGGATCAAAATTTACTTCTGATATAATAATTTGGTTTGTTCCGAAATTAACTGGTTTATCACAAATAGGTATTCCTACGATCGGATTTTCTGTGTTCGTGTGAACTGTTTCATCGTCTGAAATAATTTCATCTTGATTTTCATTATCGGTTTGAACTACTAAAGAGACAATTATCTAAATTATTTTCACTCTCTTGTATATTGGTGTTAGAAAAATTTTTGTTAAAATTTTCTATGTATTCGAATATTCCTCCGGAGTTCTCATTTGTTTCGTTGGCTTTTAATTGAATTCGAGATAATGCGTCTGCATTTAAATTTAGTGAACCTTTTTTATAAACAATTTGGTAATCATATTCTTCTAGTTTAAGTCGCCATCTTACAAGTTTCGAATTGGGTTCTTTTAATGAAAACAGCCATTGTAAAGGTCTGTGGTCCGTATAGATGACAAATTTACGACCAAATAGATAAGGCCTGAAATGTTTCACTGCCCATACTATGGCTAGTAGCTCCTTTTCAATTGTGGAGTATTTAGTCTCTGAATCATTTAACGTACGGCTGGCATAAGATATAGGCAGATCTGATCCTACTTTTCCTTGTGACAGTACGGCACCAATCGCGAAATTGCTCGCGTCTGTCGTTAAAATGAAAGGTTTCTCGAAATCAGGGTGTTACAAAATAGGTTCATTAGCTAACAAATTTTTACAGGTATTGAAACAATTTATGTAATTTGGATTTTGTGTATCGATTTTGGCGTCTTTTTTCAAGCATGAAGTTAAAGGTTTTGTTAGATTTGCGAAATTTTTTATGAATTTGCGATAATATCCGAGTAATCCCAAAAATGCTTTTATTTCTCGCGTAGTTTTTGGTAAGGGGTAATTTCTAATTGCTTTGATCTTCTCGGGGTTAGGTTGTATGCCGTCTGATGTAATTAAGTGACCTAAAAATGTGACTTCTCTTTTTAGAAATTCGGACTTATCGAGTTGTACCTTAAGGTTACTTTCGCGTAATTTTTGGAAAATACATTTTAAATTTGAAATATGCTCTTGAAGAGATGCAGAAAATACTATTATATCGTCCATAAAAACAAAGCAAATTTTGTTTAGATATTCTCGTAATATGTTATCCATAACTCGCTGAAAAGTGGTTTTCTGTATGTCGTCCGGGTGCATTTCAATCTGATGAAATCCACTTGCCAAGTCTAATGTTGAAAAGTATTTTGATCGTTCAAGTCGGTCTAGAATGTCGGATATATTCGGGATAGGGTAACGGTCATCTACAGTCTTCTCGTTTATCTTGCGATAATCGACGACTATATGCCATTTTTGTTTGCCAGAAGCATCAACCTTTTTTGGAACGATCCAAATAGGTGACGACCAAAGCGAGTCACTGGGTCGTATGATTCCCTGTTCTAACATGTTGTTAATTTGTTTCTCGACTTCGGGTTTGTGAATGAATGGATATCTATAGGATTTTGAGTGTACTGGAATTTCATCTTTTGTGATTATTCGATATTTGATCTTGTTTGTAAAAGTTAGTGGAGTTCCTTCTCGATAAAATATATCAGAAAATGATGTGACTAATTTTGAAATTTGATGTGTTTCTTCCGTATTCATGTGGTCGGTTCTAATTAATTTAGTTAAGTCTGATTTGTCTTGATATTGGATATTATTTACATCGTCATTGACTGTGACATTAAATAATTCGAATTCAGAATTATTAAATGGGTTGGCATTAATTGGTTCGTACAAATAAAATTTCTTGTGGTTCATATGTATTATTATAAATATCTACAGGGGCATAACCGTTTTGACAATTTGATAAACAATTTCTAATTAAACAATTCGAAATGTTTGTGGGTGGTATTAATACATCGCCGTCGGGTGCATGTACTGGAATTTTTACGGTTACGAGAGTGTTTGGTTCTATTCGAGCAAAGAACAATAATTTTTGTTTCGATTCGTAGTGTGATAGTTTTAAACTCGTGTTTGGGGTTTTCAAGATAGAATGTTTTATATTTAGTTCGACGTTTAAGTCTTTTAACGTGTCATATCCAATTAATCCATCAAAAAAGTGATGAAATTTAAACAAATAGAATTTTATTTTTTTGTCGGTATTGAATTCGGGGAATGCTGGAATTTCAATACAAGAATCGCGTTTAGTAGTTTGAAATATTGAACTAATTGTAAAATTTTCCGTTTTAATAAATGGTTTAAAATATTTTTCTGCAAGATCTGGATTTAAAAATGATTTTGTCGCTCCGGTGTCTATTAACAATTTTAAGGGTGGATTCGAAATTTTTATAAAGGGTAAATCTTTTTTATCATAAATGGAATGAATTTCTATGTTTGGTTCTGAGACTGGCTCGTTTCGCAAAAATTTTGATTATCTTCATAAGAGTCGGGTTCGTACACGTCGTATTCGGTTTCATTTGTGTCGACCGAAGTGTTTTGTCCGTATTGTTCGTAATTTTCCACTTCATTATAATTATCGTAATAAAAATTCTACTGGTTCGTAAAATTCGGTGGGCTCTACATTAAATAGTTCCTCGGATACAAATTTTTGTTGTCCGTTATTTTGGAATTTTGATATAGTACCATGTGATATTCCACTCATGGGGGTTGGTTTGGGAAATTGTTGACGGGTGGCAGAACCTTGCGGTTTCCACACGGTTGTAGGATTGGGTCTTCCAAATACTTGTTGGTTTGTAAAGGTTCTTTGAGGTTGAATTGGTCTAGGCTGTAAAGCTATTGGAGCACTGGGAAATGGACGGGGTTGATTATAAAATTGTTGTTGCGGAGAATTATAGGTTATTGGAGATTGATATCTCGGAAATTGCATTGGGATTTGTCTTTGAATGTGCATATTAGGCTGAGGTTTTTGAGTAATTTTATTACTGAAAGTGGGTCTTTGTAAATGTCTGATGTTATTTTCCGCTACTATATATTGTCTACTTTCTGCTAAACTAGTGGGCTTCATTGCGCGAATTGTTGAACCAAGTGGTTCTTTTAATTCAGCTAAAAATATTTTCAACGCATGTGTATTATAAAAATTTTTCTTTACTGTTTTTATTGTATTTTCTGATTCATAAATTTCAACATAATTATGAGAAAGCTTAAATTTTGCATTACTTTTGTGTAAAATTCAAGTGCTGATTCATCTTTTTGTCTCAGTTGATCAATATACAAGTAGTGTATACTTCGCGGGCTGCTCCGGATAATTTTGCATATATTCCGTATACTACTGTAATATTTTGAACGCAATGTAAATTTTCAGGTTTCGGGTCCCAATAAGATTTTATTAGGGCATTTGCAATTTCTAGGAATCCTGCTAATTCTGCTGGATTTCCATTGAAATTTGGAACGATTTCAAGTAATTTAGTTTCAAATTTGGGTATTTGTGACATATTTTCGCTTATGGATAAATTAGAAAGAACTGAATTAATTATTGTTAAATCTACTTTTTGATTTCTGTAAGAATTCGTAAAATCTAAGTCTAAATCTAACTCGTTCTCACTGTTTTCCGCGGTGAAAGGGTAAGATGAAAGCGAGGAGTCGGACATAAAAATGAAAAAAAAACTCACACAACCAATTTGATGAAGAGTCGCATTCCTGGCTGATTTCCTCGATGGAGATCTGCTGGGTCGGAGGGTGATTCCTTGGATTCTCGATGAATCTTGTAGAATTTCGGTCCGTCGCGAGTTAACAGTTGATACTGCAGGTTTTTTCCCGATGAATTACCTCTCAGTATCCTACCGACTGCGCCAATTATTTTCGTGGTTCTGGTTTATGAGTTTTTAAAAATAATTATTTTATTCACAAATATTAAATTTAATGTTTTCAAAGCAAGATACAAGTCCAGACTGAATATAATATTTCTTTACAATCTTTTACATGTGTTTTTGATACAGAGTAATATAATATGATAACATGATAACAGGATGTCGGGAACTGCTGATGGTTGCAACTACTGGGCAGGTAACATATATATTTCTTTGTTTTTCGCGGTAAATTTTTCTATTATCTGTCTTATACTGAAAATATGATCTTGGGTGCTGCGTCCTTTTCGAAAACCACTCTGGGATCTTTCTAGTTTACTTTTTACAATTGCCCGTACTCTATTTTGTAATATATTTTCATATAGTTTTTCCGTTGTGCACAGTAATGATATTCATCGATAATAATTGCATTCTCTATAGTCTCCTTTTTTAATTATTTGCAGTATTATTGTTACTTCCCAGTCCCTTGGTATAATTCCGGTGTTCCATATTATGTTTAATAATGTATGTAGCATATCTAATGCATTTTCTTCTATATATTTTAATTGCTCAGGGTATATATTGTCATAGCCGGGTGCTTTACCTAATTTTATTCGCTTGAGCGCATCTATTATTTCATTTTTTGTAATTTCTTCAATTTTTGTGTCGTTCGGTATTTTCCAATTGTTTTCATTTGTATCTTTTTCTGCTTCAAGCAGCATTTCAAAGTGTTCTTTCCATCGATTTATAATGTTATTTTCATTCGTTAATATTTTCCCTTTTTTGTCTTTTATTTGTTTCATATTTGGTATTTTTTGTTTTTTCTGGTTTTTAATGACTTTGTAGAATAGTTTTTTATTATCTTTGTAGTTTTTCTGTAGTTGTTCTACAAATTGATTCCAATCTTCTTTCTTAGCTTCTTGTATTATCTTTTTTACATGTTTTCTCTGTATTTTATACTTGTTATATTCTTCAGTTGTTTTCTTCTGTAGATATTTTTTCCATAACTGCTTTTTAAGTTTAATTGATTTTCGTATATCTACGCTCCACCAGTGAGTTTGTTTCCTATTTGTTGCGGTAGACTTTATACCACAAGCTTCATCTGCTGCTTTATTTAACATTCCTTTAAATGTGATCCATATATCCTCTATGTCAGTATTATCTAATTCTTTAGGTGTTTTACTAAATTCTTTAAGTTTTTCTTGATATTTTTGTTTTATTTTATCTTCTCTCAATTTGTATACTTTAATTGTCTTTTTGTTATTCTGCTCTATGTTAAGTATTTGTTCCTTTTTTGTTCTTTCTTCTTTCAATTTAATTTCTAGGAAAAAGTGGTCACTGCCGATTTCGTGGCTTCTTTTAACCCTTATATCTTTGACATTAGATTTTTTATGTTGCCTAGTAACTATGTAGTCAACAATTGATTTTTCATTTCTACTTTTGACTTCCCTAGTTATTTTATGTATCTCCTTATGATTAAAAATCGTATTAAGTATTGTTAAGCCATTTACTAAACAGTAGTCGATCATTCTGTTTCCGTTATTATTTCTTGTTTTCTCGCCGTATTTTCCTAAGATTCTTTCAATTCCTCTATTTTCTTTACCAACTCTGGCATTAAAGTCTCCCATTATGTAAATCATTTCTTCGTGCATGTCTGTTATAGACTGTAAATCTTCCCAGAATTTATCTTTGTTCTTTGCATTATCGTCTTCATTGGGTCCATATATATTAATTATTGTAGTTTTCTTTCCTTCTAATTCTAATGTTATTGTTATGATTCTTTCTGAATATTGCGCCCAGTCTAGTATCTTATCTTTTAAATTTCGGTGTACGATTATTCCAACTCCTGCTTTAGCTCCTTCATTTTTCTGTACTCCGCTGTATATTAATACGTGCCCTCCTTTTAGGTTTTGTATACCTTTACCCTTCTTTTTTGTTTCAGTTATACCTAGTATACAAACGTTTGATTTTTCAAATTCTTCTACTAGTTCAATTTCCTTCCCTGTAATACTTTTAATATTCCATGTTGCTATTTTAATTTTTTTGTTATCCGTTCTTTGAATTTCATTGTCTATTTTCTTTGCTTTTCCGTCATCATGTGATCCATTTACGTCGAATTTTGTAGTGTTTTCATTTAATAGTTTTTTGAAGTAGTATTTTTATTACCCTCTTCAAGTTGTTTAGTTGCATTATTCCATCTCAGTTCCTTATTTTCTATTATTAATTTTTGATATCCAATTTTTACTTTTTTGTTTGCTTCCCTTTCTATATCCGCTCTTTCCTTGATTTTGCTTTGTATTGCTCTTACATTTTTAGTCAAATCGGTGTTAATATATATTTTGTTATTTTCTGTGTTTCTCAGTTTAGATTTATTTCTTAGTACTTGAAGTTTATTCTCAAAGTTTTCCATTTCAACTACGAATACTTGGTTTTTTATTTTTTGTACTTTGACAATTTTCGCCGTTACCTGTAAATTGGTATCAATAAATTTTTCGATTATTTTAACCATATCCTTTGGTTGATTAGTTTCCATTTGTAGTCCATTTACTATAATGTTATTCTTCCTATTAGCTTTTTCCATTTTCTCAATTAATTGTTCCGTCGTTTCCAACTTTTCAATTCTTTGTGTTAGTTTTCCTACTTCTTCCTTAAAGATTTATTTTCCTCCTTTATCTCCTGCAATTCTTTACGATACTCTCTATTTTCCTTCCTTATTTCTTTAATCTCTTCAAGTATATTCTTCATCATATCTCGTACTTCATCCATGTCTTCTGCTGTTTTGAATCTGTTTTTAGTTGGGGTTCGGCTTATTTTCCTGCTTTTCTTAAATCCTGTTTCCAGCTCCGAATGGTCTCTTTTCCTTTTGCCGTCGTCTGTTGAATATTCGTCGCTTCCTTGTATTTTTTCCGTTTTAGGTATAACTTTATTCCGCTGGAGCGTAAGGAACTTCGCACGGATCAACTCCTCGGAGGCTACTTTCCTATCTTTGTAGTTATAACCTTTTTTTTATTTATTTATTTTTAATTGTATGCCGCTAATAAAATTCTTGAGTACGCCACTGGAGCTTGGGGGTCAGACGTGTCAAGCGCCTCTGGCCGCGCGCGCTTGTACTCTCGCTCAACGGCTCAGCTGACTTTGACAGTCTTTGCAACCTTGCTTTATTTGATGTAAAATCAGTTTTAGTGGTGCACTTACCAATTATTCATTTACTCAGGTATTTTTTATCACTTTTATCTCACTATTTACGCACTTTGATATCAGAACAATGCTCATATATTCGAGTAATATTATTGTTGATTCAAAGTACAAATAACACGACCTTCACCTTCAAAAAACAATATACAAACCTTGAAATAGCAATTTTCTTGTTGCAATGTTTTCTTTTAGCTAAAATATGTTGAAGAATTATTAAATTCGGGCGCGAAAGCAAATATTTATATGATTTTTTACAAAAATAAAGTCAGATTTTACCTATTCTTGATGAGTAGTAGCGTTCTGACACTCAACGTGAACAGACGTAAAACCACAGAGCTCCTAAGTGATTAGGTAATTAATTATTTCTACAATAAAATTTTTGTAATTAGTGTCTTAATTACATAAGTGTGCACCAACATTTTAAACTAGTGATAAAAATAAAACAAAAGAGTGCGAAAGCACTCGGATCAAATGACCTCAATGCAGGTAACCACTGCAGATATACACCATCCACCAGGAGTAGAACATATCGCATCCAAAGAAGATGCAACTACAAAATGGCAACAAGTTGCTTCAAAGAAAAGAAACGCCATCGACATTACTGAAAGGAATCATCGACATTACTGAAAGGAATGTCAGACAAAAATTACAAACAAGTACAGTGCCGCCCATAATAAATACCGAAAATAGGTTTCAAGCCTTAGCCAATAACATACAGCTGACCACAACTATGGAAGAAAACGTAACACCAAAGATACCAAAACCGCCACCCATATTTATACCGGATGTTATGAATATTGGGCCTTTAGTGGAAATACTAGACTCTTCTGCTAAAGACAAATATTTCTTGAAAACAACTGGCAACAACCAAGTTAAAGTACAACCAACTGATCCTGATACATATAGGAAGTTAATCAAAGTATTGAAAGAGAAAAACGCAAGTTTTCATACATATCAATTGAAACAAGAACGCTCTTACAGAGCAGTTATAAAAAATTTACATCATACAACAAATACAGAAGAAATAAAACAAGAATTAGAATCAAAAGGACATAAAATAATTAATGTATATAACATTAAACAAAAAGTGACAAAACAACCACTACCTATATTCTTTGTAGAAATAGCACCAGAACCAAACAATAAAAATATATATAATATACAATATATACAACACACGAAAGTTCAAATAGAACCACCAAGGACAAACAAAGAGATACCACAGTGTGCTAGATGTCAAAGATATGGGCACACAAAAAAATATTGTTCAAGACCTGAAAGATGTGTCAAATGTGGTAAGAATCATTGGACTAAAGACTGCGATAAACTAAGCGAAATTCCTCCTACATGTGCCCTGTGCCAAGAAAACCATCCTGCTAATTACAAAGGTTGCAAGGTGTATAAAGAGATAAAAATCAGAAAATTTCCATCTTTGAGAGAAAGAGTATTACCTAAACAACCCGATGCCACACCAAACGAGAATAATAATTATAAATCAGACAAATCGTATGCTCAAGTTACAAGAAATAATATACAAAATGAAGATCAAAACAAGAAATTAGAACAAATGATGATTAAACTTATGGAGCGAATGGATAGTATTCTTAATCTCCTTACTACTCTCGTTACAAAACTATCTTAATGGCCAATAATCTTAAGATAGCAATATGGAACGCTAACGGCTTGGCTCAACATAGCCAAGAGTTGAAAATATTCTTAAATGAACATAACTTAGATGTAATACTAATATCCGAAACTCATTTCACAAATAAAACGTATCTAAGGATACCAAACTACACTGTATACGACACTCAACATCCTGATGGTACAGCTCATGGGGGAACAGCTGCTATAATTAAAAATACTATAGAACATTACCTATTGCCAGAATACTGCATGGATCATCTACAAGCCACCAGCATAGTAGTTGAGGCCAGAACGGGACCGATAACCTTAGCAGCAATTTACTGTCCTCCCAAACACAATATCAAAGAAGGCCACTTCCAAAGATTCTTTGAAACTCTTGGAATTAAATTTATAGCTGGTGGAGACTACAACGCCAAACATACCACATGGGGCTCAAGACTAGACACAACAAGAGGGCGTGAACTACTAAAAACTATACAAACTAATCAATTATCCTACGTCTCTACAAGAGAACCCACCTACTGGCCAAGTGATTTAAATAAAATTCCAGATCTTCTTGATTTCTGTATTACAAAAAATATTGGAAGAAACTATATACATGCAGAAACTTGCTTAGAACTTTCATCTGATCACACACCTTGTATTATATCACTTAATTCTCAAATATTGCCTAAAACTAAACCTCCTTCTCTCCATAATACACATACCGATTGGGATAAGTTTAGAGAAATATTAACCCAAGAAATAAACCTAAAAATGCCCCTAAAAACTTCACAAGATATAGATACCGCAACCGAACATTTAACAGTAAGCATACAAAAAGCTTCCTGGTCAGCAACTCCGCTTAATATTACAAAGAAAATAAAACTACAGGTACCACAGAAAATTAAACAAAAAATTGAAGAAAAAAGGAAACTTCGCAAATTATGGCAAAACACTCGACTACCAAATATAAAAACAAATCTTAACAAAGCAATAAAAGACTTAAAAATGTTAATGAAAGATTGGAAAAACTCAGATCTACAACACTATCTGAACAATCTTTCAAGCTCACATGAAACAGAGTATTCTCTTTGGAAGGCAACTAGAAATTTTAAACAGCCACAAACAATATCACCACCTGTAAGAAAAAGTGATAACACATGGGCAAGAAATAATAAACAGAAAGCCGAAACATTTAGTGAACATCTAAAAAATGTATTCCAATGCTTTCCACAAGAAATTACAGTGGAAGAAGAACAAGAAATACATTCGTTTTTGGAAACTGCAGAACAACTTACACCACTGATAAAAAACATAAGTAAAAATGAAATTGAAAATACAATAAAACACCAAATAAATCCAAAAAAGGCACCCGGATACGACCTAATAAGTGGAAAATTACTGCAAGAACTTCCTGAGAAAGCAATAAAACTACTTACTTTCATTTGCAATGCCATAATCAGAATTAGCTACATCCCCTCTCAATGGAAAGTATCCCAAATCATCCTCATTCCAAAACCGGGAAAACCTACACATGAAGTTACAGCATACAGACCAATAAGTTTACTCCCAATTTTATCAAAAGTTTTTGAGAAACTTTTATTAGCTAGATTGAAACCAATACTAAATGACCTAAATCTAATACCAGATCACCAATTTGGATTTCGGGAAAAACATTCCACAATCGAACAAATTCACAGAGTAGTACAAGTAATAGATACAGCAATCCAAGAAAAAAAATATTGTTCTGCTGCATTTCTCGACATTACACAAGCCTTTGATAAGGTTTGGCACACCGGCCTTCTGTACAAAATTAAAAAAAAACTACCTAACTCATTCTATCAAATTATAAAAGCATATCTAACAGATAGATATTTTCAAGTAAAAGTTGGAAATGAAATAACATCTCTTCATCCCATAAAATCAGGCGTTCCGCAAGGTAGCGTTCTGGGACCAACCTTGTACCAAATTTACACCGCAGATCTTCCCGAGTCACCCAACATCACAACTGCCACCTACGCTGATGACACCGTAATCCTAGCAACAGATGAAAATCCAACGACAGCTTCTGATAAATTACAAGAACACCTCATAAATATTGAAAAATGGCTCAAAAAATGGAGAACAAAAGCAAGTCAAACAAAATCTGTACATGTAACTTTTACCACAAGACGAGAAACATGTCCCCCAGTATTTCTCTATAACGACGAAATCCCACAGGCAAACGAAGCAAAATACTTAGGTATGCACTTGGACAGAAGACTCAGATGGAAAAAACACATAACAACTAAAAGAAAACAATTAAAATTGAAATTCAACAGCTTATATTGGTTACTTAAACCAACCAGTAAATTAGCCATGAAAAATAAATTATTAATATACAAGATCATACTAAAACCAGTATGGACATATGGTATTCAACTATGGGGGACCACAAGTAACTCAAATATGCAAATTATTCAACGGTTCCAATCAAAAACACTGAGGGCAATCGCTGCAGCTCCATGGTATGTGACAAATGAAGTAATTCATAGTGATTTAAACATGTGTACAGTGAGAGAAGGAATCACTAAAGCAAGTGAAAAATATTTACAAAGACTAGAAAAACATAAAAACCCTTGTGCAATAAATCTTCTAGACAACAGCAGTGATAATTATCGCCTTAAAAGGTGCACTCCCCTTGAACTACCATACAGGTTTAATTAAATAAATATTTAATTTAAATATAAGTAAATATAAGAGTTCAATTTCAGTGGAAATTGACCTCAAATGTTATTAGCAGATAAATGATTTACTTATTGCTATTATGTAGGACAGATTGTAAATAAATGAAATAATAATAAAAAAAAAAAAAAAGATTTTACCTATTCTTGATGAATACGTTGTATATTGTAAGCTACATGGGCTGGATTGCGAAAGCAAATATATATATTTTTTACAAAAATAAAGTCAGATTTTACCTATACTTGAAATGGGTATTTTTGTTAAAACATTCATATTCATGCTTTACAATCTATACTATGAATAGTTTTAAGCAATGGACATGCAAAAGTGACCAAAACGTAGTACCAATCAGATAATAAACATTTAATTTTCGGGTGTCATTTTAATAAATACGTTCTATATTGTAAGCTACATGGGCTGGATTTTAGAATACCTACAACACTTGAAATAGCAATTTTCTTGTTGCAATGTTTTCTTTTAGCTAAAATATGATGAAGAATTATAAAATTCAGGCGCGGAAGCAAATATTTATATGATTTTTTTACAAAAATATAGTCAGATTTTACCTATTCTTGATGAATACGTTGTATTTTGTAAGCTACATGGGCTGGATTCTTAAATACCTACCACACTTGAAATAGCAATTTTCTTGGTGCAATGTTGTCTTTAAGCTAAAATATGATAAAGAATTATAAAATTCTGTTGCGAAAGCAAATATTTATATGATTTTTTACAAAAATAAAATCATATTTTTCCTATTTTTGATGAATATGTTGTATATTGTGAGCTACATGGGCTGGATTCTAAAATACTTACCACACTTGCAATAGCAGTGTTCTTGTTGCAACTTTTTCTTTTAGCTGAAGTATGATTAAGAATTATAAAAATCGGGCGCGGAAGCAAATATTTATATGATTTTTTATCAAAAATAAAGTCCGATTTTAGCTATTCTTGAAATGGATATTTTTGTTGAAACATTCATATTCATGCTTTAGGATCTCTACTATGGATGGTTTTAAGCATTGGACATGCAGTTGTGCCCTAAACGTGGTACCAATCAGATAATAAACATTTAATTTTCGGGTGTCATTTTAATGAATACGTTGTATATAGTAAGCTACATGGGCTGGATTCTAGAATACCTACCGCACTTGAAATAGCAATTTTTTTGTTGCAATGTTTTCATATAGCTAAAATATGATGAAGAATTATAAAATTCGAGCGCGGAAGCAACTATTTATTTGATTTTTTACAAAAATAAAGTCAGATTTTACATATTCTTGATGAATATGTTGTATATTGTAAGCTACATGGGCTGGATTCTAGAATACCTACCACACTTGAAATAGCAATTTTCTTGTTGCAATGTTTTAGTGGTGCACTTACCAATTATTCATTTACTCAGGTATTTTTTATCACTTTTATCTCACTATTTACGCACTTTGATATCAGAACAATGCTCATATATTCGAGTAATATTATTGTTGATTCAAAGTACAAATAACACGACCTTCACCTTCAAAAAACAATATACAAACCTTGAAATAGCAATTTTCTTGTTGCAATGTTTTCTTTTAGCTAAAACATGATGAAGAATTATAAAATTCGGGCGCGGAAGCAAATATTTATATGATTTTTTACAAAATTAACGTCAGATTTTACCTATTTTTAATAAATACGTTGTATATTGTAAGCTACATGGGCTGGATTCTAGAATACCTACCGCACTTGAAATAGCAATTTTTTTGTTGCAATGTTTTCATATAGCTAAAATATGATGAAGAATTATAAAATTCGAGCGCGGAAGCAACTATTTATTTGATTTTTTACAAAAGCGTAGCGACATACAGGATTTAAATAACGTATACCATAACATTTTAAAATTATATAAAACCTGAATTATTTGTTATTTATTTACATTTTACATATCTAGACTCCGCTAAATATTTTTTTAGTTACATTACATTTTAAATCATACATATTTCACAGACATCAGGATTTTCGTGTATATACACGTTATCCTTGACGAAGGTTTAGGTCCTACTCGTTATATCTGTTTTTCGGCTTGCCCAAGTAACATGTGCGAATTTTTTGGCGTGTTTCGAAATTTTAACAAAATTTTTGACGACTTTTCTGTAATAACAGAATTTATTTTACATTCATATACATTATACATCAACATTAACAATTAAAACAACATCTATTGTAAGTACATATTATTACAACAAAACATAAAATTGTAACATCTTATTGTAAATGTGTGTAGAGCCTTAAAGAAGACACAAGTGGTGTCGAAACGTAGGCTTTATAGAAAATAAAGATTTTTTTTTTTACTGAATACCCGAATATTACAATCCTCATCATTCTCTACAGTCGAATATTCCTTCAATTATTTTAATTATATTGTTTATAGTTGAATCCCTCTTACCGGTACGATGACATCGATCTATCATATCTGGCACCACATTAGAACTTTTCATTCAACACAGAACACACAACATCTTCAGTATTTTCACCAACCACTTCAGAGACACCAAATAAACGGATACAGCTTCTTCGGGAGTACTGCTCCTGCTGGTCCAACCGATCCTCCAATAATTTAAATTGAGATGTTATTTCGATGATGACTCCTATATATACTATATACAACGATATAAAAAATAAAATAGTGCAGCACTTATAAAAACACAGCGGAGCGACAAAAAAGCACGTCTACTCTAGGCAAGGCATGCCAAATATGTTGAAAAATTGTAAAATTCGGGCGCGGAAGCATATATTTATATGAATTTTTACAAAAATAAAGTCAGATTTTACCTATTCTTAAAATGGATATTTAATAATAATAATATATAATAATAGTTTATTTGTTTTGACTCATGGTCTTATACAAATAGATTGGCTTACAAATTACAATACATTTCCTATATTTAAATATATACATTTCCAATATAATTATTATACAAGTCATTATACAAGTGGTTGAAATTAATAAATTTGTAATTAAATTTATTTATTCATCTAAACAAAAGCTCCTCAATTTGAGTGCACCGATCAAGAAATAAAATATATTATCCAATTTGGTTTTATTAAGGTTTGAGAAAAGTAAAAAGAATTTTATTCTCTGTGAGTCCCTGGAGATATCCTGTCAAGTACTGATCCCTTATGGGTTTATAGATTGGACATTTAATAAACAGGTGGTAAATATTTTTACTGCTTTGTGTATTGCATATTCTACATATATTGTTTATGTCAATGTCGTATTTGATTTGATTTACTATTAATTTTAAATTGTCTTTACGCGATAGCCTTAATTGAGCTATAAGTCTTGTTCTTTGAAATAATGCTTGAAGATATAAGTAATTATCGTTACAGCAGTTATTATTCTCTATTGGTTTTATTAATCTGAAATGATCATTATATTTCGAATTTATTAGTTTTTGTAAATCTTTTTCTTTCAAATTTATCTTAGCTGTTTCCAGTATTGTCTTAATTTCATATTGATTAATTTTTTGATTTTCACAAATCGAACCAAAGCCCAGTTCTTCTAATTTTATTCTTAACTGTGTGTACCAAATATATTCTATTTTGTTGTTCATTGACCTATCTATTTCATACAGACGATTATAAATTATTTTTGATACCGATGATTTTCTAATTTCAATATTTTGACCCACCAGTTGAGAGCGCGCTTGAGAATTTCTATTTCAATATGATCTAAATTCGCTTCTATTCTGATCATATAGTTCGGTGTAGATCTTGGTAATTGTAATATACATTTTATATATCTGGTCTGAAGTGCTTCAATCTTTTCTATATATCTTAGTGCCCATACTTCTGACGCGTATAATGCCGTAGCCTAAACAGTTGATTGTAACAGTTTAAGCTTCTCATTCCATCCATTCGATTTACCTTTACATAGTATGGTGTTTACGTTACTTTGTGCTAGTTTGGCCTTTTTTAATGCATGTGAAGAGTGTTCAACAAATTTACCGGAACTAGTAAAGATTACTCCAAGATAACAAAACTGATTTACTACTTCTATGCTATTATTATTGTATGTGAAGGAATAAGGAAGATTGCTTAGCCGACCTTTATGAAAGGGGAGGATTTTTGTTTTGGAATTATTTACTGTTAATGAATTAATTTTACAATATTCGTGCAACAAATTTAATTTCTTTCGTACATCTACTGGGGAGCTACATAGAATTACCGCATCATCTGCCTAAGCTTGCATTAGCAAATCACTTAATCCATCCATATTTAATCCCTTCACACCAGCTTTTCTCAGATATTCTTCCAGATCGTTAATAAAGATATTAAAAAGTGTAGGGGATAGGCTGTCCCCTTGCATTACGCCTTCCGTCATCTCTACCGAACTTTCAAATTGGGTACTAGGGTCTTGAAAATAAAAATTTGCATTTCTATAAAAGTTAAAAATAATTCTAATAAGTCTTGAGCTGATACCTGCCTTGTACATTTTTTCCCATAATATATCATGTTTGAATGAATCGAAAGCACGTTTAAAGTCTATGAAAATTGCAAATATACATGCCTTTTTTAGCCGAAGGTGTAAATGTATTATAGAAGTTAAATTAAAGATGTTGTCAACAGTACTACGGTTTTTTCTAAAGCCAGCTTGATTTTCTGCAAGGATATTATTGCTTTCCAAAGAATTTTGAATACGAGAGTTAAGTATTAGTGTAAATAATTTAGAGATGCAGTTAATTCGGGCAATAGCATGGTAATTAAGACAGTCTCGAGTATCACATTTTTTGTGCAACATAAATAGGTTAACTTGAGACCATATCGATGGGACAGCTTCGTTTTCTATAATTTTGTTATACAAATTCAGAGTATAGTGTAACCAGTTTGTTGGTAGATGCTTCAGAAAGTCATTATTAATACCATCGAACCCAGTCGCTTTACCATTTTTTAATTTTTAAATTCCTGTTTCTAGTTCTCTTAAGCTAATATTTACGTCAAGTACTGGGTGTAAGCACTTCAAAAAAATCTACCCTTTCCTGCATATTATTTTCATAACTGTATAGGTTTTTGTAAAAATTTGACCATTCTTTGGCGCTTATATCATTTACGAAATTATTTCTGGGTTTGAGTTTTCGAACTGTTTGCCAAAAATCAATATTATTTTTAGTATTTATTAAACTATTTGAGACTGTTTCTCGATAAATCTTTTTAGATTGATGTATCATTGTACGGTATTTGCGTTTACTTTCAATAAATTATTTTAAGTTATAGTCTGTGGGCTGTCTTTTGTATAATTTTAACATTATTTTACTTTCTTTCTTTAGCTGTTTGCAATGAATATTAAACCTCGGTTTATTAGTATTAAAATTCTTATTTTCCGTTATTGTCTTTATTTGTAACAAGTCAGAATGTACTGCAGCATCTTTAATTGCATTTATAATATTGTTATTTAATTCCAATACATTTTGTCTATTAAAATAAATATTTGGTGAATCGTTTAATGATTTAACAAATGCTTCGGCTTTGTTTTCTAAAAATTCGAATTTTACTACAAATTTGTTGGCACGTTTGCCTACTTTTTTATTTACTATTCCACAATGATTTGTTACTAATGACAGTACACAAAGGCAGTGATTTGTTGCTTCGAGAGTAGTAAGAATTTCGAACTCAAAAATTGAATTCATTGTATGTAAATCTGTCCAAACCAAATCTATAGTACTTTTGCCGTTGTGATTGAAAAAAGTATACTTGCCAGGTATATCTCCAGCGGTATGCCCGTTGAGTACATACAACCCAAGATACTCCATAGTTTTGACTAGCTCTTTACTTCTAAGGTCGGTGCCTTCATGTAGGGATACGCGAGATTCGGTTATGTTTAAATTTTGAAGTACTTCTTCATCTATCTGGTTAAGCTGTCCTATTTTAGTATTGAAGTCCCCTTGTATAATGACTTTGGTATGTGGGTCTGTATTACCTACAAAAGATTCTAATGAGTTTTCTAACTTTGAAATTATAAATTTATTATCTAAACTAGGTCTCAAGTATATTGTTGCAATTAAATATTTTTCAGACTTTACTTTTAATTCTAAGAAAAGCCAATGTTCAGTAGCTTCTACAACTTTAGTTTCTGAAAAATATTTATTTTTGCATACAACAATCAAGCCACTACTAGCTCTACCAATACTTTTCTTTTTTACAGCTTTTACTTGAAATATATTTTCATTAAATTCGTGTAAAAAATTAGGTATTATAGTGATTTCATTATGTTGCCATGTTTCAAAAAAACAAAGTATTTCACACATTGCTAATTTTTCTTTAATTTCCAAATCTAAATTAAATAATGAATTGTACCAGCTTAAATTCCAAAATATTATTTTTAAATTATTACATGAACGATTATTAGTTTTGTAGGACGTTAATGTACTTAACTTTTCATTTTTGTTGGGGGACGACGCTGATCTCTTCTTCGTTGTTGGATAGATGGGGGCGAAAAAATTATGTGATGTTACTCTGCTTCTCTACGTATTCTTTTTCAACAAGCTGTCGTTGTCTTGAGTGTGAATCGTCTCCAGGTGAAGTTCTGTTTCTTTTACCCTTCGGTATGTTATTTACTATGATTTTCTTTCCTACGAGTTTAGCTTGTTTACCATTCCTCCTTAGCTGTTTTACTTCCTCCAGGAGATGTTTCTTTTCTTCCCAAGCTTTTGTGGTGAGATCTTCGTTTATAAATATATCCGTACCTTTCAGATTATTTCTGTTATCGATAATTTTCTTTCTGAGTTTCAGTGTTGCAAGTTTTACTATTACTGGTCTACTATAGACTTGTTTCACTTTTCCAATCCTAAATACTTCTTCGATGTGGTTTGCCGTGATGGGAATTTGTAATAATTGTTCAATGATCGTTATAACCTTAAATTCGAGATCAACTTTATTCGATTCGTCTTCATTTATACCTATGAATATGAGGTTCTTCTTGTTTACTTGTATTTTTCGATTTTTTCGTTTAGTTTGTCTAGCTTGTTTTCAAAGAATGAACATGATTTTTTTACTTCCTCGATACCTTTATGGAATGTACTTATTTCTTTATTGATTTCATCGATCTTAGTCTCAATTGCGTCTAATTTAGACAGTTTCTGAAGAACATTTTGTAAATCTTCACTCGCGCACATGTTAACAATGTTTACAATTTTAAATTTATTTTTATTAATTTTCACTTGTATTAGTTGTACTTATTAATTTAATATAAATGATCACTTTATATATGAAATGTTTGATATATTATACGATATAATAGTTTCAAATATATGATAGCAAAAAAATACGTCTTTATTCTGCATTATCAATGTTGTTGGATATTTTTGTTAAAACATTCATATTATTGTTTTAGGATTTATACTATGGATGGTTTTAAGCATTGGAAAGTGACCAAAACGTGTTACCATTCAGATAATAAACATTAAATTTTCGGGTGTCATTTTAATGAATACGTTGTATATTGTAAGCTACATGGGCTGGATTCTAGAATACCTACCACACTTGAACTAGCAATTATCTTGTTGCAATATTTTCTTTTAGCGAAAATATGGTGAAGAATTATAAAATTCGGGCGCGGAAGCAAATATTTATATGATTTTTTACAAAAATAATGTCAGATTTTACCTATCCTTGAAATGGATATTTTTGTTAAAACATTCATATTCATGTTGTAGGATCTATACTATGGATGATTTTAAGCATTGGACATGAAAAAGTGACCAAAACGGGGTACCAGTCAGATAATAATCATTCAATTTTCGGGTGTCATTTTAATGAATACGTTGTATATCGTAAGCTACATGGGCTGTATTCTAAAATACCTACCACACTTGAAATAGCAATTTTCTTATTGCAATGTTTTCTTTTAGCTAAAACATGATAAAGAATCATAAAATTCGGGCGCGGAAGCAAATATTTATATGATTTTTCACAAAATAAAGTCAGATTTTACCTATTCTTGATGAATACGTTGTATATTGAAAGCTACATGGGCTGGTTCTAGAATACCTACCACTCTTGAAATAGCAATTTACTTGTTGCAATGTTTACTTTTAGCTAAAATATGATGAAAAATTATAAAATTTGTGAGCGAAAGCAAATATTTATATGATTTTTTACAATAATAAAGTCAGATTTTACCTTTTCTTGATGAATACGTTGTATATTGTAAGCTACATGGGCTGGATTCTAGAATACCTAGCACACTTGAAATAGCAATTTTTTAATTGCAATGTTTTCTTTTAGCTAAAACATTTTTTTTTTTTATTAATAAATATTTTGTTATTTACAATCTGTTAATAATTAACAATAAGTAAATTTTATAAAATATATTACGGTAACAGGAGGAAGTTAGCATCCATTGATGGTTCCTTCTATATCTTAACTAGTTACAAATGACTTATTTGATTTTTATACCTAACATGCCTTAATTAAATCTATAGGGTAGGTCGAGCGGGCGGTATCGCTTTAATCTGATGGTGTCTTCGCTGTTGTCTAGTAGGTTTACTGCTGAGTGATTGGGGTGGCTTTCTAGGCGTTTTATGTATTTTTCGCTGTAGTATATTATTTCTTCTTTCACTGTCTTGATGTTTAAGTCAACTTCGCCGATGCCGGTCCCAAGCCCGGATGAACCTCCAAAAAAAAAACCTGGATTCAACTGGCCCGGTTGATGGCATCCAGTAAGGGCCCCTATCTAGGGTACAGGATGAAAAACGGTCAACGGCTACAATGGCGGAAGAAGTTCCAACTCAACGGCAAAAGAGGCGGAAGAACCAAACACGGGGGAGACCGACCTCCTTAGTTATGGTCAACAATCAGTCTAGGGGAAGAAAACCCTGATATAAAATTACCTGGCCCTCCAAGTTGGGGGTTGAGCGTTGGGCTAACAACCCTACCTCGGAAAAATATGTTGTTACGAAAACTCAAGAAGAAACAGCCGGACTGATCAAACGACGACGACCACGCAAACGGAAAAAGGTCAATGATTTGAAATTATGCACATGGAATGTTAGATCGCTGTACAGACCAGCAGCCATGCGATTACTATTGGATGAACTAGACAAATACAAAACCGACATCTGCGCAATACAAGAAGTAAGATGGTTAGGCAATAACATAATTGAAAAACGTAGGCACACAGTATTCTACAGTTGCCACGAAAACAAGCACATACAAGGAACAGGTTTCATAGTAAATAATAAAATTAAAAATTTGGTAATAGACTTCAGTGCTACAAACTCACGACTATGCAAGCTAAGACTTAAAGGAAAATTCTTCAATTACACCATAATAAATGCTTACGCGCCCACAGAAGACAGCGATGACGAAGATAAAGAACAGTTTTATGAAGAACTAGAAACAACTTATCACCAAAGCCCAAGAAATGACATCAAAATCATAATTGGTGATCTAAATGCTAAAATAGGACGAGAAGAAATTTATAGGCCTACAATAGGAAGGTCTAGCCTACATGAAGAAACTAATGATAATGGAATGAGGCTAATACACTGCGCAGCATCTGTACACATGGTCATCGCTAGTACTTATTTCCCACATAAGAAGATACACAAATACACGTGGGTCTCACCAGACCGAAGAACTGCAAATCAAATCAACCACATGCTCATTGATGCCAGACACTTCTCTAATGTAATGGATATAAAAAGCAGAAGAGGCGCGAACATAGATTCGGATCATTTCCTTGTGGAAACAACGTTACGCGCAAGAATATCAAATATAAGAAAAGTAAGAGGCAAGAGAGAAATGAAATTCAACACAGAAGAATTAAAGAACCCAGAGAGAGCGAATGCTTTTAGAGAAGAATTAGAGAGAGTACTTCATATTCAAAACACCACCGACGTAGGCAACACACACGCTTATTGGGAAATAGGCAAACAATTAATCACGGAAACGGCGTCAAACATATTAGGCAGAGAACAACAACAACGCTTAAACACAGAGTGGTTTGATAAGGAATGTGCGGAGATAACTAAGAAAAAGAACGAAGCATACACAAAGATGCAGCAATCTCGCTGCACGAGAAAGCAGGAACAAGTGTACAAAAAGCTAAGACGAGAAGAGAAGAAAATACACAGGAAGAATAAGAAGAAATACCTAGATAAACAGTTACAAGAATTGGAAGAACTAAACAGTCAACAAGAATGCAGAAAATTTTATAAAGCAGTTAGCAACAGCCGGAGAGAATTCAAGCCAAGAATATCCATGTGCAAAGACAAAGAGGGCAACATTTTAACTGATAAAAAAAAATACTGAACAGATGGGCAGAATATTTTGAGGAGAAATTAAACCCAAGCCTACCAACAACATACCAACACATCCAACAAAATGAACAGCAGGAGGTAAGGAAGCAGGATGACCGAGAAAAAAATGTACCTACGTACGAAGAGGTCAAAGAAGCAATCTACAAAATGAAGAACAACAAATCGCCGGGAATAGATAACTTTCCCGCAGAATTATTTAAGCATGGCGGAGACGAATTTTACACTTTTATGGTTGAACTAATCACATCAATCTGGGAGACAGTAAAGATACCTAAAGAATGGCATACTGGTGTCATAATACCACTACATAAAAAAGGTAGTCCTTTAGAATGTGAGAGCTACAGAGGTATCACGCTATTAAACGTAGGTTATAAAATCCTCTCTACTATAATATACGAACGCTTGAAACCTTATGCGGAAAAAATAATAGGGAATTATCAGTGCGGCTTCCGAGAAGGAAGGTCCACCACACATCAGATACATTCACTGCGACAAATACTAGAAAAGACCAGAGAACACAATATAGAAACCCATCATCTATTTATCGACTTCAAAGCAGCTTACGACACCATAAACCACCAGGCACTCTACCATGCATTGAAGGTATTCAATATACCTGAACACCTACAGCACCTAATAAAAGAAACACTAGAGGACGCAGAAAGCATGGTAAAAATACAGGGAGAAACATCAAGAAGCATTCAAGCATATGTAGGCCTGCGCCAAGGGGATGCACTCTCATGCATCTTATTTAACTTGGCACTCGAAAAAGCTATACGAGACTCTAAAATAGACACAGCAGGTACGATAATAAACAAATCGGTACAGTTACTCGCATTTGCAGATGACATTGACATAATAGCTAGCTCCGAAAGAAATTTGATTGAAGCCTTCACAGCTCTCGAAAAAGCTGCTAAAAACATGGGTCTTAGTATTAACGAACAAAAAACTAAATATCTACACGTAGAGAAGAAAAGCAGAAAGCACTTACCAAAAGCTCTAAAAAACCTGAAGATAAACGAATATAACTTCGAAGGCGTATCAGAGTTTATATACTTGGGGTCGCAAATAACTAGTACAAATAATATATCGCAAGAAATTAAACGTAGAGTACATTTAGCAAACAAAGTTTGCTTTGGGTTGTCACGACAACTGCGGTCAGATCTCATAACAAGAAAGACGAAGTGTAAGTTATACAAAACATTAATAAAACCAGTATTACTACACGGTTCGGAAACATGGACATTAAACCAGAGCGATGAAAGAATATTAGGGACATTCGAAAGACGAATACTAAGACATATATATAAAGGAATACAGGAAGAAGGATTGTGGAGAAGGCGGTACAATTACGAGCTATATGAACTTTACGAGGATATCGATGTGATAAAAACAATCAAAATTAATAGATTGAGGTGGATTGGACACGTCGAAAGAATGGACGATTCAATTCCAACCAAAAGAATAATGCGCCAAAAAATTTTCGGAAATAAAGCGATCGGAAGACCGAACACGAGATTCATAGATCAAATCCAAAAAGACCTTAAAACTCTCAAAATCACACAGTGGAGGGAGAAAGCACAGAACAGAGAGGAATGGCGACGAATTCTAGAGGAGGCCAAGATCCATGATGGGTTGTAGCGCCAGAGATGATGATGATGTTTAAGTCATTTTGTATTGTCGAATTCTTGACGTACCAGGGTGCGCCGAGTATAGTTCTGAGCGTTTTTGATTCAAATCGTTGAATGATTTTTATGCTTGATTTGCTTGCGGTTCCCCAGAGTTGAACACCGTATGTCCATATAGGTTTTAATATTGTTTTGTATAACAGGAGTTTGTTGTCAACTGAAAGTTTTGAATTTTTACCAAGCATCCAGTGCATCTTTTTAAATTTTAAATTAAGTTGTGTTCTTTTTGTTTTGATGTGGGTATTCCAAGTTAAGCGTCTGTCGAGATGAAGTCCTAGGTATTTCACTTCGTTCACTTGCGGTAAAAGTTGATCGTTTAGAATTACTGATGGGCAGGTATGTTTTCGGGTCGTAAAAGTGATGTGTGAAGATTTGGTTGCATTGGCTTTAATTTTCCATCTATATAGCCAGACCTCTATTTCTTTTAAGTGGTCTTGAAGTAGTTTGAGGCTATTTCAGGATCGTTGTGGGAGGCCAGTACTGCAGTATCATCTGCAAACGTTGCGATCATGGTATTTGGTGATGTCGGTAGGTCGTATGTGTAGAGGAGGAATAATACTGGTCCCAGTACACTACCTTGCGGGACACCTGATAGGGTAGGGATTAGGTTCGAATATTCTTCATTAAACTTTACTTGAAAGTATCTTTCATTAAGGTAGGATTTTAGGAGTTGATAGAAATCGTTAGGTAAGGTTTTTTTTAATTTGTGCTGCAGGCCTTTGTGCCACACCTTATCGAAGGCTTGCGTTATATCTAGGAACGCAGCTGAACAGTATCGTTTTTCTTCAAGATCGCTTCTGATTTTGTTCACTATTCGGTGTGTTTGTTCTATGGTTGCATGTTTTTTTCTAAATCCATATTGGTAGTATGGGATTAGATTATTTTTATTCAATATTGGTACTATCCTATTGAGGAATAGTCTTTCAAAAACCTTTGATAGTACAGGAAGTAGGCTAATTGGTCGGTATGATGCAGCATCTTCTGGTGGCTTTCCAGGTTTGTTGATTAAGATAATTTGCGAAACTTTCCATTGTGATGGGTAATGTTTGAGTCTGAAAATTGCGTTAAAAGTTAAATTTATTAGTTTTATAGCTTTAGATGGTAATTCCTGGAGGATTTTGCTAGTGATTAGATCGTACCCTGGAGCTTTTCTCGGATTGAGAGTTTTAATTACTTCTTTAATTTCGTGAGTATCAGTTTTTCTGATAGTTTGGGAGGTTTGGTTAGAAGTTTCTAGAAATTCGAGAATTTCCTGTTCTTCTGGTGAGTTATTATTAATTGGGAAGGGTTGAAATACCTGAGTTAGGTGTTCTGAGAATGTTACACATTTTTCTTTGTCGCTCCTTGCCCAGCTATTATCTTGTTTTCTTATAGGTGGTATTTTTTGGATTGGTCGTTTTAAGTGCTTAGTGACCTTCCATAATGAGTAATCGGTGGATTGAGTATTTGTTAGATTACTAAGGTGATCTTGTATGTTTTTGTTTCTCCATTCATTTAGCATAGTTTTGACTTCTCTTTCTGCTCGGTTGAGCTGAGTTTTTATTAGCGGGTTACGTGTTTGATGCCATCTTCTTCGAATACGTCGTTTTTCATTTATGGCTTCTTTAATTCTATTTGGTACAAAGGATTTATTGCTTTTTTCATCCAAAGCGGGTGATAAGTTCCAGGCTGCTTCTTGTATTATTTGGGTAAGATGTTCGATTGTTTCATCAATATCTTTTTCTTGTTTCAGCGGTAGGTTAAGATTAATTTTCTCTTCAATTTGGTCTCTGAAATAGTCCCAGTCTGTAAATTTATTGTGCAGTATTGGTGGTTTTGTTTTTATTATTCCATTCGCATTTAGTTCGAGAAAGATTGGTGTATGGTCTGATGATAGTTCAAGACTTGCTTCGACTTTAAGTATATTTTGTGGAATATTTTTTGTTATATAGAAATCCAGTAGGTCGGGCATTTTGTTTAAATCACTGGGCCAGTACGTCGGTTTGCCTGTTGACTGAAAATCAAGGTTATTATTTTGGATAGCTTTTAGTAGTTCTCGCCCTCGGGTTGTTATTAGTCGCGAACCCCATGTAGTATGTTTTGCGTTGTAGTACCTAGAATATATTTGTTTCCAAGCGTACTTAAAAATTGTTCGAATTGCTCTTGTTTTATATTGTGTTTTGGTGGGCAGTATATCGCAGATAGGGTAATCGGTCCTGCCCATTCTTCAATTAGTACGGTGGTTGCTTGGAGATGATCCATAGTGTATTCAGGAAGTAAATAGTGTTTTAGTTTGTTTTTTATTAATATTGCTGAACCCCCGTGTGCTGTGCCATCAGGATGTTGTGAGTCATATATTGCGTATTGTGGTATTTTTAGGTAAGTTTTGTTTGTGAAGTGGGTTTCAGATATGAGCATAATATCTATGTTGTGTTCTAGAAGGACGTATTTTAACTCTTGGCTATGGTTGGCCAAGCCATTAGCATTCCATAATGCTATTTTTAGTGATTGCATTGCGGAATTTTGGATATTAGCGTTGTGAGAAGGTTGAGAATGGTATCCATTCTACCCATTAACTGTATCATCATTTCCTCTAGATTATTTTGTGTCGCGTGGGTGGTATTATTCGGATGTTGTGTTTGATTTGTTATTTGTGAGTACGTGATGTTTGGATTAACCTTTTGGTATTTATTTGCTGCTTCTTCAGAAGTGTATCTTTCTCGTTGTTGGGGATATTTCCTTTTGTAAATTTCTTTGTACACTGTGCATCCTTTGTAGTTTGCAGGGTGGTTACCTTTGCATAATACGCACTTTACTGGGGCGTTTTCATCTTTGTTACAAGTTTTGGTTGCGTGGTCGTCGCCACATTTAACACATCGTTCTTGTCTTCTACAGTAAGATTTAGTGTGCCCATACCTCTGGCATCTGGCACATTGAGGGATTTCCTTTTTTGGTCTGGGAGGCTCAATGATAACTTTGGTGTATTGGAGGTATTGTAGATCATAAATTGATTTGTTATTTGTATTTTGTTCCAGCTCAACTATGAACATTGGCAGAGGATGTTTGTCGATTCTATGCTTTATATTGTAGATGTTTTTCACTATGTGCCCTTTTGATTCGATTTCATTTTAATGAATTTAAAAAAAAAAAAAAAAAAATAGCTAAAACATAATGAAGAATTATAAAATTCGGGCGCGGAAGCAAATATTTATATAATTTTTTACAAAAATAAAGTCAGATTTTACCTATTTTTGATGAATAAGTTGTATGTTGTAAGCTACATGGGCTGGATTCTAGAATACCTACCAAACTTGAAATAGCAATTTTCTTGTTGCAATGTTTTCCTTTAGCCATAATATGATGAAGAATTATAAAATTCGGGAGCGGAAGCAAATAGTTATATGATTTTTTACAAATATAAAGTCAGATTTTACCTATTCTTGAGGAATACGTTTTATATTGTAAGCTATATGGGCTGGATACTAAAATACCTACCACACTTGAAATAGCAATTTTCTTGTTGCAATGCTTTCTTTTAGCTAAAATATAATGAAAAATTATAAAATTCGGGCACGGAAGCAAATATTTATATGATTTTGTTGCAAAAATAAAGTCAGATTTTACCAATCCTTGAAAAGGATATTTTTGTTAAAACATTCATATTCATGTTTTAGGATCTATACTATGGATGATTTTAAGCATTGGACATGCAAAAATGACCAAAACGTGGTACCAATCAGATAATAAACATTCAATTTTCAGGTGTCATTTTAATGAATACTGTTATAATGTAAGCTACATGGGTTGGATTCCAAAATACCTACCACACTTGAAATAGCAATTTTCTTGTTGCAATGGTTTCTTTTAGCTAAAATATGATGGAAAATTATAATATTCGGGCGCGTCAGCAAATATTTATATGATTTTTTACAAAACATAAAGTCAGATTTTACCTTTTCTTGATGAATACGTTGTATATTGTAAACTACATGGGCTGGATTCTAAAATACCTACCACACTTGAAATAGCAATTTTCTTGTTGCAATGTTTTCTTTTAGCTAAAATATGATTAAGAATTATAAAAATCGGGCGCGGAAGCAAATATTTATTTGATTTTTTACAAAAATAAAGTCAGATTTTACCTATTCTTGAAATGGATATTTTTGTTAAAACAATCGTATTCATGCTTTAGGATCTATACTATGGATGGTTTTAAGCATTGAACATGCAAAAGTGACCAAAACGTGGTACCAATCAGATAATAAACATTCAATTTTCGGATGTCATTTTAATGAATACGTTGTATATTGTAAGCTAAATGGGCTGGATTTTAGAATACCTATTAAACTTGAAATAGCAATTTTCTTGTTGCAATGTTTTCCTTTAGCTAAAAAATGATAAAGAATTATAAAATTCGGGCGCGGAAGCAAATATTTATATGATTTTTTACAAAAATAAAGTCAGATATTACCTTTTCTTGATGAATACGTTGTATATTGTAAGCTACATGGGCTGGATTCTAGAATACCTACTACACTTGAAATAGCAATTTTCTTGTTGCAATGTTTTTCTTTAGCTAAAATATGATAAAGAATTATAAAATTCGGGCGCGGAAGCAAATATTTATATTATTTTTTACAAAAATTAAGTCAGATTTTACCATTCTTGAAATGGATATTTTTGTTAAAACATTCATATTCATACTTTAGGATCTATACTATGGATAATTTTAGGATTGGTTATGCAAAAGTGACCAAAACGTGGTACCAGTCAGATAATAATCATTCAATTTTCGGGTTTCATTTTAATGAATACGTTGTATATCGTAAGCTACATGGGCTGTATTCTAGAATACCTACCATACTTGACATAGCAATTTTCTTGTTACAATGTTTTCTTTTAGCTAAAATATGATGAAGAATTATAAAATTCGGGCGCAGAAGCAAATATTTATATGATTTTTTACAAAAATAAAGTCAGATTTTACCTGTTCTCGATGAATACGTTGTATTTTGTAAGCTAAATGGGCTGGATTCTAGAATACCTACCACACTTAAAATAGAAATTTTCTTATTGCAATGTTTTCTTTTAGCTAAAACATGATAAAAAATTATAAAATTCGGGCGCGGCAGCAAATATTTATATGAGTTTTTACAAAAATAAAGTAAAATTTTACCTATTCTTAATAAATACGTTGTATTTTGTAAGCTACATGGGCTGGATTCTATAATACCTACCACACTTGAAATAGCAATTTTCTTGTTGCAATGTTTTCTTTTAGCTAAAATATGATGAAGAATTATAAAATTCGGGCGCGGAAGCAAATATTTATATAATTTTTTACAAAAATAAAGTCAGATTTTACCTATTTTTGATGAATACGTTTTATGTTGTAAGCTACATGGGCTGGATTCTAGAATACCTACCAAACTTGAAATAGCAATTTTCTTGAAGCAATGTTTCCTTGTAGCTAAAATATGGTGAAGAATTATAAAATTCGGGAGCGGAAGCAAATATTTATATGATTTTTTACAAAAATAAAGTCAGATTTTACCTATTCTTGAGGAATACTTTGTATATTGTAAGCTATATGGGCTGGATACTATAATACCTACCAAACTTGAAATAGCAATTTTCTTGAAGCAATGTTTCCTTGTAGCTAAAATATGGTGAAGAATTATAAAATTCGGGAGCGGAAGCAAATATTTATATGATTTTTTACAAAAATAAAGTCAGATTTTACCTATTCTGGAGGAATACTTTGTATATTGTAAGCTATATGGGCTGGATACTAGAATACCTACCACACTTGAAATAGCAATTTTTCTGTTGCAATGTTTTCTTTTAGCTAAAATATGATGAAGGATTATAAAATTCGGGCGCGGAAGCAAATATTTATATGATTTTTTACAAAAATGAAGCCAGATTTGACCTATCCTTGAAATGGATATTTTAGTTAAAACATTCATATTCATGTTTTCGGATGTATACTATGGATGATTTTAAGCATCATATACTATTTTGATTGATTCACTATCTATATATCTATATATATATATATATATATATATATATATATATATATATATATATATATATATATATATTAAATAATCATGCGCATCAAGTAAATTTTGCTCACGGGTACAGCTCAAACCACTCATGTAATAATTTTTAATTTTATTCCAATAGATGTGGTTCATAGTGCAATAGAGCCTTTTTGGGGTCTCATATTTTTATTGTGAGTGGTTTTCGTGTAAAAAATCAAAAACTAAGCCAAAAAGGCAAAGTAAAACAAAAGATCCCAGATGCCATGTCTAAATTTAAGAAGAATTCTGCTTATCCGTCACTTTTGACAATTCAATATGTACATTTGAATTGATTTTTTTTTAAAATGACAACATATATCATGAATTGAATTATATTTTCATACATTATATAAGTGAGCGATATATATAAAATTAATATTTTATGTTAAATCATTTGTATTAAAAAATTATATTTTTTATGACATTTGTGACGTTTGTCAATCATTAGACTATAATTTAAATAATGATGTACCAATTTTTGTATTTTATCGAAAAAATATACAAAAATATTAGTATGAAATAGGCTTAAAAGTAATAATATATGTAGCGCAATCAGTATTGTAAGTACATATATGTAATTTTATATTGTATTTGTTATTTTTAAAAATATTTTTAAATTTCAGCTATAATTATTGAATTGGTCAAGTTATACAAAGTCGAATATATTTATAGAAATAAATAATATGTAATTAATTATCATAATAGTGCATCTTCATAAATAAGAATATATTTATAAGAATAGAGATATTTATCTACATAAAAATGGAAATAAGATGATATAAAAAGGATATGAATACTGCATTAATATTTAAAATTAAGTCGAATAAACAGTTCAGTGAGATGTTTTTTACATTTAAAAAAGAAAACTTTTAAATTCTGGGTCGATAACATGATTGACAATTCTTGTAAATTGGAATGTAATTCATTAAAAATCTAGAAAAAATTTTGAAGATAGAATATATTATATTTAAAGACCTAACCTTGAAATAATAAAGAATAACTATACAATATCTACGAAATATAAACCTTTAAATAATTTCCATATATAGACTTCATTTTATTACGATATGTAGCTACGGAAGTAGATATGAATATATTAGTGTGAAACTATTCAAGCAACAAAGTATGTGTTTGCATAAATATTTATGCTTATAAGTTATATAAAATTATCAATTACAGATGTGAAATTTAATGACAACTAAATCTTAATTATAAACATAACATTTACAGCAACGCAATGCATTGTAGATGAAAAAGTTTTCATTTTATATGAGTATAATAATTTTGTTTTATTACAATACTGTGTATATTAATAATATTTATTGTAATCGGCATCCAATAATGTTGTTAAATTAAAATTTAGTGTTCAAATAAGGCGCCCTTTTGTACAGTTCTTCTTATTTTAGTAACCTATAATGCACTCATTATCATGATTAAGATTTTGATGGTAAATAATCTCATAAATTTTATCAACACATGTTTTGTGTAGTGTGGAACCAGTAAATGGTAAATACGCAATTAAACTTTAAACTCAGTTATATTATATTCATTATGTATTATTAGTTAAAACAACTTTCTAAATAAGCTACAAAATCATTTGAGAAAAGTAATTTAAAGAATAAAGAACTTCTGAAACGTTTCTATAATAATTATAAATTCGAAAAATACAGAAATATCGGCGGAGAAGACAGGAAAAAGGAAAAAGTATGTATTTGTATGTATATCAGTTATATGTTATAAACTTTTAAAATTTTAGATGGGATATAGGTTAGCAGATGTGTCATTATTTATTCTAAAAATTATATATTCCTCCTTTCATTGAATAACTGTTCTTCATAAGGAATCTCTGGTTTATGAGAAATACACGGATTTCTACGTGAAATGATTTACATTTGAAGTTTAGAACAAAAAAGTATGAATCTATTTCAATATTTTTCCATTTATTTATATTTATTATCAATTACAGCTATAAATTTGATTCTTAAAAAAGTTCTTCATTTTTAACAATTCTACATAGAAAGAAGCAAAACTTATTGTTTATCGAATACAATGTACCGAAGATAGGAAACGTTTCATTTAAGGTGAGTATATATTTTAATTTATTTAATTTTATCGTTTTCTTTAAATATTGTTATATATTGTTATAATTACAGTCAGCCGGTACGTTTGTGTGAACAAGAGTAGTCTTAACCATATAATTAATAATTAATTTTTATTATATGGTCTTAACAGGATGATGGGTTTATCTCACAACCTCGGTGTGCGTTGACCCTTCAAAGGCTGGCTTTATGTAGGCTGTTTATTTGTATCATTGAAATCCAAGTACATTTTGTCATAAAACAAAGGCTGACAACCTACATATATTAGTAGAATATAAGAACATTTTGCTATAATACAAGCTTCTCTTCAGCTGAAAATCTGTGCCAGTTAAATGCAAGTAAATTTTTAAATGAAACTAGCACTATTCCATTTAAGAACGCTGTGTCAATTATTCAAGATATACAATCCGTAACCCCGTTGAAAAGATTTTTAAAAGAAGTAAAATTCCTTCAAAAATCAATCAGTTTCAAACTCCTGTTATGAAATCTAATCATACAAATGATCAGTAAGAAATGATAGGCACGTGACCTGCGTAATTCCCAAATTTTATTCCTTGTTATATTTATACCGTTCATTCATTATTTCATTTTATTGTCTTTATTATTTGCGTTTCCTAATTACATTTTAACAACGGTTAATTAATTTAATTAATTAAAAATGAATAACATGTTGTTACATTTAATATAAAATTACTAAAATAAAATTTCTGATTAATAAAAACTCGCAAGCCCGTGAACTTTAATTTAAAATTTTTTTCCTGGTTCCTGGAAGCATAATTATTATATTGCCCTTAAAGAAAATTTCTAGTCACGTGACAATATCACTTGCTTTTGATCATTCTGTATAAATATTCCAAGTAATTTTATTATTGCATATACCTATAAATTATTAAATCTGATTTTACAATATACTGTTACTGAATTATCTAAAGAATATTGTTAAACTATCGGTAACTAATACTTCGTATTTACCACAACGTCCTGTCGTTATTACAGATCGTTTACTTTCCGGCTTTTATTAAATTATAATTTTATAATTAGGCATGCTAGGACAAACAATTTTTGTTTTGTTACTTGATTGTTCTTTCACTTTGTGTAAGGCAGTTATGTTTATTGTTCTTGCAATATATCGACTTTCTAATAACCTGATAATAATTAAAATTTCTGAACTGCAGAATAATTAAAAAAAAAAAATCCCGTTTATTGTGCCGCCTAATTTGAATCTAAGGTGAGAATTTATATTTAATATCTATTATTCAACTATAGATGATTTCAGGATTAAATAGTCATTGTTTTTTGTATTATAATTATTAATAAAATGGAATAAATTACCACAATTTCCATATACCTACATACATTGTAATGCTGGACAAGTATTTTAATTTTTATTTTACTGTAGGTGTGAAAATAATCTGCAGTTGCGAGACGATAAGAGGGGAAGAATATATCGTCAAGATAGAAAAGAAAGTGTTCCTGTTCGAAGTTGAAGCCTGACGTATTGCTGGTAAAAGTAAAACTGAAAATAACAACCCACTCAAAACCTGTAAGTTTTTATATTAATTCCTGTAATAAAACAAGTTAAGCAAAATGCCAACTAAAAGTATAAATAATCGCCTTAAGCGTAAACAAAGATACGAGAAAAATATAGATAACAAAAATTGCTGTAGTAATCCGGATAATGTAGTAGAAAATGTTTATATAAATCATCAGGTTAAGTCAGGCAATGCGGGAAAATTATTATTACTAAAACACAGTAAAGATGGTGAAGTAGAATATAATATACAAACGGGTAATTTAAATACAGGTATTGAAACAGTTGGCAATCATATACAGCTAATAGAACGTGATTATAATACTTTAATAAATCCTGCTGGATATTTAGAAGACATTCATATAGACTTTTACTTTTCGTTAGTACGTTCAGTAACTGAGTTCGACCCTCAGCCCACAGTGTATGTAGATGCTCCAGACCGAATAGTTGCAATTGAGCAAGGAGCAAGACACCTACAAATTTTATTCGTGCCAGGTGCAAATACTGGGAGCGTTGGGCATTGGGTTACAGCATATTATGACGGATTAGAAATTACAATTTACGATAGCATGAATTCCCAAAATTTAACTGCAGGTGTTAAATTGTATTTAGAAAGATTATTCCCCTATAGTCCCACAATTAGATTTGCAAAAGTTCAACAACAGACTAATACTTATGATTGCGGGTTATTTGCGATAGCTTTCTTTACAAGTTTAATACTTAACCGTAATCCTGAGAATGAAACTTATGATTGTAATAGACTTAGATCACATGTTTTACAAATGTTTCGAACAAGTAATATAACAGCATTTCCAGTAAGTCGTCAGCAGCAATTAAGAGAAAATTATTTAAAACGTAAGGCGAACGAAACGGGCGAAGAACGAGCTAAACGTCTAAGAGAGTCCGACAAATATAATTTAAAATATAAATCCAATGAAACTATAGAACATAAAAAAAATCGTATAGAAAAACAAAAAGAAATAAATTCAAATTCTTTCGCTCGCGAAACGTCACAGCAGAAAGCAAATAGATTGGAAACACTTAAAATAAATTTTAAAAATTATGTTCAAAATGAAACAGTAGAACAAAATACTGAAAGTTAAAAAAAAAAAAAATTTAATTTTAGAGAATATTTAAGTAAAGAAACGGTTGAACAAAAAAATAAACGGTTACAAATACTTAAAACAAATTTCAATAATTACATACAAAATGAAACAGCAGAACAAAAGGAGAATAGATTAGCAAGACTTAAAGGGAATTTTCAAAATTATTTACAAAATGAAACATTAGATAAAAAAACAGATAGGCTGCAAAAGTTAAAGTTTAATTTCAAAGAATATATTAAGAATGAAACTCCCGAGCAAAAACAAACACGTTTAGAAAAATATAGAGATAACATTGATAATTTAGTTAAAACGGAAACTGTAGAACAAAAACAGAAACGATTAACGAAAAATAACATAATTAATAAAAATAAAATGAAAACGCGTAAAAACAAGGTTTCTGATGATACACAAATGTTAGCAAGGAGAGCATTAGGAGTTCAAATTGAGCCCCATTCCTTAGGAGCAATGAATGTTGTCTGTTCACATTGTTCCTCTGTTAATTTTTCATACGAAAAGCCCTCGGACGGCAAATTTACTTATTGCTGTCGGAAGGGAAAATTAAACGTAGATCATTTAAATGAGTTCCCTGAATATATTAAAAATCTAATGTTAGGTAAAGATTCAGATAGCAGAAACTTTAGAGAAAATAATAGGCAATACAATAGCGCGTTAGCATTCGCATCGTTTGGGGCTAAAATTTCTACGCCTCCAGGCAAAGGGCCCTACTGTTTCCGTATTCACGGCCAAATTTACCATGATTCTACCAGCTCAATGTACCCTAAACCAAATGAAACAGAAAAATATGCCCAATTATACATAATTAATTCAAATGAAGCGTTAGAGAAACGATTGAACGTAGAGTATAATAAAAATTGTAAGCCAAATATCATGGGTCAATTAGATGTAATACTTAGGGAGTTTAATCCGTATTGTCAGGCGTATATGATGTTGAAAGAAGTAGAGCAGCGGGAATTAGCCAAAGCTAACCAAACAAATCAGTCGGTGCCAGAAATAAATTTGTGGATTGTAAATGACAGAAAAAAAGATAAACGTAGGTACAATATCCCCACATGTAATGAGGTGGCAGTTGTTTTTACGTCCAATGACGGTGAGCCACCAATAGATAGGAACATTTGTGTCCACCCAAAAGTTGGTGGTTTAGTTCGAATTAATCAGTTTAGTGAAAACTGCGACCCCATGTCCTATCCTTTATTATTTCCTCGCGGTGAATGTGGCTGGAACATGAATTCAAAACAAGCTGACGGTGTTAAAAAACAAAGTATGTTACAACTTTACATGAACAGATTAGCGGTTAGAAACACATTTAACCCATGTTTAGAAGCCGGTAAACTAACCCAACAATACATTGTAGATGCGTATGTTAAAGTCGAAGCCGAAAGATTAACGTACATTAGATTAAATCAGCCTACTCTCAGGGTAGAGCTATATAGTGGGTTGATGGACCACATTAATAATTTGGCAGACAATGAAGGTGGAAAAGCAGGCACCATGATTATTTTACCGTCTACATTTCAAGGTGGTAGTCGATTCATGCTAAAAATGTACCAAAATGCCATGTCTATTGTTAGAGAATTTGGCCGCCCTGATCTATTTATAACAGTGACATGTAACCCGAAATGGCCAGAAATTGTACAACAGTTGCGCGAGGGTCAAACCTCTGCAGACCGCCCAGACATAACCGCCAGAGTTTTTAACGGAAAAATAAAAAGTATGTTGCATGAATTTTTACATGACAATATTTTTGGGAAAGTTGTAGCATTCATATTTATAATTGAATTTCAAAAACGCGGTCTGCCTCACATGCATTTATTATTAACTTTAGATAGTGCAAGTAAAATCCGTAACAAAGATGACATTGACGAAATAGTCAGTGCAGAAATTCCCGACGAGGACGCAGAACCGGAATTGTACCAATTAGTTCGTTCACATATGATTCACGGTCCGTGCGGTATTCTAAACAAAAATTCGCCGTGTATGAACGAAAATAAATGTTCAAAAATGTTCCCTAAAGATTTTAGAAATGAAACACATGAAAACATTAACGGTTACCCCCTGTATAAACGGTCAAATAATAATGCAAAAATGTACATTCTTTGGAAAAATGGTTTAGTTAAATACACGGTAGACAATAGGTGGATAGTTCCGTACAATCCGTATTTGTTAAAAAAAATATAGAACCCACATAAATGTTGAAATATGCGCATCAGTAAAAAGTATAAAATATATTTGTGATTATTTGTGCAAGGGGCATGATTGCGCGAGTGTCAAATTAGGACAACTTGATAAAAATAAAGTTATACAGTGGGATGAAATAAATGGTTATTTAGATGCTAGGTATGTATCTGCCCCAGAATGTTGTTGGAGGCTTTTAGAATATCCGTTGCATGACAAGTCTCATACAATAATGGAATTAGCAGTACATTTAAAAAATCAACAGGCGGTATTTTTCACTAACGGTCAGGAAAAAAAAGCAGTTGAACGAGCAGCGAAAAAAAATACAACATTAACAGCTTGGTTCCTACTCAATGAAATAGACGATAATGCCCGGCAATATGTTTACATGGAAATTCCTAAATATTATGTATTTACAAATAATGCATGGAAAGCTAGACAACGTGAGAAAAAGCCACCTATCGGCCGAATGATTTCTGTTAGCCCTAGAGATATTGAAAGATTTCATTTAAGATTAATTTTAGTACACGCAAAAGGTGCCACAAGTTTCGAAGACTTGCGTACCGTCGACGGCAAGTTATATAATACATATCAGGAAGCTGCCCGTGCATTAGGTCTTTTAGCTAATGATAAAGAGTGCGAAAATTGTTTAGACGAGGCTGTGTTGAGTAAATTTCCCAGACAATTGCGTGAATTATTTGCTTATTTAATTTGCTTCCATACATCAACCAATGCCCTCAGCTTATGGGAAAAATTTAAGCATTATTTAATGGAAGATTATTTATTACATAATTCTGACAAAGTTGCACAAAGTAAATGTTTATTAAAAATACAGGAAATACTCGATATGCATAAATTCACCTTAAGTGATTTCGGTTTGCCCCAACCAGAAAATATTGATAACTTAGAAAACGAAACTAATTCTTTTGATGTATCAGCCGAAAAATTAGAGGGAGAACAAAATGTAGCTTTATTTAACAGAGACCAAATAGAAATTTTAAATAACATATTAAATTCCATAAATGACAATAATTGCACAAGTAGATATTTCTTTGTTGACGGTCCCGGGGGAACAGGGAAAACATTTCTGTATAACACATTGATAAGTATTTTAAGGGGCCAAAATCAAAAAGTTATAGCTGTAGCTTGGACGGGAATAGCAGCTACTCTGTTAAAAGGTGGTCAAACAGTTCACTCAATATTCAAATTACCAGTACCTGTAAATGACGGATGTGTATGTAGAGTGAAATCAAATAGCAAAGCGGGTAAATTAATAAAAGAAGCAAGTGTAATAATCTGTGATGAGGTAACAATGATACCTAAACACGCACTCGATGCAATAAATTTATTATTACAAGATTTGATGGATAATAAAATACCATTTGGTGGAAAAGTTGTAGTTTTAGGCGGTGATTTCAGACAATGCTTGCCAATAGTCAATTATACAAACCATCGAACTGTAATAATTGAAATATGTGTTGTAAAAAGTCATTTATGGCCATTGTTTAAGAAATTTTCATTAAAACAAAACATGCGTGTAAATATAGACGAAAAAGAATTTTCAGAATATTTATTGAAAATAGGCAACGGTGAAAATGAAATTGTCAAAATTCCTGCACATTGCGTTTCCGAAACATGTCTAGCAAATGAAATATTTGGTGAAGATGACATACAACCTGATGATATTTATAAATTTACAGATAGAGCCATTTTAGCACCAAAAAATGATGACACAATGATAATTAATGAACACGTATTAAATAAAGTTGTAGGGTCATCTAGAGTATATTTAAGTGCTGATTCTTGTGAATGTGATGAGACAAATAAAATAAATTACCCCGCCGAATTACTGAATGGCCTAACACCAACCGGAATGCCTCCTCACAAATTAACACTAAAAATTGGAGCAATAGTTATGTTATTAAGAAATATGAATCCAAAGCGTGGTCTGTGTAATGGAACAAGGTTCATAATAAAAGACATGAAAACTAATTATTTAGATGTAGAAGTTCTAACAGGACAGAGTGCAGGTAGCCGGCTCTATTTACCACGTTTTGATTTAACTACCGAAACAGATTTACCATTCACCTTGAAACGAAGGCAATTTCCAATAAGATTAGCTTTTTCAATGACAATAAATAAATCCCAAGGCCAAACATTTAATTATGTAGGAATAAATTTAGAAAATCCAGTCTTTTCACAGGGCCAATTGTATGTGGCAATGTCAAGAGTAAGAAGTTCAAACAATTTAAAGATAACATTGCCAGATTCAAATATTATCAAAAATTCAAAAGAAGCATTTACAACGAATGTAGTGTTTAAAGAAATTTTAAATTAAACAAGTTTAAATCATTTAAAACAAGTGACAAATTTGAAATATGAATATGAAAGAAATATTTAAATTGTATTAAAATTAATTTAAAAACTACCGAGCAAAATATATAATGTTAAAAGTAAAAGATATTAAAATCATGTTAAAAAATACAATATATGTCCAATTACATTTTAATCAGTAACATAATTATATAACAAAAATTTCTTATACAAGTTTATAAAAATTAAATCATATTTTAAAAATCAATTATGAGAAAGCAATAAAGATCAATTTAAAGTATAAAATAAAAGTATGTAGATATATTCATAATAAATTTGAAACGCAAATTAAAAATATTTAATAATATAAAAAGGAATAATATGAATTAAATATATAAATTTAAAATGTTAAATTATACAAGTAGAAATCAATGAATACAATTGACAAATTTTAACTGACTATGAACGAAATAGCAATAAAATGTAAATTGTATTATAATTAAATTAAAAACTATTAAGCTAAATATACAATTTTAAATGTAAAAGATATTAAAATAATGTTAAAATGAACATGAAAGAAAGAAATATTTATAATATCTAAATTGTATTAAAATTAATTTAAAAACTACCGAGCAAAATATTTCATGTTAAAAGTAAAAGATATTAAAATCATGTTTAAAAATTCAACATATTAACAATTACATTTTAATCAGTAAACTAATTATATAACAAAAAAATGTCATATCATTTATATGTTTATAAAAATTAAATGATATATTAAAAATCAAATATGAGAAAAAAAGCAAAAAAGATTTATTTGAAGTATAAAATAAAAGCATGTAGAAACATTCATAATAAATTTGAAACGTAAATTAAAAAATATGTATGTAATAATATATAAAGAAATAAAATGAATAAATTGAAAATATTAAATTAAACAAGTAGAAATCTTTGAAAACAATTGATAAATTTTAAATATGACTATGAAATTGTATTATAAATAATTTAAAAACTATTTAGCGAAATATTTAATGTTAAAAGTATAATATATTAAAATCATGTTGAAAAGTACAATGTACAATTACATTCTACTCATTGAACCAATTATACAACAAAAAAAAAATATTAAGTACATGTTTATAAAAATTAAATTAATAAAATATAAAAATCTTATATAAGAAAGCAATAAAGATCAATTTAAATTATAAATTAAAAACATGTTGAAACATTATTGATAAATTTGATACAAAATAATATGAATGAAATAAATAAATTAAAACATGTATTATAATAAAAAAGTTATTATGATGACAATATTTGATTTGTTAAATATAATATAATATACAATATATTTTATATACACTGCATGTAATTAATATAAAAATGAAAAATGATTTCAACATGAAAAGTGGTTCGTAAAATATTGTAAAAGATTAAAACAAAATGAACTTAAGTCTGATAAAACCATTGCGCCTTTTACATATTTTACGGACCTTGCCAAAATGAAGGTATAATAAAAAGAATAATTGTAAAAGGCAATTATTTATAAAACTAATTATTATAAGTATGTAATAAATTAAATATAAAGCAATCACAATCTAAACAAAATGAAAATGTAAGAAATATTATGATAAAAGATAATAAAAAAATACTCACAATGAAAATCATAAATAAAATAAAAAGTATAAAGCAATGGTTTAGTATTAGAAAAAGTTTCTATAACGTCTAAAATCCTGGTTTAGTCTATGTGTTACTAATATTTTAAAAAAATATATGTACATTACAAATTTTATTTTCTGATAAAAAGGTCCCTACATCTAATGGTAAAAAGGAAACTTATTTTATATGCAGGTTTATATAAAAAATATTTATTGTTTTTTACATTAAAAGACAAATATAATAAAATTATATTTTATTCCATTTATTTTTCCTCTATTTGGTTAAAGAAACATTCTTTTATTATAATACAACAGTCATTAGTTTGCATTAATATTTTTCTTTAATGTAATAGAGCTTAAACAATACTTCTGTCAATAATTTTTAATTAATACCATCAAAAAGAAAGACGTTATACGAAAACTATCTAATACCAGGCTTAAGTTAAAACATGTTGCGTCTCTCTATAATATGTATTAGAAATGTGACGTTAAACAAAAGTATATAATAAATCGCAACATGTGGGCGGGCCAGTCTACCATTGTACCTCAAAATTCATGCAACAGAATATAAATCCACATTTATTTGGCAATATACTACATACTACTACAAAACCGCAAAGTATGGTAAAAATGCCAACTACTGCTGGTGGGTTTTGAAGTGTTATGTAATTAAGTCATTGTCACTGTTGTATGATTTTGAGTAACAAGATTTTCATTTTTAGAAAACTACGAAAGTACAAATATTAACTGTAATTTATTTGGTAAGAGTAGATTCAATTTATATTTTCTTGTTTTAAATTACATTTTTATGTACATAATGTGTACCATATTATCTATAATTCCTTGGTAGACTTGGCAAGACAATGACTTGTTACATAATACTTTAAAACCCTATACCAGTGGTATTTGGGATTTTTGCTGTACTTTGCTTCAATATTATAATAGCCCGTGGTTAAAAAAATTTAAAAAATAAATAAGAAAATATAAGCTTCATCATAATTAATCGTCACAAATTGGCTGGCTGGAATGAAGCAAATGAAGCACAAGACATTATAAAATAATAATAATAATAATAATAATAAAAACCACAAAGCGATCCAATAAAAGAAAAATAAGAGAGTAATAAATCGCAAAAGTATGAAAGTGTGTAAATGTTTGTATGAAATCGAGTTGCCAGGTTATCAAAATTTGTATTTTATTGTATATGAAAGATTATACAATTTTAACAATAATAAGTACAGTTAGTAAACAAATCGTATTCTTTTAATATTTTGTTGAGTTGAGTGACATATTTCTATAAATTATCTAAAATATAAATGAAATTTTTATTAATATTATTATACATTCATATTTTTAAATTATTTAATTTATTTGTATTAAAAATTATCTGGCAACTCAAATAATTTCTAATAAAAATTAAAATATAATGTCAGAAAACTTTTTCAAAATTATATATTTCTTAAAAAAAATGTAGAATGATTTGTTTAACTTTTGTAACTAATTAAAAGTTAAATTCATAGTATATAATAAAGATACACAAATATCAAAAAAATTTCATTTGATTCACATCGATATAATATGGTATGTTATTATCAAGTTCTGGGAAATAAAATTTTTGTATTTCATATTTTTAGATAATAAAAACTGAAATCTACACTGCATTATGGCTGTAAACTATGTCGAATATAATAAATATGGGATACAAGTATACCAGTATTTGGACAATTACTTATGTGAAATCGTAATACCGAAGTTTTTTCAACTGGGGCGAACATTTTTTTTTATAAAAAAATTGTTTGAATGTTTACATATTTTATATAAATTAATAATGTGTCTTTTTAAAAACAGAAAACTGGATCGATCATACCCTGGGATAAAATCTACAAGTTGAATGTTTCTTCGTTAAATATTTCATTCATTTCAATCACAAGAAAATAATTCAATTTTAATCGAAGCATATAGCATATTTTAATTCAAATGATTAATGAAATATAGTAGTTTATATTTTGGTGTCAGACACTGAATCCACTGTAAAAAGAAGGTAACAATTAAAAGAAAATAATCTTCCTCAATTATATTAGTCTTTATTTGTAGAGGACAGGAGTTTCACCAGAATGTCTTTTTGAAATACTTGTCAACAATAATCTCGACTGAGAAGCGATATTGAATATTTTGGAACCGAACTTTGAAACCTATTCGCTGACAATTTTCCTGCCATTGGAAAAACTTCAATATTATAGACAAAGTTTAATAAGAATGGTAAATACATTTATATTAAAAAAAACATCTTTATTAATTATAATTTTTTATTTAACAGAATGCACAATGCTTTCATCACTGGCAGAATACTTCTTCGAATTATCAAATAATTTATTAAACATAGGTAATATTTATTTGTAACTAATTATTAATATTTACTCATTAAATTTTTTTCAGACAAAATATACAATAAAGTTACTACATTAGCTGAAAGAACAATTTCTCAAATATTGCATTATAAATTCTACAAGAAAAGTTTGCAGTGTTCAAATAAAGTAAGTCAAATTCTTACTAAAGTTCTTTGCGGCCATAATATATTTTATTTTATTTGGTTATAGATTATAGATACTTAGCCCAATCCGTCTGCGACAAAACGCTTATTCTTTATAGATGAAACAATTCCAATATATTTAAATAATGTAAGTCATTTTTTTACTACTGATATATCTCATTATTTCAAATTATTCTTTGTGTATAGTGATCGTCTTTTGCTAACGTTTTTTGGACGGTTTTCCGTTAGCATTTACAGGGAATCCTGGAGACTGATTCGTCCCGTCCAGAAGCTTCTTGCTGTATACCTTATTGACATTATTATATATTGTAATGTTTTAATAATTTATTACTTTCCTATTTTGTGTATCTAAGTTATAATTAAACATTTGTTTAAGACGTTGTTATTTTTTATTCTTGATTGTGAAATGTCACTTTTGCACTCGAGAATACAAAAGCATTTCGCAATCAAGAATCAAACAACATTTTTTAGAAAACTAAATTCCAAAATTAGTTAAAATGCGAAAAGAAAATTTTGACGTTTATCAAATCAAATATTTTTCACAGCTGACAGTTAGTTGACAGCAGAAATCAAACAACTGTTTTAAATTATATCATTTTTTAAATGAAATATTTCAATAATTCATTGTATAATACTATTAAAATGATAAAAAAAGTTGCAGTTTGTAAAAGTCTTTTGCTTTTGTTACAATAACTATTTAACAATTTTCAAATAAAATATTGGTAAAAAATATGGTCCGTAATGCATATTCAAATTTTCCCGCCAAAGAATAATGGCGGTACATCAGGCAATTCTATATTTTCTTTATTTGGAAAGCTAGACCTTAATTTTTTAATTTTGTTACCTCAACCAAAACCACTAATTCTACCTATGCCACTAATTTGTTTGATGTGAATGCACCTTCAATTTTCATTAATTATAGGGCACGAGAGCACCGTCAACCTGTGCCCAAGCCTCAGCTCATTTCACACCATTCTATGTTCTCAGTTCGCACTTATTTCAGGCGGAAAAGAAGTGGCAGAAATTTAAATCGACGGCATTGGCGGGTTTTGTATTCATTCCATTCTGCCTCTGCGATCTCTGTGTGGTTTATCCATTGCACCTTTTAGTGTTTCTTGTGTCAGTATTAGTTGTTGTTGATTTTGTTATTGTTGTTGAGTTTGTTATTGTTTTTGCATTCCAGGACGCAATAGACACTAGCCAAATCATATATCACCTCTCATTCTCAATAAAGAACAAAAATAACAATAACGAACTCAACAACAATAACAAACTCAACAATAATAACAAAATCGACAACAAATAACTAACACGAGAAACACTTAAAAGAGCGCAATTGATAAACCACACATGGAAATCGCAAAATGGAATGAATACAAAACCTGCCAATGCCGTCGATTTAAATTTCTGCCGCCACTTTTTCTCTTCCGCCTGGATTGGTATGAAATAAGGCAATCATGGAATGACGTGAAATGAAACAATCATAGAATAGTCTGAAGTGAGATAAGAGGGACAAGATCGACATTTGAAAGCAAAATTTATTAGTAAGTTTTAAATGATTTATTAAACGTAAAATAGTATAACAATGTCAGTGAACATTAAATCTATATAAATACAACTTGTTTTCGATGGAAGAGTATATTTTGACTTTTATTTAAATTTCCGCCACTGGAATTCTGTGAAATGAGATGAGAGGCTTGGGCAAAGTCGACGGTGCTGCTCTCGTGCCCTACACATGGAATAAAATTAGTTGTCATTTATTAATTATGGTACCTTTGTTACCGACATTCCGATAAATCAATGACGTTTGCAATTTCATTCTATACAAATTATGTTCATATTTGTTCTTAGGAATAAAAAAGTAAGTAGAGAACTGGACAAAGCTTCAATATAATGTATTATAATTTATAATTGGTTATATTTAACTGTAAATGTTTGCTAGATGACATTTACTTTAAAAGTCAAATTTGAAAATTCAATATAACCTCAAATTTTAAAAATATTTTAGTAGGCTGTATTTATTTGGAAAATGTGAATGCAAACTTAAACTTATTCATATTGGTACCAAATAAACAATCAAATTTCATAGTAAGTGAAAATTTTAAGTGGTGTTCTGACAGATATAGAACGAGAAAGAAATGTCTAAACAAAGATAGAAAATATGTATGTTTAACTCATCATCCCAGCAAAATAGCTGGATAAGTTTGATCAGTTCGAGATCTGTTCTAGGTTACTTCAAACGTACGAAGTAAACAGAATTAACATATCAGGTTACTTAAAAAGTTACAAATAAATACGGTCTATGACACCAAATATTATATATTTTTTTACAATACTGTATAGTTGTTAGCATTAACTGAGTTTGCATGCGATCATTGTTAAAATTAATAAATTACATTGTTTTCTTGAATATAATTTGGTTTGATTGACACACGATTTTATTAATTACAAACATTACATATTATTCTGTTCATTATACACTGGGAGTATATAAAAATTCTTTTTATCATGTCCATATGTCATAATAATCTTTTAACAGCAATTAATTTATAAAGTCTTGTATACGGAGCTAGGGTAGAATTTATTTATAAAATTTTGATAATATAAATAAAAAGAGGAATAAGAAAAGTTAGAGACTCATACGTGCTTTAATAGAATTAATAAAAATAATTTTCTTTTCCTGACTCTATTCTAAACACTCTGAATACATTCATTTTTGCTCCTTCTATAAGTTCACTGTGCGCTAATTCGATCTGTCAATCGTAGGTCACTACCACAACAAGGCGACAAATAAAAAATCTGAACGAAGCAGCTCGGGCAAACATTCACTCTAACACAGCATTAGAAGAAAACAATGAAGAATGAACAATTTATAACTTAAGAACAAATTTTATTAACTAAAAAAAAAAAAATTATTTACTTAGTAACTTATTTACTAACTTGTACGCCGCCCACCACTTCTTAGTATTCTATAAAAAAAAATTGTATGAGTTATAAAAATATATAAATATGTTGATGTTTCTTCCTTACTGTAGCATTGTGGTGGGCCCAATATGAACGGCCACGATTCCACCCACGGTAATTTCTCTGGCCTCGGCCGCCACGGTAATTACCATTACCTCGAAAATTTCCTCGGCCACGAAAACTTCCACGGCCGCGGAAACTTTCGTGACTTCTGCCGCGAATACTTTCTTCTTTCTTCCTCTCATCGTTTTCCTTCCCGTCCTCCTTCCCGTCCTCCTTCCCGTCCTCCTTCGCGTCCTCCTTCCCGTCCTCCTTCCCGTCCTCCTTCCCTTCCAATGTCTGTAACTGCCGCCTTAATTCTTTCATATAATTTTCAGTTTCTTTAATTTCTCTTTTTATGTCTTCCATTGTACCTGCCGTAGGAAAATATAAATCTATTAATAACAATAAGTAATAAATTATAATTTAAAATAATTACTTACTCTTTTCTTCTTCCATTTCTGCTGCACTACGATCGTATCAAATTTTTTTTTTTCAATAATTACTAATAAATTTTATTTGTACCCATGGCAATATTTTTCAAAATATATATATATATATATATATATATATATATATATATATATATATATATATATGTGAAATTAGTTCCTATTTTTATTGCTATTATAATGAAAGTTTCGTTTAAGAAATACAATTATACACAAATAAAACATCACATCAGATGTACAATTTTTATTTTAGAAATTTTGACGTTTCCCATTTATATAAATATATTATTATTAAAATACTTTTCATAATATAAATACATATTCCACCAAATTTTAATTGTTAAATAATTTCACGTTAGTGAAAAAAAATTTAGAATCGCAGTCGCCGGTTTTTGGTCATCCCATACAGGTCAAACCATTTATGTAATAATTTAAAATTTTATACCATTATATGTGGTTTCATAAGGAATAGTGCCTTTTTGAGGTCTCATATTTTTACCGTGCATACTTTTGCGTAATTAAATTAAAACTGAGCCAAAGTGTAACTTGACACAGAAGATCCAGAAACCATATCTAAATTTAAGAAGAATTACTGTCATCGCTGGAAAGTGAGATCATTCTACACGGCTAATCATGCTTTAACTTCCATTCGTTTCATATCTTCGAACTTCCCTTCAAAATGGATCATTAAAAAAAAAAAATGTTTATCACTATTTCTTATTGCACTACACAAAATTATTGTAATCGCTGGAAAACTTGTAAAGAAAGAGATGTTGTTATCATTTATTTCGTACATAATTCTCAGTAATATATTTTGCCAGCTGTCAATGTCAATTTAATAAATTAAATGTTTCCTACAAAAATTAAACTACTCTTTTGGAAAGGACAATTGGAACCAAAAATGGAGGTAATAACTAGATATTATAGCAAACAAAATTTCAACATTCTACTGTTAATCTTTTCTGAGTTATGTTAAAAATTTAAGAAAACACTATAAGCAAAGTGCCCTTTTGGCAATGCCGATTGCAATAAAAAAGGGAGGTGCTAAACTAGATGTTATAGCAGTCCTATATAATAGTTATTTATGATATAAGTGTTAAAAGTGACATTTTATGAGTGAGTGGGGAAGTTTAAACGAGGCGAAGCCGAGTTTAACAAACCCCACGAACGAAATAAAATCACTTTTAACACAAATATCATACACTATTTTTCCTACGACCACAGTTATGTACCTATTAGTAAATAAAAACTAAGTATTAGAATGACATTTATGACAGGTCATGATGTATTTGTTATGAACAACTGAACATAAGACGTGTTAAAAGTAAATTTGTTTTTTACTTTTAACACGTTGTCAATGGCAACGTTTTAAAAGTATTTACTGTGTTATAAACTGTTATTTTTAACTTGCTAAGCAACCGTTAAAAATACAATTTTTAACAGTGGTCGTAGGAAAAAAAAATTAAGAATTTTATGGCCATTTGTTTTTGAGACATACGTACGTTTTGTCACGCTGAAACTAGGCAAAATGGATTCAGGGATGGTCAAAATGAATATTTCCGTTAAAAAACTCAAAACCGAAAATTTTCGCGAGTACAATACTTCCTTTTACTTAGTACAAATTGAAATGAAAATGTGTGTTCGTGTTTAGTACAGCATGTCCTTTATAAAAATACTTATACTTACGGTTAGATTTCTATGTATTTTTCTAAATGAAAACTGGTAAATTTTAGGCCTATAAGATATTCGACGTTACTATAAAACGAAATACGAAACTTAAAAAAAACGACAAATTATAAACTCTAGAACTAAATAATCGTTATAAAAAGACTTGATTTTATTAGTAAATATACGGAAGTAGGTAATATTTCTGTGAAACTACATAAATAAAGTATGTGTTTACGGATTCGTTTCTACTTTATTTATTAATTACAACCGTGAAATGAAATCAAAACTAAATGTGTATTCTAAACGACACGTTAGTAACAACGTAATGCTTTATGGATGGTGTAAGTAAATATGAAGATATTTGTTCCCTTTTCTGATGAATTTTTTTAATTGAATAAAATTACAATGAGGAATGTGACTAAATTTTGATTTTTATATATGTAATACAGAAAAAAAATCCATATTTTTTGTAAATTATTAAAGATTTGGGGAGGGGATGCTGCGACATCATCGTGGCCGAACCGTAAAAGAAGTTAGGTAGGCGGTTACTGTAAGAAACAGTCTACCTAGTTTTTGTAAATGATGAAATTGCTAATAACTTTCTTCTTACAAACAATTGTTTAGTTTTTATTATTACAATGAGAAGTTAGGGTGGTTAGTTGTTATATTTTAGGACTTATGTACTGAAATTTAATTATAGTCACATACCCCATTTGTAATTTAAATAACGCGCGCTTCTACAAAATTCTTCTTATTGTGCTTAGAGTACAGAGAACAAAACATATGCATTCATATATATTTAAAATTTTACATAAGAAACATGTTGACGATGTGTCATTATTTAAATGTAAAAAATAAATACAACTCATCTCTGGTTTATGAAAAACATGCAAAAAACGGTTGACGTTTACTAACTGGTACGTAACTATCTTCAAACGTAAGGCAGAGTGCACATTATACTCGCGCATTCTCAATTCCAGCGAATATCAATAGGTATGGGTGTTACCGCCATTATCATATACTCAGTTATGAAAGGTTAATTTTAAGGTAGTTTTTTTTTAATTTATGTAAACCCTTTGTCTGCATACACTCAGTTAGGTCAGGTTAGCTTTAAATTTTTTTTCAATTAATATAAACCCTTCGTCGGTATAACAGGTCAGACGTAGAGAGGTTAGATTAGGTTGTTTGATTGCCACTGATATTCGCGTGTTCTGCTGCTTGTTAAACGCGTGAAGTTAGTTACGTACGTAAATTTTTAACTGTTGTAGATATCAAGGAAATTAGAATTTAAATTACGCAATTATTTTAGGTGATTTTATTATACTATATTTACATTTCATTTTCAATCTGACAAGAAATAAAATTAAATATCGTTAATGAAAAAACTACGATATTACAATACAATCAAAATTATCTTCACGGAATGAAATTAGTAGTCATTTATTATGATGGTACTCTAGGTACTTATGTTACCGAAATTCTTTCATTATTCGTAGAAAGAGATGAAAAGTTTCTATCTACATTAATTCCAAAGATTCACGACTTTATTTTAAATATTTCATTCAGTTTGTTCTGAATAATTTTTAATTGTATATTTGTTACAAACACATGAAATAATGGGTATAGTAATCTATTTTTGTACATAGTAATAAAGTTTTATGCATTTTGATCAAATATTTCATAATTTTATTTTCAATAATAAATATTATAAAAGCCCTTTAGAATTACTCTGGAGATTCAGTTTTTTTATTTTCACATCATACTGGTGATTTGGAAATAAATAAAACAACACTAGCGCCACCAGTTAGTTTGGCATGTCGCAATGTAACCAAAATATTATTATGTTCTTGTTTTAGCTTAGAATATAAATTTCATTTATGCCTAAAAATAATATTTTAATGCTTATACATATAAAATTAAATATAAAAATATTTAATTGTTGAATACTTATATCGATTCCTTCTTTAGCAGATGCAATAATATTCGTCCGATATACACAGAAACAAATTTTACAAAGACTGGTTTAAACGGTATTGTTAAACCTATAAAAATTATGTGTATATATTGCTTAAAAACATAGATGTATTAATTCAAAAATAATATTGTATGGTAATTAATTTTATAAACAGAGTTATTGTTATCTTTAATACAAGAATACAATAATTTTAAATAAAATAATAATTTATTGATGAGTGAAAAGTGTTGATAGATAATTTAATCAAAAATTTGTTTTATTTACCAAGGCAATCTTAATTCATTTTCTAAAAAACTATAAATTTTATTTAATTAATATATCGTTAAATATGAATAATTATGAAAGTAATTTTAATTTATAGGAAGCCTTTTTAATTTTTGAACTACTTATATTCTAAAGCTTTTAGCGCTAAAATAAATAGGTAAAGAGATACAGAAGTATGAAAAAAATAACATTGAAATCGCTATGTGCCACTTTTCATTTCTACACCCGGTACCTATACAACTGTGCAATAAAACACGGAATATAGGACTATAACATGGGATTTCAAAAAATTACGAATACTTTCTCTCCTGATGCATTTAGAGCAAAACTACAAAAGTACAAAGATGTTCAAATTTCAATTCTACATCAAATAATATCATATCTGATGGAACTGCACGTCTGTAGTATGAGATATATTAAATAAAAAATGTAACTTTTGCGCTAAAAATCAGACAGTTACGGAAATAAAAAAATATTTACCTGAGAGTTTATTATTGTTATTATGTCATTATAATTAATGTTTTCTGACGTGCAGAAATGACAAATATGTTTTACGTCGGCCGACTTTTTTTTTTAATTCTTTATGTATGTTATTAAATTACTGATGAAATTTTCCGATTACAAAACGGTTAGATTTTACGAAATTCTATGATATTTTAAAATGAAATAAGATGATTTCTCATAAGTAAATAGTGCAAAACAAAGCTTAAATTATGATTACATTTAATTTATAAAATTTAAACTTTGATCACTACAATCATAAGGCATGTTTTAATTAAGTTAATTTTTAATAACAATGATAAACGGAGATATCCTCAAAGTTTCCTACGTGACGTCACATATCCCCTCTCCAAAATTTTATTAATGTTTTTCTCCGGAATTATCAATACTAGAGCGATTTAAAAAAATACGGGTATTTTATTTTTTGTACAGAACCATAAAATGGAAAAAAAGAAATTAGGTCATATATACCATTAAAGTTTACAAACAACACATTTGATTATATCAACTAAAAAACTTGTAGTAACTTCCTTAAATGTAAGCAAAATTACTTTCAAGTGAAGCAAGTAATCTACTTTGTTGAATAATAACTGTTTTATTAAGGAGGTATGTCGGTAAATATTATAAATTCTTCTTCAAATTATTATAATTTGTTCCCCAAAATTATCCATTCAAAAGGTTTGTTCGTTAAATGCAATAGTCTAAAACGAAGTGAAAATTTTGAGTAAGATAATAGAAGAAAATGTAATCAAATTTTATAAAATTTTAATTTTGATTATATCAACCACAAGGCGTATTTTAATTAATCCTTTTTTTAACAAAAATGAACTTGTAATTAAGGTTTACAGCCTAAAAATTTGATTATAGCAATGAAAAATTTGTCTAAGGTATACCGTGCTTGGTATTAATTGAAAGCACTGGACAAGGGCTTAGCTTGCAAAAATGATAAAATAGTCCCATGTCGATCGGCTTTTGTTTTCAGCGAAAAGTTGTCAGAAGTATGTTGTATTTGGTATCGTATGAAAGGAGTCGATAAGAGCTGGCTTGCAGAAATCATAAAATTTTTGATCGGCTTTTGTTTTTGTGAAAAAATATCAGAAGTATGCCATGTTTGGTATCAAATGAAAGCACTCGAGTAGGGCAGCCATATTGAAATAACAAAAATTTGCCAGGTCGATCGGCTTTTGTTTTTTTTGCAAAATTTGTCACAAGTATGTCGTGTTTGGTATCATATGAAAGGTCTCGTCGAGAGCTGGTGTACAGAAATGAAATTAGACGTCAACTGTAAATATTTCATTGATGCCGGAGGCCTAGTGAAGCTCAGCGTAGCTGAGCCTTCGCTAGTCCTATATACTAAAAGGCATGTGTCCTAATCTATATTTATTTTCATCATGACGATCGCCAAATTTTCGGACAAACATACAGCCTTAACCATTTATGAAATTGTTATGTATAATAATATCAAGTTGTAGAGAATGATGCGTAGATGTGCCTTTTTGTGTTTCATATTTTTACGTCGAGCAAATTTTGCGTAAATTAATAAAAACTACACACTTTTTTCATTTGGAAACAAAAATTTTTAGAGGGATCCTAGTAGCCATGTCTAGATTAAAAAAGAAACAACCTGTCATCTGTCACTTATGACAATCAGTCTATGAACTTTAAAGGATTGTATTTTCAAATAGAACATTGATATTAAAGAAGTGAATACCGTATCATGATTAATAATCTTGAGCAAAGGTGTTACAATTAATTTAAGTTTAAAACATAACGTATTTAATTAATATAAATTTTGAGGTTTCCAATGTCAAAAGGCAATGTTGCCAAATGTGTGATGAAGTAACTAAATTAAAACCAAATATTCCTAAACTAACTTCACTGAAGACGGTGGCAGTTGTATTAGGGTTGACAATATTAATTTATAAATTTAAAAATTAACTACTATTTTTTAATACCAACAGTGTTGCCAAATTACAAAGTAACTAAATAAATATCAAATATTCCTAAATAAAATAAATTGAATACTTTGCTGTGTTTGTTATCAAAAGAAAGGAAACCATAAGGGCCAGTTTTAAAATGACAAAAAATATGTGTCATGTCGATCTGCATTTGTTTTTCGTAAAAAGTTGTTATAGTCTTTTTCACGAAAATGTTATCGTACGTCATACCTAGTAATAAAATTGTAGCCAAAACAGCAATGTTACTATCCCTAGCATATACACAGTAAAATACACGGAACTTAGTGTCTTTTACTAATAAATGGTTGGTAATCCTGTACATCGTTGCCATTCTCGAAATGTCAAAAAATAATATTATTTTTGAAAACTGTCAAAAATCGAGCAAAAAATTTAGGAAGTTATGCACAGAATATGGTGAATTCTGTAATAAGGTATTTCGAACAAGAACGTGACAAACGAAAATACAGAGGGGGATGCTGAATAAATTTAATTTATTTTATGTAAATAATTCACAATATGATATATACACACATGGTATATTATGCAACCATCAACACTTGAATGTACCTACAAATACTTGGCAACGTTGCATCAGGGAATATTATGACGTACGATCACATTTTCGTGAAAAAGACTACAGAAGTAGGTCGTCCTTGGGTACGGCACAATACGGACTGATGTGCATGAATGACAAAAATGTTATACGTAGATTAGAATTTGTTTTTTGCAAAATGTTGTGAGAAAAATGTCGTGTTTGGGTATTTTCGAATTACATAAGTCAATATTGCCAAATGTTTAATAAAGTAACTAAACAAAGAACAAATATTCCCAAATGAACGTTACTGAAGACAGTGAATGTTATATTAGGCTAGGTCACGATGAGGGCTAGCGTGCAAAATTAACAAAAATGTTCTATATCGAACGGCTTTTGTTTTTTGGAAAAAGTTGGGAGAAGTATGTGGTGTTTGGTATCAAATGAAAAGGCTCGATAAGGGCTGGCGTGTAGAATTAACAAAAAAGGTCAATGTTGATCGGCTTTTGTTTTTTGCAAAAATTTCTTAATGGTATGTCGGGTCTCAAATGAAAGGTCTCGTTGAGGGCTAGCGTGCAGGATTGACAAAAATGTTCCATGTCGATCGGCTTTTGTTTTATGCAAAAAGTAGTCAGAAGTATGTCGTGTTTGGTATCAAATGAAAGGTCTCGGAGAGGCAGAATTGACAAAAATGTTCCATGTTGATCGGCTTTTGTTTCCCACAAAAAGTTCTCAAAGGTATGTCGATTTTGGTTTTAAATAGAACGTCTTGTTAAGGGCTAGCGTGCAGAATTGACAAAAATGTGCTATGTCGATCGGTTTTTGTTTTTTGCAAAAAGTTGAGAGAAGTATGTAGCGTTTGGTATCAAATGAAAAGGCTCGATAAAGGCTGGCGTGTAGAATTAACAAAAAAGGTCAATGTTGATCGGCTTTTGTTTTTTGCAAAAATTTCTCAAAGGTATGTCGAGTTTGGTCTCAAATGAAAGGTCTCGTTGAGGGCTGACGTGCAGAATTGACAAAAATGTTCCATTCCGATCGGCTTTTGTTTCCTACAAAAAGTTCTCAAATGTATGTCGAGTTTGGTTCTAAATAAAACGTCTTGTTGAGGGCTAGCATGCAGAATTGTCAAAAATGTGCTATGTCGATCGGTTTTGTTTTTTGCAAAAAGTTGTGAGAAGTATGTGGTGTTTGGTATCAAATGAAAAGGCTCGATAAGGCCTGGCGTGTTGAATTAACAAAAAAGGTCAATGTTAATCGGTTTTTGTTTTTTGCAAAAATTTCTCAAAGGTATGTCGAGTTTGGTCTCAAATGAAAGGTCTCGTTGAGGGCTAGCGTGCAGAATTGACAAAAATGTTCCCTGTCGATCGGCGTTTGTTTTATGCAAAAAGTTGTCAGAAGTACGTCGTGTTTGATATCAAATGAAAGGTCTCGGAGAGGGCTAGCGTGCAGAATTGACAAAAATGTGCTATGTCGATCGGTAGATGTTTTTTGCAAAAAGTTCTCAGAAGTGTGTGGTGTTTGGTATCAAATGAAAGGTTTCAATGAAGGCTGGTGTGCAGAATTAACGAAAATGGTCCTTGTCGATTGGCCTTTGTTTTTTGCAAAAGGTTGTCACAAGTTTATAGTGTTTGGTATCAAATGAAAAGTCTCGTTGTGGGCTAGCGTGTAGATTTGGTAAAAATGTTTCATGTTAATCGACTTTCGTTTTATGCAGAAAAATGTCAAAAGTATGTCGTGTATGGTATCAAATGAAAGGTCTCGGTGAGAGTTGGGGTACATAAATGACAAAAATGTTTCATGTCGACCGGCTTTTGTTTTTTGCAAAAAATTATTAGAAGTATATCGTGTTTGCAATTTAATGAAAGGTCTCGGTGAGGTCTGACGTGGAAATATGAAATAATTGTTTTATGTCGATCGGCATTTGTTTTTTGCACTGACAGCGGAGCTCTAGGGAATGCTCGGCGTAGCCGAGAATTCGCTAGTCATATACTATTTTGATAGATTCATTATATATATCTCTATATATTGGTTGATTCATCTCGAGCATCGCAAAAATTTTGCTCACGGGTACAGGTCAAACCATTCATGGAATAATTTTAATATTATTTTATTAGATGTGGTTTAAAGTGGAATAGGGCCTTTTTGGAATCTCATATTTTTACTGTGAGTGGTTTTCGTGTAAAAAATCGAAAACTAAGCGAAAAAGGAAAACTAGAACAAAACTGAAAAAAATATCCTAGATGCCAGGTTTAAATTTAAAAAGAATTACTGTGCCATCCGTCATTTTTGACAATTTAATATGAAACTTTTAATTGATTTATTTTGAAAATGAAAAGAGATATTGTAAATGTAATTATATTTTTACACATTATAATAGTGAGCGAAATATATACAAATTCATTGAATATTAAGTGTGGTGTATTTAAAATATTTAATTTTATGACATTGACGTTTATCATTCGTTGGTCTATAACCAAAAAAGTCGTTACACAAGTTTTATATTTTCAAAGAGAAATATAAAGTAAACTTTGTTTAAATGAATATGTACAATACACTTTGTGATGTAAGTATATCATTTTAAATTTGTTTCGCTGTATTTAAATATGTATTTTCATTTCAGTTACAATTTTTAATTGGTTACCAAACAAGAGTACATTTATAGAAGAGAAATAACATAAAATTACTGACAATAACATTACTGAAGTGTAACTGATTATCATAAAAGTGCATTGTACATAATAATTTACGGCAAACCTTATTTACAATATAATCAAACAATCATAATGCAAGTCTTGTATTTGCTTGGAGAAATATATAGTAAAATTAGTTTAAAAGTAAAATTACACTACTTTCTGTAATGTAAGTATGTAATTTTGTATATTCTTGGCTGTATTTAGATATGTGTTTTCATTTCAGTTATAGTTTTTAATTGGTTAAGATATCCAAACAAGAATATATTTATAGAAAAGAAATAAGATAATATTACGGATAATAATACTATTGACAAAAAAATAAATTCTGGAAATCAATCAAGCCGCGTCGTATTCAGTCATAAACACATTTATTCAAAAATACTGACAAACCTTTCCTTCATACCCACTTGGAAGAAATGTTTAATAATTTATTGTACAATAATTATTTTAAATTATGTATCTGGATTATAATAAACTGTAAGTAACTGCATTTTATACATTCTTTATGTATTCTTTCATCAAATTTCAGATGAAATAGTTGACTACAACAAAGATTTGATTTTTAAAAATTCTATTGAATTTTGTTATGGAATGAAATGACTTGTTAGATAAAAACGTTTATAAAAACAACGTATCTATCCAATTATTCATTTATCATTGATATTTCAAACAATAAACACTTTCTGCAACCAAATATTAATCGAGAAATGCGTTTTCTATAATAAGGCAATTCGTTGGATGAAAATCATTATTATAATGTATCCTTGAAAATGAAACCAGAAAAATTGCACGATATTATAAAATTTAACAAAAATGGTTCATTTGACACTTGAGTTGGAGACAACCAAGTGAAAAATGTCATATTTACTAAAATGTATAATGAAATATTGTACGAAATTTAATAAGAAATCATCTCCAATACAGGTACTTTTATATAGAATATAAATATTTATATATTAATAGTTAAATATTTTATTTTTTAGATGAGACTATAACCTACACATACTCAGATACTCTAACATGGATTTTTTTATAAACTCAAACAATCTATTGGGCAATAATTATAAAAATAAGTAACAGTAAAACATATTCTTTATTAAATGCAAACTAAAGAATATTCCAGAATGGATTTTTAATCAAGAAAACTACATTTCAAAATTTATTTACAGTCTGACGTTTCAAAAACTATATTTGATTACTATTCAAACACTTCCAAAGGTAAATTCATACTGTACAGTATTGTTCCTTTATATATAAATACTTTTTAAATCTAATTTATAAATATTTTAGATAGTTAGACTCATAGATTAAGGAAATATATTTGTAGAAGATTGGATATCTACCTTATCATCTGTGAAAACAAATTTTAGCGCCTCTTAGGATCAACTTTGGGAACTAAATTTGACAAGCTCGGTAATGGCGGGAGTTTTAAATACATTTATTTACCCGTGTTGGTACCAAATAAACAACCAAATTTTATACTTGGTGAAAATTTTATATGGTAAATTTCAGTTATTTATTAAAGTTATTTATTTATGTTCTCCGTTATAACCTACAAAAGTATAACTTCTGACAGAAATGGAAAGAGAAAGCAATGTGTAAACAAAGATAGAAAACGGGTTGAACTCACCAACCTAGCAAAATAGCTGGGTGACTTGGATCAGTTCGAGATCAGTTCTGGGTTACTTCACATATGCCAAGTAAACAGGATTAACCTACCAGGTTACTTAAAATGTCCCAAATAAATACGGCCTAACAGGCATATAAATTTTCAGTTATGTGTGAGTAGTTCATATATACCTCAACAGATGGCGCTACAGTAGCACTTAAATTTCAAAATAACTATTCAAATTGTATTTATTAAACTTTTATAATCATTTATATTAATATTTATAATAAAAAATAAATTATTAATAACAATAACAATAGTTGAATATAAATACATATATAATTCAGCTTCATAAATATATAAATGAACATAGCAACAAAAAAACATGAATTTAATCATGTTTTTTGGCAATATAAAAATGTTTCAGTTTATAAATTTCAGTATGTTATTTCACATTATTTATATTTATAAAATAGATAATTATTTTCAAAATAATACTTTTTATATATTCTTTAACTAACTTCATACTTGTCAAGTCATGACAGTTATGCTGTCAAACTTAATGTATTGTATGAAAATACAAATTTTGCTAAGATATAATAAAAAAGAATGTATGAAAATTAGTTAAATTTATCTCTGACATATCGAGATGTAATTATAAATAAAATGAAGCAATTAGTTTGATAAAAATCATTATTATAAGTGAGAATATATTGTATATTAATAGTAAATTTGATACATTTCTAGTTAGTTCCCGTAACCTACATGTACTCAGGTATACCGAGATGAAATTTTAAATAAATTAAAAAAATTCATTGAGCAAATATTGTTAAAATAAGTGACAATATAACATATTCTTTAAAATACAACCCAAGGATTATTCCAGAATTTTTACCACAAAAATATATTTTAATTCCATAAACCATTGTTTTACTATCACTGGTTTATATTGTTTTATCGACATCAAATTGAGCGAACTTCATATTAAATTAATTTTTAGAATAGATAAAATCTGACTTTATTTTTGTACAAAATCATATAAATATTTGCTTCCGTTCCGTAATTTTTTGTGTTTTTTATGTTTTTTTGTCATTGTTTAGCTAAAAGAAGACATTGCAACAAAAAAAATTGCAATTTTAAAGATGGTAGGCATTCTAGAATCCAGCCTAATAAAAAATACTCGCATCAATGTAAAATTATTTATAAGCGGATTTACTGCGGGCAACAAAGTATGAGTTTATTTCAATGTTTTTCTATTTATTTATATTTATTATCAATTACAGCTTTTAATTTGTGTGACAAATACATTTGAAGCCTAAACAAGTTCTGCATTTCTTATAATTCTACAAAGAAAGCAGAAGAACTTTTTGTTTACGGAATACAATTCATGCAAGATAGGAGACGTTTCATTTTATGTGAGTACATATTTTAATTTATTATTTTCATCATCGTTTATTACATATATTATTAAAAATAGTCTTAATAGTATGATTGGTTATTGCAAAACTGCGTAGTTCTTAAATTTTATTTCCTGGAAATAAATATTAACATTTGCTTCCACAGGCGTTTATTTTTATTATTTTTTTGTACAATCAATTTGATGTCAATACTTCAAATATACCTTACATTTATTATTTATTACTATCTTCTTTATTATCTGCATGGTTTTGAATTTAATCAAATTACTAAAATAAAAATACGGTATAATAAAAATTCGCACGTCCATGAACTTAAATTTAAAATTTTCTTCCTAGACATTTAGTTTAGTTGCTTTTAAAGAAAATTGGTGGTCCCGTGATTATCACTTGCTTTTGATCAGGCTTTTATTATTATTTCAAATAAAATTTTTATTTGTATACACCTACAAATTTTAAAATTTTGCAATATACAATCATTGAATTATCAAAAAATTAGTGTTAAACTGTTGATAACTTATATTCCGTATTTACCATAATGTCCTGTCGTTATTACAGGTTGTTTATTTATTGGCATTTATTAAATTTTAATTAGGCATGCTTAGGAAAACAAAATTTGTTTAATTACTTAATTGTTCTTTCACTTCTGTGAAACGCAGTTATATTTATTGTGTATTCAATAAATCGAATTGCGAATCAAACTGATAGTTTTGAAAATTTATTCTCTACTGTAGAATAATATATTTAAAAAATCCCGTTTGTTGTGCTGCCAAATTTGAATTTAAGGTGAGAATTTATTTTTCATATCTTTTATTAACTATAGGTAATTTCATGGTTAAATATTTATTGTTTTCTCTCTTCTAATTGTTAATAAAATGAAATGAATTGCCCTCGGAATTACCATAATTTTATATACATATATTGATAATGTTGGACAAGTATTTTTATTTTTATTTTACTGTAGGTGTGAAAATAATCTGCAGTTGCGAAGCAGTAAGAGTGCAAGCATATATATTCAAAATAGAAAAAAAAGTATTCCTGTTTGAAGCTGCAGCCTGACGTATTGCTGATAATATTAGCACAGAACCCTGACTTATTGCTGGTAAAGGTAACACTGAAAATAACAACGCACTCAAAACCTGTAAGTGTTTATTTTAATTTTTGTAATAACACAAGTGTAACAAAATGCCAACTAAAAGTAAAAAAAATCGCCTTAAGCGTAAACAACGACACGCAAAAAATATAGTTAATAATAATAGCTGCATAAATTTGGATAATAGTGTTGTAGAAAATGAATGTATAAATCGTCAGGTTATGTCAGGCGATTCAGGAGAATTATTTATAAAACGAAGTAAAGATTGTGAAGTAGAATATAATAATCAAACGGGTAATTTAAATACAGATATTGAAACTGTTAACAATCAAATACAGCTAATAGAACGTGATTATAATACTTTAATAAATCCTGCTGGATATTTAGAAGACATTCATATAGACTTTTACTTTTCGTTAGTACGTTCACTAACTGAGTTCGACCCTCAGCCTACAGTGTATGTAGATGCTCCAGACCGAATAGTTTCAATCGAGCAGGGAACTAGACACCTACAAATTTTATTCGTGCCAGGTGTAAATATTGGGAGCGTAGGTCATTGGGTTACAGTGTATTATGACGGATTAGAAATTACAATTTACGATAGCATGAATTCCCAGAATTTAAATGCAGGTGTTAAATTATATTTAGAAAGATTATTCCCCTATAGTCCCTCAATTAGGTTTGTACGAGTTCAACAACAGACTAACACCTATGATTGCGGGTTGTTTGCAATAGCTATCTTTACAAGTTTAATACTTAACCGGAATCCTGAGCATGAAACTTACGATAGTAATAGACTTAGATCACACGTTTTACAAATGTTTCGAACACGTAATATTACAGCATTTCCAGTAAGTCGTCAACAGCTATTGAGAGAAAATTATTTAAAACGTAAGGCGAACGAAACAGACGAAGAACGCGCTAAACGTCTAAGAGAGAACGACAACTATAAATTAAAATATATAGCTACTGAAAAATTTGAAGATAAAATAAAACGTTTAGAGAAACAAATAGAAATAAATTCTAATTCTATTGCTCGCGAAACGCCACAGCAGAAAGTAAATAGATTGGAAACACTTAAAATAAATTTGAAAAATAATGTTCAAAATGAAACAGTAGAACAAAATACTGAAAGATTAAAAAAATTAAAATTTAATTTTAAAGAATATATTAGTAAAGAAACAGCAGAACAAAAGGAGAATAGATTAATAAGATATAAAGGGAATTTTCAAAATTATTTACAAAATGAAACACCAGATAAAAAAACGGATAGGCTGCAAAAGTTAAAATTTAATTTAAAAGAATATATTAAGAATGAAACTCCCGAGCAAAAACAAATACGTTTAGAAAAATATAGAAATAATGTTGATAATTTATTTAAAACGGAAACTGTAGAACAAAAACAGGAACGATTAACGAAAAATAACATAATTAATAAAAATAAAAATTAAGCACGTAAAACCATTGTTCAAAATGATAAATATATGTTAGCTAGAAAGAGATTAGGAGTTCAAATTGAGCCCCACTCCTTGGGACCAGTGAATGTTTTATGTTCATATTGTTCATCTGTAAATTTTTCATACGAAAAGCCCTCGGACGGCAAATTTACTTATTGCTGTCGAAAGGGAAAATTAAACGTAGATCAATTAAATGAGTTCCCTGAATATATTAAAAATCTAATGTTAGGTAAAGATTCAGATAGCAGAAATTTTGGAGAAAATATTAGGCAATACAATAGTGCTTTAGCATTCGCATCGTTTGGGGCAAAAATTTCCGCCCCTCCAGGCAAAGGGCCCTACTGTTTCCGTATCCACGGCCAAATTTACCATGATTCTGCCAGCTCAATGTACCCTAAACCAAATGAAACAGAAAAATATGCCTAATTATATATAATTAATTCAAATGAAGCGTTAGAGAAACGAATGAACGTAGAGTATAATAAAAATTGTAAGCCAAATATCATGGGTCAATTAGATGTAATACTTAGGGAGGTTAATCCGTATTGTCAGGCGTATATGATGTTGAAAGAAGTAGAGCAGCGGGAATTAGCCAAAGCTAACCAAACAAATCAGTCGGTGCCAGAAATAAATTTGTGGATTGTAAATGACAGAAAAAAAGATAAACGTAGGTACAATATCCCCACATGTAATGAGGTGGCAGTTGTTTTTACATCCAATGACGGTGAGCCACCAATAGATAGGGACATTTGTGTCCACCCAAAAGTTGGCGGTTTAGTTAGAATAAATCAGTTTAGTGAAAATTGCGACCCCATGTCCTATCCTTTACTATTTCCTCGCGGTGAATGTGGCTGGAACATGAATTCAAAACAAGCTGACGGTGTTAAAAAACAAAGTATGTTACAATTTTACATGAACAGATTAGCGGTTAGAAACACATTTAACCCATGTTTAGAAGCCGGTAAACTAACCCAACAATACATTGTAGATGCGTATGTTAAAGTCGAAGCCGAAAGATTAACGTACATTAGACTAAATCAGCCTACTCTCAGGGTAGAGCTATATAGTGGGTTGATGGACCACATTAATAATTTGGCAGAGAATGAAGGCGGAAAAGCAGGCACCATGATTATTTTACCGTCAACATTTCAAGGGGGCAGTAGATTTATGTTGAAAATGTATCAAAATGCCATGTCCATTGTTAGAGAATTTGGCCGCCCTGATCTATTTATAACAGTGACATGTAACCCGAAATGGCCAGAAATTGTACAACAGTTGCGCGAGGGTCAAACCTCTGCAGACCGCCCAGACATAACCGCCAGAGTTTTTAACGGAAAAATAAAAAGTATGTTGCATGAATTTTTACATGACAATATTTTTGGGAAAGTTGTAGCATTTATATTTGTAATTGAATTTCAAAAACGCGGTCTGCCTCACATGCATTTATTATTAACTTTAGATAGTGCAAGTAAAATCCGTAACAAAGGTGACATTCACGGTCCGTGCGGTATTCTGAACAAAAATTCGCCGTGTATGAACGAAAATAAATGTTCAAAAATGTTCCCTAAAGATTTTAGAAATGAAACACATGAAAACATTAACGGTTACCCCCTGTATAAACGGTCAAATAATAATGCAAAAATGTACATTCTTTGGAAAAATGGTTTAGTTAAATACACGGTAGACAATAGGTGGATAGTTCCGTACAATCCGTATTTGTTAAAAAAATATAGAACCCACATAAATGTTGAAATATGCGCATCAGTAAAAAGTATAAAATATATTTGTGATTATTTGTGCAAGGGGCATGATTGCGCGAGCGTCAAATTAGGACAACTTGATAAAAACAAAGTTATACAGTGGGATGAAATAAACGGTTATTTAGATGCTAGGTATGTATCTGCCCCAGAATGTTGTTGGACGCTTTTAGAATATCCGTTGCATGACAAGTCACATACAATAATGGAATTAGCAGTACATTTAAAAAATCAACAGGCGGTATTTTTCACTAACGGTCAAGAAAAAAAAGCAGTTGAACGAGCAGCTAAAAAAAATACAACATTAACAGCTTGGTTCCTACTCAATGAAATAGACGTTAATGCCCGGCAATATGTTTACATGGAAATTCCTAAATATTATGTATTTGCTAATAATGCATGGAAAGCTAGACAACGTGAGAAAAAGCCACCTATCGGCCGAATGATTTCTGTTAGCCCTAGAGATATTGAAAGATTTCATTTAAGATTAATTTTGGTACACGCAAAAGGTGCCACAAGTTTCGAAGACTTGCGTACCGTCGACGGCAAGTTATATAATACATACCAGGAAGCTGCCCGTGCATTAGGTCTTTTAGCTAATGATAAAGAGTGCGCAAATTGTTTAGACGAGGCTGTGTTGAGTAAATTTCCCAGAAAATTGCGTGAATTATTTGCTTATTTAATTTGCTTCCATACATCAACCAATGCCCTCAGCTTATGGGAAAAATTTAAGCATTATTTAATAGAAGATTATTTATTACATAATTCTGACAAAGTTGCACAAAGTAAATGTTTATTAAAAATACAGGAAATACTCGATATACATAAATTCACCTTAAGTGATTTCGGTTTGCCCCAACCAGAAAATATTGATGATTTAGAAAATGAAACTAATTCTTTTGATGTAGCAGCCGAAAAATTAGAGGGAGAACAAAATGTAGCTTTATTTAACAGAGACCAAACAGAAATTTTAAATAACATATTAAATGCCGTAAATGACAATAATTGCACAAGTAGATATTTTTTTGTTGACGGTCCCGGGGGAACAGGGAAAACATTTCTGTATAACACATTGATAAGTATTTTAAGGGGCCAAAATCAAAAAGTTATAGCTGTAGCTTGGACGGGAATAGCAGCTACTCTGTTAAAAGGTGGGCAAACAGTTCACTCAGTATTCAAATTACCAGTACCTGTAAATGACGGATGTGTATGTAGAGTGAAATCAAATAGCAAAGCGGGTAAATTAATAAAAGAAGCAAGTGTAATAATCTGTGATGAGGTAACAATGATACCTAAACACGCACTCGATGCAATAAATTTATTATTACAAGATTTGATGGATAATAAAACACCATTTGGCGGAAAAGTTGTAGTTTTAGGCGGTGATTTCAGACAATGCTTGCCAATAGTCAATTATACAAACCTTCGAACTGTAATAATTGAAACATGTGTTGTAAAAAGTCATTTATGGCCATTGTTTAAGAAATTTTCATTAAAACAAAACATGCGTGTAAATATAGACGAAAAAGAATTTTCAGAATATTTATTGAAAATAGGCAACGGTGAAAATGAAATTGTCAAAATTCCTGCACATTGCGTTTCCGAAACATGTCTAGCAAATGAAATATTCGGTGAAGATGACATACAACCTGATGATATTTATAAATTTACAGATAGGGCCATTTTAGCACCAAAAAATGATGACACAATGATAATTAATGAACACGTATTAAATAAAGTTGTAGGGTCATCTAGAGTATATTTAAGTGCTGATTCTTGTGAATGTGATGAGATAAATAAAATTAATTACCCCGCCGAATTATTGAATGGCCTAACACCAACCGGAATGCCTCCTCACAAATTAACACTAAAAATTGGAGCAATAGTAATGTTATTAAGAAATATGAATCCAAAGCGCGGTCTATGTAATGGTACAAGGTTCATAGTAAAAGACATGAAGGCTAATTATTTAGATGTAGAAGTACTAACAGGACAGAGTGCAGGTAGCCGGCTCTATTTACCACGTTTTGATTTAACTACCGAAACAGATTTACCATTCACCTTGAAACGAGGGCAATTCCCAATAAGATTAGCTTTCTCAATGACAATAAATAAATCCCAAGGCCAAACATTTAATTATGTAGGAATAAATTTAGAAAATCCAGTCTTTTCACATGGCCAATTGTATGTGGCAATGTCAAGAGTAAGAAGTTCAAACAATTTAAAGATAAAATTGCCAGATTCAAATATTATTAAAAATTCAAAAGAAGCATTCACAACGAATGTAGTGTTTAAAGAAATTTTAAATTAAACAAGTTTAAATCATTTAAAACAAGTGACAAATTTGAAATATGAATATGAAAGAAATATTTAAATTGTATTAAAATTAATTTAAAAACTACCGAGCAAAATATTTAATGTTAAAAGTAAAAGATATTAAAATCATGTTAAAAAATACAATATATGTCCAATTACATTTTAATCAGTAACATAATTATATAACAAAAATTTCTTATACAAGTTTATAAAAATTAAATCATATTTTAAAAATCAATTATGAGAAAGCAATAAAGATCAATTTAAAGTATAAAATAAAAGTATGTAGATATATTCATAATAAATTTGAAACGCAAATTAAAAATATTTAATAATATAAAAAGGAATAATATGAATTAAATATATAAATTTAAAATGTTAAATTATACAAGTAGAAATCAATGAATACAATTGACAAATTTTAACTGACTATGAACGAAATAGCAATAAAATGTAAATTGTATTATAATTAAATTAAAAACTATTAAGCTAAATATACAATTTTAAATGTAAAAGATATTAAAATAATGTTAAAATGAACATGAAAGAAAGAAATATTTATAATATCTAAATTGTATTAAAATTAATTTAAAAACTACCGAGCAAAATATTTCATGTTAAAAGTAAAAGATATTAAAATCATGTTTAAAAATTCAACATATTAACAATTACATTTTAATCAGTAAACTAATTATATAACAAAAAAATGTCATATCATTTATATGTTTATAAAAATTAAATGATATATTAAAAATCAAATATGAGAAAAAAAGCAAAAAAGATTTATTTGAAGTATAAAATAAAAGCATGTAGAAACATTCATAATAAATTTGAAACGTAAATTAAAAAATATGTATGTAATAATATATAAAGAAATAAAATGAATAAATTGAAAATATTAAATTAAACAAGTAGAAATCTTTGAAAACAATTGATAAATTTTAAATATGACTATGAAATTGTATTATAAATAATTTAAAAACTATTTAGCGAAATATTTAATGTTAAAAGTATAATATATTAAAATCATGTTGAAAAGTACAATGTACAATTACATTCTACTCATTGAACCAATTATACAACAAAAAAAAATATATTAAGTACATGTTTATAAAAATTAAATTAATAAAATTTAAAAATCTTATATAAGATAGCAATAAAGATCAATTTAAATTATAAATTAAAAACATGTTGAAACATTATTGATAAATTTGATACAAAATAATATGAATGAAATAAATAAATTAAAACATGTATTATAATAAAAAAGTTATTATGATGACAATATTTGATTTGTTAAATATAATATAATATACAATATATTTTATATACACTGCATGTAATTAATATAAAAATGAAAAATTATTTCAACATGAAAAGTGGTTCGTAAAATATTGTAAAAGATTAAAACAAAAAGAACTTAAGTCTGATAAAACCATTGCGCCTTTTACAAATTTTACGGACCTTGCTAAAATGAAGGTATAATAAAAAGAATAATTGTAAAAGGCAATTATATAAAACTAATTATTATAAGTATGTAACAAATTAAATATAAAGCAATCACAATCTAAACAAAATGAAAATGTAAGAAATATTATGATAAAAGATAACAAAAAAATACTCACAATGAAAATCATAAATAAAATAAAAAGTATAAAGCAATGGTTTAGTATTAGAAAAATTTTCTATAACGTCTAAAATCCTGGTTTAGACTATGTGTTACTAATATTTTTAAAAAATATATGTACATTACAAATTTTATTTTCTGATAAAAAGGTCCCTACATCTAATGGTAAAAAGGAAACTTATTTTATATGCAGGTTTATATAAAAAATATTTATTGTTTTTTACATTAAAAGACAAATATAATAAAATTATATTTTATTCCATTTATTTTCCCTCTATTTGGTTAAAGAAACATTCTTTTATTATAATACAACAGTCATTAGTTTGCATTATTATTTTTCTTTAATGTAATAGAGCTTAAACAATACTTCTGTCAATAATTTTTAATTAATACCATCAAAAAGAAAGACGTTATACGAAAACTATCTAATACCAGGCTTAAGTTAAAACATATTGCGTCTCTCTATAATATGTATTAGAAATGTGACGTTAAACAAAAGTATATAATAAATCGCAACATGTGGGCGGGCCAGTCTACCATTGTACCTCAAAATTCATGCAACAGAATATAAATCCACATTTATTTGGCAATATACTACATACTACTACAAAACCGCAAAGTATGGTAAAAATTCCATCTACTGCTGGTGGGTTTTGAAGTGTTATGTAATTAAGTCATTGTCACTGTTGTATGATTTTAAGTAACAAGATTTTCATTTTAAAAAACTACAAAAGTACAAATATTAACTGCAATTTATTTGGTAAGAGTACATTCAATTTATATTTTTTTTGTTTTAAATTACATTTTTATGTACATAATGTGTACCATATTATCTATAATTCCTTGGTAGACTTGGCAAGACAATGACTTGTTACATAATACTTTAAAACCCTATACCAGTGGTATTTGGGATTTTTGCTGTACTTTGCTTCAATATTATAATAGCCCGTGGTTAAAAAAATTTAAAAAATAAATAAGAAAAAATAAGCTTCATCATAATTAATCGTCACAAATTGGCTGGCTGGAATGAAGCAAATGAAGCACAAGACATTATAAAATAATAATAATAATAATAATAAAAACCACAAAGCGATCCAATAAAAGAAAAATAAGAGAGTAATAAATCGCAAAAGTATGAAAGTGTGTAAATGTTTGTATGAAATCGAGTTGCCAGGTTATCAAAATATGTATTTTATTTTATATGAAAGATTATACAATTTTAACAATAATAAATACAGTTAGTAAACAAATCGTATTCTTTTAATATTTTGTTGAGTTGAGTGACATATTTCTATAAATTATCTAAAATATAAATGAAATTTTTATTAATATTATTATACATTCATATTTTTAAATTATTTAATTTATTTGTATTAAAAATTATCTGGCAACTCAAATAATTTCTAATAAAAATTAAAATATAATGTCAGAAAACTTTTTCAAAATTATATATTTCTTAAAAAAAATGTAGAATGATTTGTTTAACTTTTGTAACTAATTAAAAGTTAAATTCATAGTATATAATAAAGATACACAAATATCAAAAAAATTTCATTTGATTCACATCGATATAATATGGTATGTTATTATCAAGTTCTGGGAAATAAAATTTTTGTATTTCATATTTTTAGATAATAAAAACTGAAATCTACACTGCATTATGGCTGTATACTATGTCGAATAGAATAAATATGGGATACAAGTATACCAGTATTTGGACAATTACTTATGTGAAATCGTAATACCGAAGTTTTTTCAACTGGGGCGAACATTTTTTTTTATAAAAAAAGTGTTTGAATCTTTACATATTTTATATAAATTAATAATGTTCCTTTTTAAAAACAGAAAACTGGATCGATCATACCCTGGGATAAAATCTACAAGTTGAATGTTTCTTCGTTAAATATTTCATTCATTTCAATCACAAGAAAATAATTCAATTTTAATCGAAGCATATAGCATATTTTAATTCAAATGATAAATGAAATATAGTAGTTTAAATTTTGATGTCAGACACTGAATCCACTGTAAAAAGGAGGTAACAATTAAAAGAAAATAATCTTCCTCAATTATATTAGTCTTTATTTGTAGAGGACAGGAGTTTCACCAGAATGTCTTTTTGAAATACTTGTCAACAATAATCTCGACTGAGAAGCGATATTGAATATTTTGGAACCGAACTTTGAAACCTACTCGCTGACAATTTTCCTGCCATTGGAAAAACTTCAATATTATAGACAAAGTTTAATAAGAATGGTAAATACATTTATATTAAAAAAAAAACATCTTTATTAATTATTATTTTTTATTTAACAGAATGCACAACGCTTTCATCACTGGCAGAATACTTCTTCGAATTATCAAATAATTTATTAAACATAGGTAATATTTATTTGTAACTAATTATTAATATTTACTCATTAAATTTTTTTCAGACAAAATATACAATAAAGTTACTACATTAGCTGAAAGAACAATTTCTCAAATATTGCATTATAAATTCTACAAGAAAAGTTTGCAGTGTTCAAATAAAGTAAGTCAAATTCTTACTAAAGTTCTTTGCGGCCATAATATATTTTATTTTATTTGGTTATAGATTATAGATACTTAGCCCAATACTTCTGCGACAAAACGCTCATCCTTTATAGATGAAACAATTCCAATATATTTAAATAATGTAAGTCATTTTTTACTACTGATATATCTCATTATTTCAAATTATTCTTTGTGTATAGTGATCGTCTTTTGCTAACGTTTTTTGGACGGTTTTCCGTTAGCATTTACAGGGAATCCTGAAGACTGATTCGTCCCGTCCAGAAGCTTCTTGCTGTATAACTTATTGATGTTATTATATATTGTAATGTTTTAATAATTTATTACTTTCCTATTTTGTGTATCTAAGTTATAATTAAACATTTGCTTAAGACGTTGTTATTTTTAATTCTAGATTGTGAAATGTCACTTTTGCACTCGAGAATACAAAAGCATTTCGCAATCAAGAATCAAACAACATTTTTTAGAAAACTAAATTCCAAAATTAATTAAAATGCGAAAAGAAAATTTTGACGTTTATCAAATCAAATATTTTTCACAGCTGACAGTTAGTTGACAGCAGAAATCAAACAACTGTTTTAAATTATATCATTTTTAAAATGAAATATTTCAATACTTCATTGTATAATACTATTAAAATGATAAAAAAGTTGCAGTTTGTAAAAGTCTTTTGCTTTTGTTACAATAACTATTGAACAATTTTCAAATAAAATATTGGTAAAAAATATGGTCCGTAATGCATATTCAAATTTTCCCGCCAAAGAATAATGGCGGTACATCAGCCAATTCTATATTTTCTTTATCTGGAAAGCTAGACCTTAATTTTTTAATTTTGTTACCTCAACCAAAACCACTAATTCTACCTATGCCACTAATTTGTTTGATGTGAATGCACCTTCAATTTTCATTAATTATAGGGCACGAGAGCACCGTCAACCTGTGCCCAAGCCTCAGCTCATTTCACACCATTCTATGTTCTCAGTTCGCACTTATTTCAGGCGGAAAAGAAGTGGCAGAAATTTAAATCGACGGCATTGGCGGGTTTTGTATTCATTCCATTCTGCCTCTGCGATCTCTGTGTGGTTTATCCATTGCACCTTTTAGTGTTTCTTGTGTCAGTATTAGTTGTTGTTGATTTTGTTATTGTTGTTGAGTTTGTTATTGTTTTTGCATTCCAGGACGCAGTAGACACTAGCCAAATCATATATCACCTCTCATTCTCAATAAAGAACAAAAATAACAATAACGAACTCAACAACAATTACAAACTCAACAATAATAACAAAATCGACAACAAATAACTAACACGAGAAACACTTAAAAGAGCGCAATTGATAAACCACACATGGAAATCGCAAAATGGAATGAATACAAAACCCGCCAATGCCGTCGATTTAAATTTCTGCCACCACTTTTTCCCTTCCGCCTGGATTGGTATGAAATAAGGCAATCATGGAATGACGTTAAATGAAACAATCATAGAATGGTCTGAAGTGAGATAAGAGGGACAAGATCGACATTTGAAAGCAAATTTTATTAGTAAGTTTTAAATGATTTATTAAACGTAAAATAGTATAACAATGTCAGTGAACATTAAATCTATATAAATACAACTTGTTTTCGATGGAAGAGTATATTTTGACTTTTATTTAAATTTCCGCCACTGGAATTCTGTGAAATGAGATGAGAGGCTTGGGCAAAGTCGACGGTGCTGCTCTCGTGCCCTACACATGGAATAAAATTAGTTGTCATTTATTAATTATGGTACCTTTGTTACCGACATTCCGATAAATCAATGACGTTTGCAATTTCATTCTATACAAATTATGTTCATATTTGTTCTTAGGAATAAAAAAGTAAGTAGAGAACTGGACAAAGCTTCAATATAATGTATTATAATTTATAATTGGTTATATTTAACTGTAAATGTTTGCTAGATGACATTTACTTTAAACGTCAAATTTGAAAATTCAATATAACCTCAAATTTTAAAAATATTTTAGTAGGCTGTATTTATTTGGAAAATGTGAATGCAAACTTAAACTTATTCATATTGGTACCAAATAAACAATCAAATTTCATAGTAAGTGAAAATTTTAAGTGGTGTTCTGACAGATATAGAACGAGAAAGAAATGTCTAAACAAAGATAGAAAATATGTATGTTTAACTCATCATCCCAGCAAAATAGCTGGATAAGTTTGATCAGTTCGAGATCTGTTCTAGGTTACTTCAAACGTACGAAGTAAACAGAATTAACATATCGGGTTACTTAAAAAGTTACAAATAAATACGGTCTATGACACCAAATATTATATATTTTTTTACAATACTGTATAGTTGTTAGCATTAACTGAGTTTGCATGCGATCATTGTTAAAATTAATAAATTACATTGGTTTCTTGAATATAATTTGGTTTGATTGACACACGATTTTATTAATTACAAACATTACATATTAATCTGTTCATTATACACTGGGAGTATATAAAAATTCTTTTTATCATGTCCATATGTCATAATAATCTTTTAACAGCAATTAATTTATAAAGTCTTGTATACGGAGCTTGGGTAGAATTTATTTATAAAATTTTGATAATATAAATAAAAAGAGGAATAAGAAAAGTTAGAGGACTCATACGTGCTTTAATAGAATTAATAAAAATAATTTTCTTTTCCTGACTCTATTCTAAACACTCTGAATACATTCATTTTTGCTCCTATAAGTTCACTGTGCGCTAATTCGATCTGTCAATCGTAGGTCACTACCACAACAAGGCGACAAATAAAAAATCAGAACGAAGCAGCTCGGGCAAACATTCACTCTAACACAGCATTAGAAGAAAACAATGAAGAATGAACAATTTATAACTTAAGAACAAATTTTATTAACTAAAAAAAAATTATTTACTTAGTAATTTATTTACTAATTTGTACGCCGCCCACCACTTCTTAGTATTCTATAAAAAAAATTTGTATGAGTTATAAAAATATATAAATATGTTGATGTTTCTTCCTTACTGTAGCATTGTGGTGGGCCCAATATGAACGGCCACGATTCCATCCACGGTAATTTCTCTTGCCTCGGCCGCCACGGTAATTACCATTACCTCGAAAATTTCCTCGGCCACGAAAACTTCCACGGCCGCGGAAACTTTCGTGACTTCTGCCGCGAATAGTTTCTTCTTTCTTCCTCTCATCGTTTTCCTTCCCGTCCTCCTTCGCGTCCTCCTTCCCGTCCTCCTTCCCTTCCAATGTCTTTAGTTGGCGCCTTAATTCCTTCACATAATTTTCACTCTCTTTAATCTCTCGTTTTAGATCTTCCATTGTACCTGCCGTAGGAAAATATAAATCTATTAATAGCAATAAGTAATAAATTATAATTTAAAATAATTACTTACTCTTTTCTTCTTCCATTTCTGCTGCACTACAAGATCGAATCAATTTTTTTTTTTTCAATAATTACTAATAAATTTTATTTGTACCCATGGCAATATTTTTCAAAATATATATATATATATATATATATATATATATATATATGTGAAATTAGTTCCTATTTTTATTGCTATTATAATGAATGTTTCGTTTAAGAAATACAATTATACACAAATAAAACATCACATCAGATGTACAATTTTTATTTTAGAAATTTTGACGTTTCCCATTTATATAAATATATTATTATTAAAATACTTTTCATAATATAAATACATATTCCACCAAATTTTAATTGTTAAATAATTTCACGTTAGTGAAAAAAATTTTGGAATCGCAGTCGCCGGTTTTTGGTCATCCCATACAGGTCAAACTATTTATGTAATAATTTAAAATTTTATACCGTTATATGTGGTTTCATAAGGAATAGTGCCTTTTTGAGGTCTCATATTTTTACCGTGCATACTTTTGCGTAATTAAATTAAAACTGAGCCAAAGTGTAACTTGACACAGAAGATCCAGAAACCATGTCTAAATTTAAGAAGAATTACTGTCATCGCTGGAAAGTGAGATCATTCTACGGCTAATCATGCTTTAACTTCCATTCGTTTCATATCTTCGAACTTCCCTTCAAAATGGATCATTTAAAAAAAATATATATAAAATTTTTTATCACTATTATTGTAATCGCTGGAAAACTTGTAAAGAAAGAGATGTTGTTATCATTTATTTCGTTCATAATTCTCAGTAATATATTTTGCCAGCTGTCAATGTCAATTTAATAAATTAAATGTTTCCTACAAAAATTATACTACTCTTTTGGAAAGGACAATTGGAACCAAAAATGGAGGTAATAACTAGATACTATAGCAAACAAAATTTCAACATTCTACTGTTAATCTTTTCTGAGTTATGTTAAAAATTCAAGAAAACACTATAAGCAAAGTGCCCTTTTGGCAATGCCGATTGCAATAAAAAAATTTGTTTTTGAGACATACGTACGTTTTGTCACGCTGAAACTAGGCAAAATGGATTCAGGGATGGTCAAAATAAATATTTCCGTTGAAAACTCAAAACCGAAAATTTTCGCGAGTACAATACTTCCTTTTACTTAGTACAAATTGAAATGAAAATGTGTGTTCGTATTTAGTACAGCATGTCCTTTATAAAAATACTTATACTTACGGTTAGATTTCTATGTATTTTTCTAAATGAAAACTGGTAAATTTTAGGCCTATAAGATATTCGACGTTACTATAAAACGAAATACGAAACAAAAAAAACGACAAATTATAAACTCTAGAACCAAATAATCGTTATAAAAAGACTTGATTTTATTAGTAAATATACGGAAGTAGGTAATATTTCTGTAAAACTACATAAATAAAGTATGTGTTTACGGATTCGTTTCTACTTTATTTATTAATTACAACCGTGAAATGAAATCAAAACTAAATGTGTATTCTAAACGACACGTTAGTAACAACGTAATGCTTTATGGATGGTGTAAGTAAATATGAAGATATTTGTTCCCTTTTCTGTTGAATTTTTTTAATTGAATAAAATTACAATGAGGAATGTGACTAAATTTTGATTTTTATATATGTAATACAGAAAAAAAATCCATATTTTTGTAAATTATTAAAGATTTGGGGAGGGGATGCTGCGACATCATCTTGGCCGAACCGTAAAAGAAGTTAGGTAGGCGGTTACTGTAAGAAACAGTCTACCTAGTTTTTGTAAATGATGAAATTGCTAATAACTTTCTTCTTACAAACAATTGTTTAGTTTTTATTATTACAATGAGAAGTTAGGGTGGTTAGTTGTTATATTTTAGGACTTATGTACTGAAATTTAATTATAGTCACATACCCCATTTGTAATTTAAATAACGCGCGCTTTTACAAAATTCTTCTTATTGTACTTAGAGTACAGAGAACAAAACATATGCATTCATATATATTTAAAATTTTACATAAGAAACATGTTGACGATGTGTCATTATTTAAATGTAAAAAAGAAATACAACTGATCTCTGGTTTATGAAAAACATACAAAAAACGGTTGACGTTTACTAACTGGTACGTAACTATCTTCAAACGTAAGGCAGAGTGCACATTATACTCGCGCATTCTCAATTCCAGCGAATATCAATAGGTATGGGTGTTACCGCCATTATCATATACTCAGTTATGAAAGGTTAATTTTAAGGTAGTTTTTTTTTTAATTTATGTAAATTTTTAACTGTTGTAGATATCAAGGAAATTAGAATTTAAATTACGCAATTATTTTAGGTGATTTTATTATACTATATTTACATTTCATTTTCAATCTGACAAGAAATAAAATTAAATATCGTTAATGAAAAAACTACGATATTACAATACAATCAAAATTATCTTTCACGGAATGAAATTAGTAGTCATTTATTATGATGGTACACTAGGTACTTATGTTACCGACATTCTTTCATTATTCGTAGAAAGAGATGAAAAGTTTCTATCTACATTAATTCCAAAGATTCACGACTTTTATTTTAAATATTTCATTCAGTTTGTTCTGAATAAGTTTTAAATGTATACTTGTTACAAACACATGAAATAATGGGTATAGTAATCTATTAGTGTACATAGTAATAAAGTTTTATGCATTTTGATTAAATATTTCATAATTTTATTTTCAATAATAAATATTATAAAAGCCCTTTAGAATTACTCTGGAGATTCAGTTTTTTTATTTTCACATCATACTGGTGATTTGGAAATAAATAAAACAACACTAGCGCCACCAGTTAGTTTGGCATGTCGCAATGTAACCAAAATATTATTATGTTCTTGTTTTAGCTTAGAATATAAATTTCATTTATGCCTAAAAATAATATTTTAATGCTTATACATATAAAATTAAATATAAAAATATTTAATTGTTGAATACTTATATCGATTCCTTCTTTAGCAGATGCAATAATATTCGTCCGATATACACAGAAACAAATTTTACAAAGACTGGTTTAAACGGTATTGTTAAACCTATAAAAATTATATGTATATATTGCTTAAAAACATAGATGTATTAATTCAAAAATAATATTGTATGGTAATTAATTTTATGAACAGAGTTATTGTTATCTTTAATACAACAATACAATAATTTTAAATAAAATAATAATTTATTGATGAGTGAAAAGTGTTGATAGATAATTTAATCAAAAATTTGTTTTATTTACCAAGGCAATCTTAATTCATATTTTAAAAAACTATAAATTTTATTTAATTAATATATCGTTAAATATGAATAATTATGAAAGTAATTTGAATTTATAGGAAGCCTTTTTAATTTTTGAACTACTTATATTCTAAAGCTTTTAGCGCTAAAATGAATAGGTAAAGAGATACAGAAGTATGAAAAAAATAACATTAAAATCGCTATGTGCCACTTTTCATTTCTACACCCGGTACCTATACAACTGTGCAATAAAACACGGAATATAGGACTTTAACATGGGATTTCAAAAAATTACGAATACTTTCTCTCCTGATGCATTTAGAGCAAAACTACAAAAGTACAAAGATGTTCAAATTTCAATTCTACATCAAATAATATCATATCTGATGGAACTGCATGTCTGTAGTATGAGATATATTAAATAAAAAATGTAACTTTTGCGCTAAAAATCAGACAGTTACGGAAATAAAAAAATATTTACCTGAGAGTTTATTATTGTTATTATGTCATTATAATTAATGTTTTCTGACGTGCAGAAATGACAAATATGTTTTACGTCGACCGACTTTTTTTTTTAATTCTTTATGTATGTTATTAAATTACTGATGAAATTTTCCGATTACAAAACGGTTAGATTTTACGAATTTCTATGATATTTTAAAATGAAATAAGATGATTTCTCATAAGTAAATAGTGCAAAACAAAGCTTAAATTATGATTACATTTAATTTATAAAATTTAAACTTTGATCACTACAATCATAAGGCATGTTTTAATTAAGTTAATTTTTAACAACAATGATAAACGGAGATATCCTCAAAGTTTCCTACGTGACGTCACATATCCCCTCTCCAAAATTTTATTAATGTTTTTCTCCGGAATTATCAATACTAGAGCGATTTAAAAAAATACGGGTATTTTATTTTTTGTACAGAACCATAAAATGGAAAAAAAGAAATTAGGTCATATATACCATTAAGGTTTACAAACAACATATTTGATTATATCAACTAAAAAACTTGTAGTAACTTCCTTAAATGTAAGCAAAATTACTTTCAAGTGAAGCAAGTAATCTACTTTGTTGAATAATAACTGTTTTATTAAGGAGGTATGTCGGTAAATATTATAAAATCTTCTTCAAATTATTATAATTTGTTCCCCAAAATTATCCATTCAAAAGGTTTGTTCGTTAAATGCAATAGTCTAAAACGAAGTGAAAATTTTGAGTAAGATAATAGAAGAAAATGTAATCAAATTTTATAAAATTTTAATTTTGATTATATCAACCACAAGGCGTATTTTAATTAATCCTTTTTTTTTAACAAAAATTAACTTGTAATTAAGGTTTACAGCCTAAAAATTTGATTATAGCAATGAAAAATTTGTCTAAGGTACCTAAACCGTGCTTGGTATTAATTGAAAGCACTAGACAAGGGCTTAGCTTGCAAAAATGATAAAATAGTCCCATGTCGATCGGCTTTTGTTTTCAGCGAAAAGTTGTCAGAAGTATGTTGTGTTTGGTATCGTATGAAAGGAGTCGATAAGAGCTGGTTTGCAGAAATCACAAAATTTTTGATCGGCTTTTGTTTTTGTGAAAAAATGTCAGAAGTATGCCGTGTTTGGTATCAAATGAAAGCACTCGAGTAGGGCAGCCATATTGAAATAACAAAAATTTGCCAGGTCGATCGGCTTTTGTTTTTTTTGCAAAATTTGTCACAAGTATGTCGTGTTTGGTATCATATGAAAGGTCTCGTCGAGAGCTGGTGTACAGAAATGAAATTAGACGTCAACTGTAAATATTTCAATGATGCCGGAGGCCTAGTGAAGCTCAGCGTAGCTGAGTCTTCGCTAGTCCTATATACTAAAAAGGCATGTGTCATGATGTTTATTTATTTTCATCACGACGATCGCCAAATTTAGTCACAAGTCTAACTGCCTGAACCATGAAAGGGATTGTTGTAAATTTTTTTTTCAGATTGAAGGGAATAATGTGTAGTTGTGCCTTTTTGGGGTCTCATATTTTTACTGTAAGTTGTTCTTGTGTAAAAAAATAAAAACTGTGCAAAATTAATAACTTGAAACAATGGATTCTAGTAGCCATGTCTAAATTTAAAAAGAGTCACGAGGTCATCTGTCACTATTGACAATCTGTCTATGAACTTTAAACGATTATAATTAATAAGTCAATGTTGCCAAATGTGTGATGAAGTAACTAAATTAAAACCAAATATTCCTAAACTAACTTCACTGAAGAGGGTGGCAGTTGTATTAGGATTGCCAATATTAATTTATATATTTAAAAATTAACTACTATTTTTTAATACAAACAGTGTTGCCAAATTATAAAGTAACTAAATAAAAATCAAATATTTGATATCAAAAGAAAACCAGAAGAGCCGGTGTTGAAATGACAAAAAAAAAATGTGACATGTCGACCTGCATTTGTTTTTCGCAAAAAGTTGTTAGAAGTATTTGGTGTTTGGTATCAAATGAAAAGGCTCGATAAGGCCTGGCGTGTAGAATTAGCAAAAAAGGTCAATGTTGATCGGCTTTTGTTTTTTGCAAAAATTTCTCAGAGGTATGTCGAGTTTGATCTCAAATGAAAGGTCTCGTTGAGGGCTGGCGTGCAGAATTGACAAAAATGTTCCATGTCGATCGGCTTTTGTTTTATGCAAAAAGTTGTCAGAAGTATGTCGCGTTTGGTATCAAATGAAAGGTATCGGAGAGGGCTAGCGTGCAGAATTGACAAAAATGTGCTATGTCGATTGGTATTTGTTTTTTGCAAAAAGTTGTCAGAAGTGTGTGGTGTTTGGTATCAAATGAAAGGTTTCAATGAAGGCTGGTGTACAGAATTAACGAAAATGGTCAATGTCGATAAGCTTTTGTTTTTTGCAAAAGGTTGTCACAAGTATCTAGTGTTTAGTATCAAATGAAAAGTCTCGGTGTGGGCTAGCGTTTAAATATGATAAAAATGTTTCATGTCGATTGACTTTTCTTTTATGCAAAAAGTTGTAAGAAGTATGTCGTATTTAGTATCAAATGAAAGGTCACGGTGAGGGCTGAGTTACATAAATGACAAAAATGTTTTATGTCGACCGGCTTTTATTTCTTGCAAAAATTTCTCAAAAGTATGTCGAGTTTGGTCTCAAATGAAAGGTCTCGTTAAGGGCTAGCGTGCAGAATTGACAAAAATGTGGTATGTCGATCGGTTTTTGTTTTTTGCAAAAAGTTGTGAGAAGTATGTGGTGTTTGGTATTAAATAAAAAGGCTCGATAAGGCCTGGCGTGTAGAATTAACAAAAAAGGTCAATGTTGATTAGCTTTTGTTTTTTGCAAAAATTTCTCAAAGCTTCGGTCTTAAATGAAAGCTCTCGTTGAGGGCTGGCGTGCAGAATTGACAAAAATGTTTCATGTCGATCGGCTTTTGTTTTATGCAAAAAGTTGTCAGAAGTATGTCGTGTGTAGTATCAAATGAAAGGTCTCGGAGAGGACTAGCGTGCAGAATTGACAAAAGCGAGCTATGTCGATTGGTTTTCGTTTTTTGAAAAAAGTTGTCAGAAGTGTATGGTGTTTGGTATCAAATTAAAGGTTTCAATGAGTGCTGGTGTGCAGAATTAACAAAAATTGTCAATGTCGATCGGCTTTTGTTTTTTGCAAAAGGTTATCACAAGTATATATAGTGTTTGGTATCAAACGAAAAGTCTTGGTGTGGGCTAGCATGCAGATATGATAAAAATGAAAGGTCTTGAAGAGTGCAAATATGAAATAATTGTTTCATGTCAATTGGCATTTGTTTTTTGCACTGACAGCGGAGCTCTAGGGAATGCTCGGCGTAGCCGAGAATTCGCTAGTTGGACATGCTAAAGTGACAAAAACGTGGCACCAATCAAATAAAAAACATTCAATTTTCGGGTGTCATTTTAATGAATAATGTTATATTGTAAGCTACATGGGATGGATTCTAAAATGCCTACCAAACTTGAAATAACAATTTTCTTCTTGCAATGTTTTCTTTTAGCTAAAATATGATGAACAATTATAAAACTGGGGCGCGGAAGCAAATATTTATATTATTTTTCATAAAAGTAAAGTCAGATTTTACCTTTTCTTGATGAATACGTTGTATATTGTAAGCTACATGGGCTGGACTCTAGAATACCTACCACACCTGAAATAGCAAATTTCTTATTGCAATGTTTTCTTTTAGCTAAATAATGATGAAAAATTATAAAATTCGAACGCGGAAGCAAATATTTATATGATTTTTTACAAAAACAAAGTCAGATATTACCTTTTCTTGGTGAGTATGTTGTATATTGGAAGCTACATGGGCTGGATTCTAGAATATCTACTACACTTGAAATAGCAATTTTCTTGTTGCAATGTTTTCTTTTAGCTAAAATATGATGAAGAATTAAAAAATTCGGGCGCGGAAGCAAATATTTATATTATTTTTTACAAAAATTAAGTCAGATTTTACCTATTCTTGAAACGGATATTTTTGTTAAAACATTCATAGTCATGCTTTAGGATCTATACTATGAATAATTTTAGCATTGGACTTGCAAAAGTAACCAAAACGTGGTACCAAACAGATAATAATCATTCAATTATCAGGTGTCATTTTAATGAATACGTTGTATATCGTAAGCTACATGGGCTGGATTCTAGAATACCTACCACACTTAACATAGCAATTTTCTTGTTACAATGTTTTCTTTTAGCTAAAACATGACGAAGAATTATAAAATTCGGGCGCAGAAGCAAGTATTTATATGGTTTTTTACAAAAATAAAGTCAGATTTTACCTATTCTCGATGAATACGTTGTATTTTGTAAGCTACATGGGCTGGATTCTAGAATACCTACCACAATTGAAATAGCAATTTTCCTGTTGCAATGTTTTCTTTTAGCTAAAATATGATGAAGAATTATAATATTTGAGCGCGGAAGCAAATATTTATACGATTTTTTACAAAAATTAAGCCAGATTTTACCTATCCTTGAAATGGATATTTTAGATAAAACATTCATATTCATGTTTTAGGATCTATACTATGGATGATTTTAAGCATTGGACATGCTAAAGTGACCAAAACGTGGTACCAATCAGATAAAAAACATTAAATTTTCGGGTTTCATTTTAATGAATAATGTTATATTGTAAGCTACATGGGCTGGATTCTAAAATACCTACCAAACTTGAAATAGCAATTTTTGTGTTGCAATGTTTTCTTTTAGGTAAAATATGATGAACAATTATAAAATTTAGGCGCGGAAGCAAATATTTATATGATTTTTTACAAAAATAAAGTCAGATTTTACCTATCCTTGAAATGGATATTTTTGTTAAAACATTCATATTCATGTTTTAGGATCTATACTACGGATGATTTTAAGCATTGGACATGCAAAAGTGACCAAAACGTGGTACTAATCAGATAATAAACATTCAATTTTCAGGTGTCATTTTAATGAATACTGTTATAATGTAAGCTACATGGGTTGGATTCTAAAATACCTACCACTCTTGAAATAGCAATTTTCTTGTTGCAATGGTTTCTTTTAGCTAAAATATGATGGAAAATTATAATTTTCGGGCGCGGGAGCAAATATTTATATGATTTTTTACAAAACATTAAGACAGATTTTACCTTTTCTTGATGAATACGTTGTATATTGTAAGCTATATGGGCTGGATTCTAAAATACCTACCACACTTGAAATAGCAAGTTTCTTGTTGCAATGTTTTCTTTTAGCTAAAATAGGATGAAGAATTATAAAATTCGGGCGCGGAAGCAAATATTTATATGATTTTTACAAAAATAAAGTCAGATTTTACCTATTCTTGAAATGGATATATTTGTTAAAACATTCGTATTCATGCTTTAGGATCTATACTATGGATGGTTTTAAGCATTGAACATGCAAAAGTGACCAAAACGAGGCACCAATCAGATAATAAACATTCAATTTTCGGATGTCATTTTAATGAATACGTTGTATATTGTAAGCTAAATGGGCTGGATTTTAGAATACCTACCAAACTTAAAATAGCAATTTTCTTGTTGCAATGTTTTTCTTTAGCTAAAAAATGATAAAGAATTATAAAATTCGGGCGCGGAAGCAAATATTTATATGATTTTTTACAAAAATGAAGTCAGATTTTACCTATTCTTGCTGAATACGTTGTATATTGTAAGCTACATGGGCTGGATTCTAGAATACCTACCAAGCTTGAAATAGCAATTTTTTTGTTGCAATGTTTTCTTTTTAGCTAAAATGTGATAAAGAAATACAAAATTCCGGCGCGGAAGAAAATATTTATATGATTTTAAAAAAAGTCAGATTTTACATATTCTTGATGAATTCATGGGCTGGATTCTAGAATACCTACCACACTTGAAATAGCAATTTTCTTGTTGCAATGTTTTCTTCTAACTAATATATGATAAAGAATTATAAAATTCGGGCGTGGAAGCAAATATTTATATGATTTTTTACAAAATAAAATCAGATTTTACCTATTCTTGATGAATACGTTGTATATTGAAAGCTAGATGGGCTTGATTCTAGAATACCTACCACACTTGAAATAGAAATATTCCTGTTGCAATGTTTTCTTTTAGATAAAATTTGATGAAGAATTATAAAATTCGGGCGCGGAAGCAAATATTTATATGATTTTTTTACAAAAATAAAGTCAGATTTTACCTATTCTTGAAATAGATATTTTTGTTAAAACATTTATATTCATGCTTTAGGATTTGCACTATAGATGGTTTTAAGCATTGGATATGCAAAAGTGACCAAAACGTCGTACCAAACAGATAATAAACATTTAATTTTCGGATGTCATTTTAATGAATACGTTGTATATTGTAAGCTACATGGGCTGGATTGTAGAATACCTACCACACTTGAAATAGCAATTTTCTTATAGCAATGTTTTCTTTTAGCTAAAACATAATGAAGAATTATAAAATTCGGGCGCGGAAGCAAATATTTATATAATTTTTTACAAAAATAAATTCAGATTTTACCTATTTTTGATGAATACGTTGTATGTTGTAAGCTACATGGGCTGGATTCTAGAATACCTACCAAACTTGAAATAGCAATTTTCTTGTTGCAATGTTTTCCTTTAGCTAAAATATGATGAAAAATTATAAAATTCGGGAGCGGAAGCAAATATTTATATGATTTTTTACAAAAAAAAAGTCAGATTTTACCTATTCTTGAGGAATACGTTGTATATTGTAAGCTATATGGGCTGGATACTAGAATACCTACCATACTTGTAATAGCAATTTTCTTGTTGCAATGTTTTCTTTTAGCTAAAATATGATAAAAAATTATAAAATTCGGGCGCGGAAGCAAATATTTATATGATTTATTACAAAAACAAAGTCAGATATTACCTTTTCTTGGTGAGTATGTTGTATATTGTAATCTACATGGGCTGGATTCTAGAATACCTACTACACTTGAAATAGCAATTTTCTTGTTGCAATGTTTTCTTTTAGCTAAAATATGATGAAGAATTAAAAAATTCGGGCGCGGAGGCAAATATTAATATTATTTTTTTTATAAAAATTAAGTCAGATTTTACCTATTCTTGAAATGGATATTTTTGTTAAAACATTCATAGTCATGCTTTAGGATCTATACTATGAATAATTTTAGCATTGGACATGCAAAAGTGACCAAAACGTGGTACCAGTCAGATAATAATCATTCAATTTTCGGGTGTCATTTTAATGAATACGTTGTCTATCGTAAGCTACATGGGCTGGATTCTAGAATACCTACCACACTTGACATAGCAATTGTCTTGTTACAATGTTTTCTTTTAGCTAAAACATGATGAAGAATTATAAAATTCGGGCGCAGAAGCAAGTATTTATATGGTTTTTTTCAAAAATAAAGTCAGATTTAACCTATTCTCGATGAATACGTTGTATATTGTAAGCTACATGGGCTGGATTCTAGAATACCTACCACAATTGAAATAGCAATTTTCCTGTTGCAATGTTTTCTTTCAGCTAAAATATGATGAAGAATTATAATATTTGAGCGCGGAAGCAAATATTTATACGATTTTTTACAAAAATGAAGCCAGATTTTACCTATCCTTGAAATGGATATTTTAGTTAAAACATTCATATTCATGTTTTAGGATCTATACTATGGATGATTTTAAGCATTGGACATGCTAAAGTGACCAAAACGTGGTACTAATCTGATAAAAAACATTCAATTTTCGGGTGTCATTTCCATGAATAATGTTATATTGTAAGCTACATGGGCTGGATTCTAAAATACCTACCAAACTTGAATTAGCAATTTTCTTGTTGCAATGTTTTCTTTTAGCAAAAATATGATGAACAATTATAAAATTTGGGCGCGGAAGCAAATATTTATATGATTTTTTACAAAAATAAAGTCAGATTTTACCTATCCTTGAAATGGATATTTTTGTTAAAACATTCATATTCATGTTTTAGGATCTATACAATGGATGATTTTAAGCATTGGACATGCAAAAGTGACCAAAACGTGGTATCAATCAGATAATAAACATTCAAATTTCAGGTGTCATTTTAATGAATACTGTTATATTGTAAGCTACATGGGTTGGATTCTAAAATATCTACCACACTTGAAATAGCAATTTTCTTGTTGCAATGGTTTCTTTTAGCTAAAATATGATGGAAAATTATAATATTCGGGCGCGAAGCATATATTTATATGATTTTTTACAAAACTAAAGTCAGATTTTACCTTTTCTTGATGAATACGTTGTATATTGTAAGATACATGGGCTGGATTTTAAAATATCTACCACACTTGAAATAGCAATTTTTTTGTTACAATGTTTTCTTTTAGCTAAAATATGAACAAGAATTATAAAATTCGGGCGCGGAAGCAAATATTTATATGATTTTTTAGAAAAATAAAGTCAGATTTTACCTATTCCTGAAATGGATATTTTTGTTAAAACATTCATATTCAAGCTTTAGGATCTATACTATGGATGGTTTTAAGCACAGGACATGCAAAAGTAACCATAACTTGGTACCAATCAGATAATAAACATTCAATTTTCGGGTATCATTTTTATGAATGCGTTGTATATTGTAAGCTACATGGGCTGCATTTTAAAATACATATCACACTTGAAATACCAATTTTCTTGATGCAATGTTTTCTTTTAGCTAAAATAGGATGAAGAATTATAAAATTCGGGCGCGGAAGCTAATATTTATATGATTTTTTACAATAATAAAGTCAGATTTTACCTATTATTGATGAATACATACGCTGGATTCTAGAATACCTACCACACTTGAAATAGCATTTTTCTTGTTGCAATGTTTTTTTTAGCTAAAATATGATTAAGAATTATAAAATTCGGGCGCGGAAGCAAATATTTATATGATTTTATACAAAAATTAAGTCAGATTTTACCTATTCCTGATGAATACGTTTGTATATTGTAAGCTACATGGGCTGGATTCTAGAATACCAACCACACTTGAAATAGCAATTTTCTTGTTGCAATGTTTTCTTTTAGCTAAAATATGATGAAGAATTATACAATTTGGGCGCGAAAGCAAATATTTATATGATTTTTTACAAGAATTAAGTCAGACTTTACCTATTCTTGAAATGGTTATTTTTGTTAAAACATTCATATTCATGCTTTAGGATCTATACTATGGATCGTTTTAAGCATAGGACATGCAAAAGTAACCAAGACGTGGTACCAATCAGATAATAAACTTTAAATTTTTGGGTGTCATTTTAATGAATACGTTGTATATTGTAAGCTAGATGGGCTGGATTCTAGAATACCTACCATATTTGAAATAGCAATTTTCTTTTTGTAATGCTTTCTTTTAGCTAAAATATGATGGAAAATTATAAAATTCGGGCGCAAAAGCAAATATTTATATGATTTTTTACAAAAATAAAGTCAGATTTTACCTAATCTTGAAATGGATATTTTTGTTAAAACATTCATTTTTATGCTTTTGGAGCTATATTATGGATAATTTTACCATTGGACATGCAAAAGTGACCAAACCGTAGTACCAATCTGATAATAAACATTCAATTTTCGGTTGTCATTTTAATGAATACGTTGTATATTGTAAGCTACATGGGCTGGATTCTAGACTACCTACCTCACTTTAAATAGCAATTTTCTTGTTGCAATGTTTTCTTTTAGCTGAAATATGATAAAGAATTATAAAATTCGGGCGCAGAAGCAAATATTTATATGATTTTTTACAAAAATATAGTCAGATTTTAAATATTCTTGATGAATACGTTGTATATTGTAAGCTACATGGTCTGGATTCTAGAATATCTACTACACTTGAAATAGCAATTTTCTTGTTGCAATGTTTTCTTTTAGCTAAAATATGATTAAGAATTATAAAATTCGGGCGCGGAAGCAAATATTTATATGATTTTTTAGAAAAATAAAGTCAGATTTTACCTATTCTTAAAATGGATATTTTTGTTAAAACATTCATATTCATGCTTTAGGATCTATACTATGGATAATTTTACCATTGGACATGCAAAAGTGACCAAAACGTGGTACCAATCAGATAATAAACATTCAATTTTCGGGTGTCATTTTAACGAATACGTTGTATATTGGGTGGATTCTAGAATACCTGCCTCACTTGAAATAGCAAATATCTTGTTGCAATGTTTTCTTTTAGCTAAAATATGAAAAAGAATTATAAAATTCGGGCGCGGAAGCAAATATTTTTATGATTTTTTACAAAAATAAAAGTCAGATTTTACCTTTTCTTGATGAATACGTTGTATATTGTATGCTACATGTGCTGGATTCTAGAATACCTACCACACTTGAAATAGCAATTTTCTTGTTGCAATGTTTTTTTTTTTAGCTAAAATATGATTAAGAATAATAAAATTCGGGCGCGGAAGCAATTATTTATATGATTTTTTACAAAAATAAAGTCAGATTTTACCTATTCTTCAAGTAGATATTTTTGTTAAAACATTCATATTCATGCTTTAGGATCTATACTATGGATAATTTTACCATTGGACATGCAAAAGTGACCAAAACGTGGTACCAATCAGATAATAAACATTCAATTTTCGGGTGTCATTTTAACGAATACGTTGTATATTGGGTGGATTCTAGAATACCTGCCTCACTTGAAATAGCAATTTTTTTGTTGTAATGTTTTCTTTTAGCTAAAATATGATGAAAAATTATAAAATTCGGGCGCGGAAGCAAATATTTATATGAGTTTTTACAAAAATAAAGTCAGATTTTACCTTTTCTTGATGAATACGTTGTATATTGTATGCTACATGGACTGGATTCTAGAATACCTACCACACTTGAAATAGCAATTTTCTTGTTGCAATGTTTTCTTTTAGCTAAAATATTTTATTTATTTTATTTATTTATTGAACAATTTATCCTTCAGAACATTAGTTCCACTTAAAGGATAATTATAAGAGAAGTATAATAACAAAAGCCTTGCATAAAATTGCAATACGTACAAGAAAAAATACAAATTACAAAGGAAAAGTTCATTTTATCAATACATACAATTTTAAATTAAATTTTTACAGATGTAAAATAATTAATCAAACTTCGTCTGAATGCACGAAAGGTTTCAGCAAATATATCAATACTGCAAGTATTACCATTGAAATTATTACACATTTGAAATAAAGGTGATTTCATTTCATAGTTAGTTCTATCTCTGTTACAGTGAAACGCAAGCTTCTTCTAGAGGTTTTACGGGGAATATTTAAGAAAAGATGACCTTTAATAGAGCTGTCATTAATAACATTATTTAAAACTTTATAGAGAAATAAACAGGGTTGTATTTTACGTCTATTGAAGAGGGAAATAATTTTGAATTCAGTTAATAAAGAATCATAGTCTTTATCATAGCTGGGATATTGGTTATGTTTCTTATAATATCAATAATTAAGAAATCGTTTTTGAATAGATTCCAGTTGAATAGAATTTTTATTATAAATTGGATTTCATATTTGTGAACAATATTCCAATTTTGATCTAACTAATGAATAATATAAGTAAATATAAATATATTGGAGAGTATACAAATTATGAAACGGTTTACAAGACCTTATAATGAACCCTAATGTTTTTAAACAAGATTTTTTTAAGTTACTCAATATGTAAATTGTAAGCTAACTTGCTATCAAAAATCACTCCAAGATCCTTAAATTGTGATATTCCTTCAAGATAAGTGTTTTGTCCATGATGTATGAATAAGTATAAACGAATTTTTTGACAATATAGCTCATCAATTTACATTTACTAAAGTTAAAAAATAATTTGGATGATCGAGACCAAGTTAATAATCTGTTTAAATCATTTTGTAAAAGAATACAATAGTGTAAACTGTTAATGATTCTAAAAAATTTTAAATCATCAGCATACAGCAGAATTTCGGAATTCTTGACAATATCAGCGATATCGTTAATGAATAAAACAAACAATAATGGACCAAGATTAGACCCTTCAGGCACACTAGAAGTGGCAAGATAAAGTGAAGAGTTATAGTTATTAATACGTACTTTAAGAGTTCTAGACTGAAGGTAAGATTGAAGAAGAGTAATAAGATCAGAAGAAAAATTTAAATTAGTTTGTAATTTTTAAGAAGGACAGAGTGATTAACTGTATCAAAAGCTTTTCTGAAATCGGTATAAATAACATCAAGTTGAGAATTATCATGTAAAGAATTTAATGCATATTCAGTAAAATTAATTAAATTAGTTGTTGTAGATCTGCCCTTCACGAAACCATGTTGATAAACTGAAATAAGATTTTCAACACTGCTGTATATCTGTTTGTAGAGAATAGATTCAAAAAATTTTGAAATATTTGATAAAATACTAATTGAACGATAATTAGTGATATCAGATACGTCACCTGATTTGAAAATTGGACTTATAAAAGAAGATTTAAGAATAAAGGGAAAAACTTTACTTTTCATAGAAAAGTTGAACAAATATTTTAATGGTTCAAGAAATGTATGACTACAGGCCTTAATAATATATCCTGGTAAATTATCAGGTCCAGGATTACGACTAGGTTTTAAACATTTAATTGCTTCCAAAATATGATCATCCGTGACATAAGAAATATTAACAATGTTGTGTGTACAGTTATCTACCTTAGTGTTTGAAGTTGAGTAGTTTTGCTGTTTGGATGAAATATAAACACTGGCAAAGAAGTCGGCGAAACCCTGTACCATGCTAGGTGTGTTAACGTACTTATGATCATGAAGTTTCATACATCCGGGGAAACTAGAAGATCGTTTTTTATAATTAATCAGATCAGAGGATAATGTAGATTCAACATTATTAATATATTGGTTGTATTCTATGTTAATTTGTTTTTTAATAGTTGTACGTAATTGTTTAATTTCAGTTAAATATTGTTCATTTTTATAGATTGTATATAGCTTGCGATAATGATGTTTTAGTTTTATTTTATTAATAATGTCAGTGTTGAACCATGGTGGATAATTAGAAGGACCCATGTTATATTTCGGTATACATTTCTCAAAAACGTCATATATTAATGAGTAAAATTTATTAAAAGCAGTATCGAGATCATCATATTGTCTAAGAAAGTTCCAATCAATTTGCGACAGTAAATTATATAAGAAGTAATAATTGGCAGCTGAAAAATTGTAGGTTGGGGAATTACGAGTGAAAGTAACATTAGGGAATTTAATAATACAGTTAAAATTTAATGAAACCGATAAAGCAGGATGATGTGACTCTTCATCAACAAGTGGATCAAGATCATGGGTAACAGTGCAGGGTAAATTACTAACAACCACATCCAATATTCTAGCTTTAGTATTAACAAAGTTATTGTATTGACATGCATTTAAAAATACTGTAAAGTTTATAAAATTAGAAGTAAGATTATCACCACAATTGCCTCTATTAACTAAATTAGGTATATTTAAATCACCTACAATAATAAAATTAGAATTCGATATATTAAGAAACAATTCAAGACAATCAAAATTGTAATTTAGCTGCTCAATAGGTACAGGTGGAGGTAAATAGACAACAATAATAAAGATGAAGATACTGGGAGAAAGATGAACTTTTACACAAACTAGATTAGAAAGAGAAGAAGGGTGTAAAGAGAAGTTGACAGACTGAGATTTAAATTTATTGTTAATAGCACATAAATCGCCACCTCCTCGAATTTTGCCACTCCTGAGTGTGTCTCTGTCTTTTCTATAAACATCGTATTGAGATGAAAACAATTCTGATAAGAGTACACTGTTATTCAACCAAGTTTCACTTAGACAGACGATATCTAAATCTGATGTAAATAAGTTATTATGGAGTGAATCTAACTTGGTGTTCAATCCTCTAACGTTTTGATAATAAATAGTTAATGAATTTGACATTCAAATGTGTTACAAAAAATAAATAAGTATAAAAATAGACAAGTAAACTTTGCAGTGTATGAAATGTGTGTATTTAAATAAAAAATAATTAAATTGAATTGGAAATATCTTGCTAATATTTGTTTAAAAGGTTATTGACACTAGATGAATTTTGAATAAATTAAGAATCAACTTTAGAAATACAATTTGAAATAAAATATTGAATCAAATGCAATATAAAGCATAGCATTTGACGCTCCAAATTTAATTAACACAAATTTATAATACAATTATAAATCCACAAGTGTAACTCTCTTTATTGTTCAGCCAATTTTAGCAAAAATAACACCGTCATTAGACTATACATTTTTAAAACCAAATTTTATGGACGCTAATTTTAATAACTCAAGTCTGTTTTTAGTGAGATCTTCTTTTATAGTGATTCCAGTACCATTAAGTTTCCTACGATTTTGTAGTACAGCTGAACGGTGTTTATAAGAGGTGAATTTAATGATTATGGGGCGAGGTTTGGATATATTGTTTATAGTTGAATCCCACTTACCGGTACGATGACATCGATCTATCATATCTGGCACCACATTAGAACTTTTCATTCAACACAGAACACACAACATCTTCAGTATTTTCACCAACCACTTCAGAGACACCAAATAAACGGATACAGTTTCTTCGGGAGTACTGCTCCTGCTGGTCCAACCGATCCTCCAATAATTTAACTTGAGATGTTAATTCGATGATGACTCCTTCGTAGTGGGATTTTTGCTCCTCCAACTTCTTATCAAAACGATCAATAAGCTTGTCTAAGAGCTTACCGACAAAATTATCGTTTGATAATAGAGAGCTGATTGTGCGCTCAACAATAGCAGAAAAATCTCTCGTTGCGGACATTGTAGATCACAAAAAGGTATACGGAGAAAATTATGTAAATAAATATATACAACGATATAAAAAATAAAATAGTGCAGCACTTATAAAAACACAGCGGAGCGACAAAAAAGCACGTCTACTCTAGGCAAGGCATGCCAAATATGTTGAAAAATTGTAAAATTCGGGCGCGGAAGCAAATATTTATATGAATTTTTACAAAAATAAAGTCAGATTTTACCTATTCTTAAAATGGATATTTAATAATAATAATATATAATAATAGTTTATTTGTTTTGACTCATGGTCTTATACAAATAGATTGGCTTACAAATTGCAATACATTTTCTATATTTAAATATATACATTTCCAATATAATTATTATACAAGTCATTATACAAGTGGTTGAAATTAATAAATTTGTAATTATATTTATTTATTCATCTAAACAAAAGCTCCTCAATTTGAGTGCACCGATCAAGAAATAAAATATATTATCCAATTTGGTTTTATTAAGGTTTGAGAAAAGTAAAAAGAATTTTATTCTCTGTTAGTCCCTGGAGATATCCTGTGAAGTACTGATCCCTTATGGGTTTATAGATTGGACATTTAATAAACAGGTGGTAAATATTTTTACTGCTTTGTGTATTGCATATTCTACATATATTGTTTATGTCAATGTCGTATTTGATTTGATTTACTATTAATTTTAAATTGTCTTTACGCGATAGCCTTAATTGAGCTATAAGTCTTTTTCTTTGAAATGATGCTTGAAGATATAAATAATTATCGTTACAGCAGTTATTATTCTCTATTGGTTTTATTAATCTGAAATGATCATTATATTTCGAATTTATTAGTTTTTGTAAATTTTTTTCTTTCAAATTTATCTTAGCTGTTTCCAGTATTGTCTTAATTTCATATTGATTAATTTTTTGATTTTCACAAATCGAACCAAAGCCCAGTTCTTCTAATTTTATTCTTAACTGTGTGTAACAAATATATTCTATTTTGTTGTTCATTGACCTATCTAGTTCATACAGACGATTATAAATTATTTTTTGATACCGATGTTTTTCTAATTTCAATATTTTGACCCATCAGTTGAGAGCGCACTTGAGAATTTCTATTTCAATATGATCTAAATTCGCTTCTATTCTGATCATATAGTTTGGTGTAGATCTTGATAATTGTAATATACATTTTATATATTTGGTCTGAAGTGCTTCAATCTTTTCTATATATCTTAGTGCCCATACTTCTGACGCGTATAATGCCGTAGCCTAAACCGTTGATTGTAACAGTTTAAGCTTCTCATTCCATCCATTCGATTTACCTTTACATAGTATGCTGTTTACGTTACTTTGTGCTAGTTTGGCCTTTTTAATGCATGTGAAGACTGTTCAACAAATTTACCAGAACTAGTAAAGATTACTCGAAGATAACAAAACTGATTTACTACTTCTATGCTATTATTATTGTATGTGAAGGAATAAGGAATATTGCTTAGCCGACCTTTATGAAAGGGGAGGATTTTTGTTTTGGAATTATTTACTGTAATTGCTTGTCTATCATTCAAACCAGTAGCACGTTTTTTTAGTCAGCTGTTTGCAAACAAAATTTTTTTGGTTCTTTGTTTTGATTTTGTGGTGCAAGTTACATCATTGTGTTACACTTTTGTATATCCATCGATCTACATATTGTTGAAAATTGTTTGGTGGTCCACGTGAGTAGAATTTGACTTTTTCTTAAAATTTGGTGCACGCGGAGTTCAAAAACCTTTAAACAAGTTAGTACGATGGTTTTATGTGCAAAGTGTAATCGTGCCGTCAACGCGCGAAACCCCGGAGTAAAATGTGGTGGATGCAGCAAATCCTACCATGGCATATGTGTCAAATTATCGGAGGAACAACTGGCTTTCATCAAATCTGCATTTCTAATTTGGAGGTGTCAAGGATGTAACTCATCATTAAACAAATCCATTGTTATAGATAACGCAGATGTTGAAGATCACAATATAAAAATTGGTGATTTACTTAAAATGAAATCCGATATTTTAAACGTCATAAACACTAAATTTGAAGATTTAACTAAATCAATTAATTTCTGTTGTGATAAAATAATGGATTTTGAAGCAAAACTAAATACTTTTGAAAAAAAAATTAAGGAATATGAAAACGTGACTGAAGACAACGTAAAGTTAAAAAGTAAATTAAAAGATATTGAAACTCGAGTAAATAACATGGAACAATATTCGCGCTTAAATAATATTATAATAAATAATTTCCCCGTAAAACCTAACGAAAACATTGCGGATATAATAATTAAAACAGGTACAGAGTTAGGGGTAAATATAAATGATAGTGATCTTGACGCGGCTCATAGATTACCAAAAGTAAATAAATCTAAAATACCTTCAATTATAGTAAAATTTAAAACAAGGTTTATTAAAGATAAATTTCTTACTGCGGCAAAAGGTAAAAAAGATTTAACGTCTAAATTTTACTACCCAACTGATGTAGCATCTACACTTTATTTCAATGAACACCTAACTCAGTACAATAGTGAACTGTATAAAAAAGCTCGTGATTATCTACAACAATTAGGCTACAAATATATTTGGTCTAGAAATTGCAAAATACTCGCGAGAAAGAGTGATAATTCAAAAATAATTTCTATTTTACGCGAGGAAGACTTTTTAAAATGTTAGTGGTATATTTGCGTTTGTGACCATTGGTTTTTTCTTAATAAAATTGTTTAATTTCGTACAACCTTGTCCCACATGCCGGACTCATCACCAGTGTCAAGGTCCAGCTCCAGTGACAACAGTTCATTCACCTTAGGACAAATCAACGTACGATCACTAAACTCATGTTTTTCCACATTTATTGATTTTTTACAAAATGAGAACTTTGATGTATTAGCCGTTACTGAGACATGGATAAGCAATGTAACACCACTACACTTATTTCATATAAATGGTTATAATTTAATCAGTTCACCGCGGCATATTAAACGTGGTGGAGGCGTTGCTTTCTATGTCAAAAGTAACATCAAATATAAAATCTTAGACACTTCTGATATGTGTATATCACAAAACATTATTGAACATTTATGGATTCAATTTACTGTTTCTCATCTTAAAATTATTTGTGGTGTAGTTTATAATCCACATTGTGATAATTATAAAGATCTTGATTTTTTAGAAGTCATAGCAACGAATTTCATTCCCCAATGTGACCATTTTATGTTTACAGGAGACCTTAATATAGATTTATTGTTGAATAATGTAAAATCAGACTTTGTTAGAAATGTATTTAATTCCTGTGGATTGCATCAGTTAATTAACAAATATACTCGCCCTGTTTCCAAATCACTTCTAGATGTCATGGTCATATCTGATAAATCATTGTGTGATTTTGCTGATACTATTGATTGTAGTTTTTCTGATCATGACTGTGTATTTTGTAAATTAAATATATCACGAGGAAAATTACATTCAAATAGAATTACATATAGAGATTTTTCACACTTTAATTTAGAAAGATTTATTGTTGATTGTAATGATGTTCCCTGGAATAATATTATTAAGATGGAGAATATTGAAGATAAAGTTAAATATTTTAATGATAACTTAAGTAATATTTTTGATATACATGCACCCGTAAAAACAATAACTTCTTCTAAAAAATATTGTCCATGGTTCACTCCTGTCATTAAAATAATGCAGAATAAAAGAGACCAAGCGCTAGCTCAATATAAACGAACTAAATCTCTTTCGAAATATGAGTACTATAAACAATTACGTAACCTTACAACAGATGCAGTACGTAAAGAAAAACAGGCGTATTTCGATTTTGTTATTAATAATAACAAAAATCCCAAAGCACTATGGTCAAACTTGAAAGATGTTGGTGTGCAAAGAAATGTAGAAAATAATATCCCTGAACAACTTTGTGATCCTTATATGTATGGCAAACACTTATCAGACAAAATAAAAGGATCCAGTGCAAATCCTAATTTAGCTAACTATTATTTGCAAAATAAATACACGGTCGGACCGACCGAAAGTTTTACTTTTAATTGTGTAAATAGTGACAAAATTTCAAGTATTATTCATTCGTTGAAATCAAATGCGATTGGTGTGGATGGAATATCTTTAAAAATGATATTATTTGCCCTACCTGTAGTTCTCAACTATATTACACACATTATTAATACTTGTATATTAGAGAGTGTAGTTCCAGATATTTGGAAAGTAGCTGTAATTAAGCCGATAGTCAAACAAGAGCAATGTAATTCATATGATGAACTCAGACCAATAAGTATTTTGCCTTGTTTATCGAAAGTCCTTGAAAGAGTTTGCTGCGATCAGATCAGAGAATATGTAATAAAAAATAACATTCTTCCTGTAAATCAGTCCGGGTTTCGATCTGGTTATAGTACAAACACAGGCATGTTGCATTTAATAGACACAATACTGCATAACGTGGACACAGACAAAATATCACTATTAATTCAAATTGACTTTTCTAAAGCTTTTGATATGATCGACCACAACATATTACTTGCAAAATTACATTTTTACAATTTCTCAGAAAGTGCAATTTCTTGGTGCAAACAATATTTATATAACAGATCTTACTGTGTAAGTATTGATAACAAACGAGGAACTGAACATTTTCCATTAAAATGTGGAGTTCCTCAAGGTTCAATTTTAGGCCCTTTGTTCTTCCTCATATTTGTAGCTGATATGCCTTTAACATTTAACTTCTGTGATGTGCACTCATATGCAGATGATACTCAAGTTCAAGCAACTTTGGATCGCGCTAATATAAATGAACAAATTGAAGTTGTTAATAAAGAATTAGAAAGTTTCGTAGTATGGGTAAGGGATAATGGGCTCAAAATTAATACTAGCAAATCATCAATGCTTACATTTGGAAAAAATATTAATGTACCAGATATTATACTTGATGGGGAGATCCTTGTAAATAAGGATTATTCAAATATATTAGGACTTTATGTAGACAAAGATCTTAATTTCAGGCATCACTTACATGTAAAGTTGTGTGCTGCGAGAATTAAATTAAGGCACTTATTTAAATACATACATGATCTGAGTTCATCAATTAAATTGAAACTAGTAAACACTGTCGTTCTGCCATTGTTTGATTATTGTGCATGCATCTACATTCCAAATTTAACGCAGTCTGATAAGAACAAAATTACAATGTTACAAAATTCTTGTCTTCGGTTTGTATACGGTGTAAAGAAATACGATCATATTTCCCAATACCGTAAACTCTCTAATATGCCAAGTATTGATAATCGTGTAAAATATCTGTATTTATGTTTATTACATAAAATTATATTAAGCGGTACTCCGTGTTATTTATTTAACAAACTTAATATAAAAATATACAATTACGAAATGCGAATTAAGGATCTGTACATAATACCAAGTTATAGGAAATCAAAATATAAAGCTGCTTTTTCGTACTTGGCTCCGACTCTATATAACTCCTTGCCTTGTCAACTGAAATTGCTAACATATGCTGCATTTAAAATCAAAATAAAATCTTTGTTCCTCTGTGCTTAATGTGTCTTTATTCTGCATTATTTGTTTATAAAATACATATATTTGTAATATATAATATATAAAAATTATAATAATCATGCTTATGTCTATTGTGTAATTGTCTACTGGTTATATTTATGTTAAAATCTTGTTGTATGGTTGGGTGGAAGAACAGCTTCAAGCTGAACCTCGCCTTTTGGGTACATCAATAAAGTATTTATTATTATTATTATTATTATTATTAATAAATTAATTTTACAATATTCGTGCAACAAATTTAATTTCTTTTGTACATCTACTGGGGAGCTACATAGAATTACCGCTTCATCTGCGTAAGCTAGTATTAGCAAATCACTTAATCCATCGATATTTAATCCCTTCACACCAGCTTTTTTCAGATATTCTTCCAGATCGTTAATAAAGATATTAAAAAGTGTAGGGGATAGGCTGTCCCCTTGCATTACGCCTTCCGTCATCTCTACCGAACTTTCAAATTGGGTACTAGGGTCTTGAAAATAAAATTTTGCATTTCTATAAAAGTTAAAAATAATTCTATTAAGTTTTGAGCTGATACCTGCCTTGTACATTTTTTCCCATAATATATCAGGTTTGATTGAATCGAAAGCACGTTTAAAGTCTATGAAAATTGCAAATATACATGTTTTTTTTAGCCGAAGGTGTAAATGTATTATAGAAGTTAAATTAAAGATGTTGTCAACAGTACTACGGTTTTTTCTAAAGCCAGCTTGATTTTCTGCAAGGATATTATTGCTTTCCAAAGAATTTTGAATACGAGAGTTAAGTATTGGTGTATATAATTTAGAGATGCAGTTAATTAGGGCAATAGCATGGTAATTAAGACAGTCTCGAGTATCACCTTTTTTGTGCAACATAAATAGGTTAACTTGAGACCATGTCGATGGGACAGCTTCGTTTTCCATAATTTTGTTATACAAATTCAGAGTATAGTGTAACCAGTTTGTTGGTAGATGCTTCAGAAAGTCATTATTAATACCATCTAACCCAGGCGCTTTACCATTTTTTAATTTTTAAATTCCTGTTTCTAGTTCTCTTAAGCTAATATTTACGTAAAGTACTGGGTGTAAGCACTTCAAAAAAATCTACCCTTTCCTGCATATTATTTTCATAACTGTATAGGTTTTTGTAAAAATTTGACCATTCTTTGGCGCTTATATCATTTACGAAATTATTTCTGGGTTTGAGTTTTCGAATTGTTTGCCAAAAATCAATATTATTTTTAGTATTTATTAAACTATTTGAGACTGTTTCTCGATAAATCTTTTTAGATTGATGTATCATTGTACGGTATTTACGTTTACTTTCAATAAATTTTTTTAAGTTTATTATTTACTTTCTTTCGTTAGCTGTTTGCAATGAATATTAAACCCCGGTTTATTAGTATTAAAATTCTTATTTTCCGTTATTGTCTTTATTTGTAACAAGTCAGAATGTACTGCATCATCTTTAATTGCATTTATAATATTGTTATTTAATTCCAATACATTTTGACTATTAAAATAAATATTTGGTGAATCATTTAATGATTTAACAAATGCTTTGGCTTTGTTTTCTAAAAATTCGAATTTTACTACAAATTTGTTGGCACGTTTGCCTACTTTTTTATTTACTATTCCACAATGATTTGTTACTAATGACAGTACACAAAGGCAGTGATTTGTTGCTTCGAGAGTAGTAAGAATTTCGAACTCAAAAATTGAATTCATTGTATGTAAATCTGTCCAAACCAAATCTATAGTACTTTTGCCGTTGTGATTGAAAAAAGTATACTTGCCATGTATATCTCCAGCGGTACGCTCGTTGAGTACATACATCCCAAGATACTCCATAGTTTTGACTAGCTCTTTACCTCTAAGGTCAGTGCCTTCATGTAGGGATACGCGAGATTCGGTTATGTTTAAATTTTGAAGTACTTCTTCATCTATCTGGTTAAGCTGTCCTATCTTAGAATTGAAGTCCCCTTGTATAATGACTTTGGTATGTGGGTCTGTATTACCTACAAAAGATTCTAATGAGTTTTCTAACTTTGAAATTATAAATTTATCATCTAAACTAGGTCTCAAGTAAATTGTTGCAATTAAATATTTTTCAGACTTTACTTTTAATTCTAAGAAAAGCCAATGTTCAGTAGCTTCTACAACTTTAGTTTCTGAAAAATATTTATTTTTGCATACAACCATCTAGCCACTACTGGCTCTACCAATACTTTTCTTTTTTACAGCTTTTACTTGAAATATATTTTCATTAAATTCGTGTAAAAAATTAGATATTATAGTTATTTCATTATGTTGCCATGTTTCACAAAAACAAAGTATTTCACACATTGCTAATTTTTCTTTAATTTACAAATCTAAATTAAATAATGAATTGTACCCGCTTAAATTCCAAAATATTATTTTTAAATTATTACATGAACGATTATTAGTTTTGTAGGACGATAATGTACTTAACTTCTCATTTTTGTTGGGGGACGACGCTGATCTCTTCTTCGTTGTTAGATAGATGGGGGCGAAAAAATTATGTGATGTTACTCTGCTTCTCTACGTATTCTTTTTCAACACGCTGTCGTTGTCTTGAGTGTGAATCGTCTCCAGGTGAAGTTCTGTTTCTTTTACTCTTCCGTATGTTATTTACTATGATTTTCTTTCCTACGAGTTTAGCTTGTTTACCATCCCTCCTTAGCTGTATTACTTCCTCCAGGAGATGTTTCTTTTCTTCCCAAGATTTTGTGGTAAGATCTTCGTTTATAAATATCCCCGTACCTTTCAGATTATTTCTGTTATCGATAATTTTCTTTCTGAGTTTCAGTGTTGCAAGTTTTACTATTACTGGTCTACTATAGACTTGTTTCACTTTTCCAATCCTAAATACTTCTTCGATGTGGTTTGCCGTGATTGGAATTTGTAATAATTGTTCAATGATCGTTATAACCTTAAATTCGAGATCAACTTTATTCGATTCGTTTCTTTTATACCTATAAATATGAGGTTCTTCTTGTTTACTTGTATTTTTTCGTTTAGTTTGTCTAGCTTGTTTTCAAAGAATGAACAGGATTTTTTTACTTCCTCGATACCTTTATGGAATGTACTTATTTCTTTATTGATTTCATCGATCTTAGTCTCAATTGCGTCTAATTTAGACAGTTTCTGAAGAACTTTTTGTAAATCTTCACTCGCGCACATGTTAACAATGTTTACAATTTTAAATTTATTTTTATTAATTTTCACTTGTATTAGTTGTACTTATTAATTTGATATAAATGATCACTTTATATAGGAAATGTTTGATATATTATACGATATAATAGTTTCAAATATATGATAGCAAAAAAAACGTCTTTATTCTGCATTATCAATGTTGCTGGATATTTTTGTTAAAACATTGATATTCATGCTTTAGGATTTATACTATGGATGGTTTTAAGCATTGGACATGCGAAAGTGACCAAATCGTGTTACCATTCAGATAATAAACATTAAATTTTCGTGTGTCATTTTAATGAATACGTTGTATATTGTAAGCTACATGAGCTGGATTCTAGAATACCTACCACACTTGAAATAGCAATTTTCTTGTTGCAATGTTTTCTTTTAGCTAAAATATGATAAAGAATTATAAAATTCGAGCGCGGAAGCAATATATAATTTTTTACAAAAATAAAGTCAGCTTTTACCTATTCTTGACGAATACGTTATATATTGTAAGCTACATGGGATGGATTCTAGAATACCCACCACACTTTAAATAGCAATTCTCTTGTTGCAGTGTTTTCTTTTAGGTAAAATATTATGAAGAATTATAAAATTCGGGCGCGGAAGCAATAATTTATATGATTTTTTACAAAAATAAAGTCAGATTTTACCTATTCTTGAAATGGATATTTTTGTTAAAACACTCATATTCATGCTTTAGGATCTATACTATGGATAATTTTAGCATTGGACATGCAAAAGTGACCAAAACGTGGTACCAATCAGATAATACACATTTAATTTTCGGGTGTCATTTTAATGAATACTTTGTATATTGTAAGCTATATGGGCTGGATTCTAGAATACCTACCACACTTAAAATAGCAGTTTTCTTGTTGCAATGTTTTCTTTTAGCTAAAATATGATAAAGAATTATAAAATTCGAGCGCGGAAGCAATATATGATTTTTTACAAAAATAAAGTCAGCTTTTACCTATTCTTGACGAATACGTTATATATTGTAAGCTACATGGGATGGATTCTAGAATACCCACCACACTTTAAATAGCAATTCTCTTGTTGCAATGTTTTCTTTTAGGTAAAATATTATGAAGAATTATAAAATTCCGGCGCTGAAGCAATAATTTATATGATTTTTTACAAAAATAAAGTCAGATTTTACCTATTCTTGAAATAGATATTTTTGTTAAAACACTCATATTCATGCTTTAGGATCTATACTATGGATAATTTTAGCATTGGACATGCAAAAGTGACCAAAACGTGGTACAAATCAGATAAAAAACATTCAATTTTTGGGTGTCATTTTAATGAATATTGTTACATTGTAAGCTACATGGGTTGGATTCTAAAATACCTACCACACTCGAAATAGCAATTTTCTTGTTGCAATGGTTTCTTTTAGCTAAAATATGATGAAAAATTATAATGAGGATTGTAATATTCGGGTATTCAGTCAAAAAAATCTTTATTTTCTATAAAGCCAACGTTTCGACACCACTTGTGTCTTCTTCAGGGCTCTACACACATTTACAATAAGATGTTACAATTTTATTTTTTGTTGTAATAAAGTGTACTTACAATAGATGTTATTTTAATTGTTAATGTTGATATATAATGTATGTGAATGTAAAATAAATTCTGTTATTACAGAAAAGTCGTCAAAAATTTTGTTAAAATTTCGAAACACGCCAAAAAATTCGCACATGTTACTTGGGCAAGCCGAAAAACAGATATAACGAGTAGGACCTAAACCTTCGTCAAGGATAACGTGTATATACACGAAAATCCTGATGTCTGTGAAAAATGTATGATTTAAAATGTAATGTAACTAAAAAAAAATTTAGCGGAGTCTGGATATGTGCGAATTTTTTGGCGTGTTTCGAAATTTTAACAAAATTTTTGACGACTTTTCTGTAATAACAGAATTTATTTTACATTCACATACATTATATATCAACATTAACAATTAAAATAACATCTATTGTAAGTACACATTATTACAACAAAAAATAAAATTGTAACATCTTATTGTAAATGTGTGTAGAGCCCTGAAGAAGACACAAGTGGTGTCGAAACGTTGGCTTTATAGAAAATAAAGATTTTTTTGACTGAATACCCGAATATTACAATCCTCATCATTCTCTACAGTCGAATATTCCTTCCATTAAAAATTATAATATTCGGGCGCGGAAGCAAATATTTATATGATTTTTTACAAAATAAAGTCAGATTTTACCTTTTCTTGATGAATACGTTGTATATTGTAAGCTACATGGGCTGGATTCTAGAATACCTACCACACTTGAAATAGCAATTTTCTTCTTGGAATGTTTTCTTCTAATTAATATATGATGAAGAATTATAAAATTCGGGCGCGGAAGCAAATATTTATATGATTTTTTACAAAAATGAAGTCAGATTTTACCTTTTCTTGATAAATACGTTGTATATTGTAAGCTACATTGGCTGGATTGTAGAATACCTACCACACTTGAAATAGCAATTTTCTTGTTGCAATGTTTTCTTTTAACTAAAATATGATAAAAAATTATAAAATTCGGGCGCGGAAGCAAATATTTATATGATTTTTTACAAAATAAAGTCAGATTTTACCTTTTCTTGATGAATACGTTGTATATTGTAAGCTACATGGGCTGGATTCTAGAATACCTACCACACTTGAAATAGCAATTTTCTTGTTGGAATGTTTTCTTCTAATTAATATATGATGAAGAATTATAAAATTCGGGCGCGGAAGCAAATATTTATATGATTTTTTACAAAAATGAAGTCAGATTTTACCTTTTCTTGATAAATACGTTGTATATTGTAAGCTACATGGGCTGGCTTCTAGAACATCTACCACAATTGAAATAGCAATTTTCTTGTTGCAATGTTTTCTTTTAGCTAAAATATGATAAAGATTTATAAAATTCGGACGCGAAAGCAAATATTTATATGATTTTTTACAAAAGTAATTCAGATTTTACCTATTCTTGAGGAATACGTTGTATATTGTAAGCTACATGGGCTGGATTCTAGAATACATACCACACTTGAAATAGCAATTTTCTTGTTGCAATGTTTTCTTTTAGCTAAAATATGATGAAAAATTATAAAATTTGGGTGCAGAAGCAAATATTTATATGATTTTTTACAAAAATAAAGTCAGATTTTATATTTTCTTGATGAATACGTTGTATATTGAAAGCTACATGGGCTGGATTCTAGAATACCTACCACACTTGAAATAGCAATTTTCCTGTTGCAATGTTTTCTTTTAGCTAAAATATGATAAAGAATTATAAAATTCGGGCGCGGAAGCAAATATTTATATGATTTTTTACAAAAATGAAGCCAAATTTTACCTATCCTTGAAATGGATATTTTAGTTAAAACATTCATATTCATGTTTTAGGATCTATACTATGGATGGTTTTAAACATTGGATATGCAAAAATGACCAAAACGTGGTACCAATCAGATAATAAACATTTAATTTTCGAGTGTCATTTTAATGAATACGTTGTATATTGTAAGCTACATGGGCTGGATTCTTGAATACCTATCACACTTGAAATAGCAATATTCTTGTTGCAATGTTTACTTTTAGCTAAAATATGATAAAAAATTAAAAAATTCGGCCGCGGAAGCAAATATTTATATGATTTTTTACAAAAATAAAGTCAGATTTTACCTTTTCTTGATGAATACGTTGTATATTGTAAGCTACATGGGCTGGATTGTAGAATACCAACCACACTTGAAATAGCAATATTCTTGTTGCAATGTTTTCTTTTAGCTAAAATATGATGAAGAATTATAAAATTTGGGCGCGGAAGCAAATATTTATATGATTTTTTACAAAAATAAAGTCAGATTTTACCTATTCTTCAAATGGATATTTTTGTTAAAACATTCATATTCATGCTTTAGGATCTATACTGTGGATTGTTTTAAGCATTGAACATGCAAAAGTGACCAAAACGTGGTACCAATCAGATAATAAACATACAATTTTCGGGTGTCTTTTTAATGAATACGTTGTATATTGTAAGCTACATGGGCTGGATTCTAGAATACCTACCACACTTAAAATAGCAGTTTTCTTGTTGCAATGTTTTCTTTTAGCTAAAATATGATAAAGAATTATAAAATTCGAGCGCGGAAGCAATATATGATTTTTTACAAAAATAAAGTCAGCTTTTACCTATTCTTGACGAATACGTTATATATTGTAAGCTACATGGGATGGATTCTAGAATACCCACCACACTTTAAATAGCAATTCTCTTGTTGCAATGTTTTCTTTTAGGTAAAATATTATGAAGAATTATAAAATTCCGGCGCGGAAGCAATAATTTATATGATTTTTTACAAAAATAAAGTCAGATTTTACCTATTCTTGAAATAGATATTTTTGTTAAAACACTCATATTCATGCTTTAGGATCTATACTATGGATAATTTTAGCATTGGACATGCAAAAGTGACCAAAACGTGGTACCAATCAGATAATACACATTTAATTTTCGGGTGTCATTTTAATGAATACTTTGCATATTGTAAGCTATATTGGCTGGATTCTAGAATACCTACCACACTTAAAATAGCAGTTTTCTTTTTGCAATGTTTTCTTTTAGCTAAAATATGATAAAGAATTATAAAATTCTAGCGCGGAAGCAAATATCTATATGATTTTTTATAAAAATAAAGTTAGATTTTACCCATTCTTATATGATTTTTTACAAAAATAAAGTCAGCTTTTACCTATCCTTGACGAATACGTTGTATATTGTAAGCTACATGGTATGGATTCTAGAATACCTACCAAACTTGAAATAGCAATTTTCGTGTTGCAATGTTTTCTTTTAGCTAAAATATGATGAAGAATTATAAAATTTGGGCGCGGAAGCAAATATTTATATGATTTTTTACCAAAATAAAGTCAGATTTTACCTATTCTTGAAATGGATATTTTTGTTAAAACATTCATATTCATGCTTTAGGATCTATACTATGGATGGTTTTAAGCATTGGATATGCAAAAGTGATCAAAACGTCCTACCAAACAGATAATAAACATTCAATTTTCGGGTGTTATTTTAATGAATACGTTGTATATTGTAAGCTACATGGGCTGGATTCTAGAATACCTACCACACTTGAAATAGCAATTTTCTTGTTGCAATGTTTACTTTTAGCAAAAATATGATGAAAAATTATAAAATTCGGACGTGAAAGCAAATATTTATATGATTTTTTACAATAATAATGTCAGATTTTACCTTTTCTTGATGAATACGTTGTATATTGTAAGCTACATAGGCTGGATTATAGTATACGTACCACACTTGACATAGCAATTTTCTTGTAACAATGTTTTCTTTTAGCTAGAACATGATTAAGAATTATAAAATTCGGGCGAAGAAGCAAGTGTTTATATAACTTTTTACAAAAATAAAGTCAGATTTTACCAATTCTCGATGAATACGTTGTATATTGTAAGCTACATGGGCTGGCTTCTAGAACACCTACCACAATTGAAATAGCAATTTTCTTGTTGCAATGTTTTCTTTTAGCTAAAATATGATAAAGATTTATAAAATTCGGACGCGAAAGCAAATATTTATATGATTTTTTACAAAAGTAATTCAGATTTTACCTATTCTTGAGGAATACGTTGTATATTGTAAGCTACATGGGCTGGATTCTAGAATACATACCACACTTGAAATAGCAATTTTCTTGTTGCAATGTTTTCTTTTAGCTAAAATATGATGAAAAATTATAAAATTTGGGTGCAGAAGCAAATATTTATATGATTTTTTACAAAAATAAAGTCAGATTTTATATTTTCTTGATGAATACGTTGTATATTGAAAGCTACATGGGCTGGATTCTAGAATACCTACCACACTTGAAATAGCAATTTTCCTGTTGCAATGTTTTCTTTTAGCTAAAATATGATAAAGAATTATAAAATTCGGGCGCGGAAGCAAATATTTATATGATTTTTTACAAAAATGAAGCCAAATTTTACCTATCCTTGAAATGGATATTTTAGTTAAAACATTCATATTCATGTTTTAGGATCTATACTATGGATGATTTTAAGCATTGAACATGCTAAAGTGACCAAAACGTGGTACCAATCAGATAAAAAACATTCAATTTTTGGGTGTCATTTTAATGAATATTGTTACATTGTAAGCTACATGGGTTGGATTCTAAAATACCTACCACACTCGAAATAGCAATTTTCTTGTTGCAATGGTTTCTTTTAGCTAAAATATGATGAAAAATTATAATGAGGATTGTAATATTCGGGTATTCAGTCAAAAAAATCTTTATTTTCTATAAAGCCAACGTTTCGACACCACTTGTGTCTTCTCAGGGCTCTACACACATTTACAATAAGATGTTACAATTTTATTTTTTGTTGTAATAATGTGTACTTACAATAGATGTTATTTTAATTGTTAATGTTGATATATAATGTATGTGAATGTAAAATAAATTCTGTTATTACAGAAAAGTCGTCAAAAATTTTGTTAAAATTTCGAAACACGCCAAAAAATTCGCACATGTTACTTGGGCAAGCCGAAAAACAGATATAACGAGTAGGACCTAAACCTTCGTCAAGGATAACGTGTATATACACGAAAATCCTGATGTCTGTGAAAAATGTATGATTTAAAATGTAATGTAACTAAAAAAATATTTAGCGGAGTCTGGATATGTGCGAATTTTTTGGCGTGTTTCGAAATTTTAACAAAATTTTTGACGACTTTTCTGTAATAACAGAATTTATTTTACATTCACATACATTATATATCAACATTAACAATTAAAATAACATCTATTGTAAGTACACATTATTACAACAAAAAATAAAATTGTAACATCTTATTGTAAATGTGTGTAGAGCCCTGAAGAAGACACAAGTGGTGTCGAAACGTTGGCTTTATAGAAAATAAAGATTTTTTTGACTGAATACCCGAATATTACAATCCTCATCATTCTCTACAGTCGAATATTCCTTCCATTAAAAATTATAATATTCGGGCGCGGAAGCAAATATTTATATGATTTTTTACAAAATAAAGTCAGATTTTACCTTTTCTTGATGAATACGTTGTATATTGTAAGCTACATGGGCTGGATTCTAGAATACCTACCACACTTGAAATAGCAATTTTCTTGTTGGAATGTTTTCTTCTAATTAATATATGATGAAGAATTATAAAATTCGGGCGCGGAAGCAAATATTTATATGATTTTTTACAAAAATGAAGTCAGATTTTACCTTTTCTTGATAAATACGTTGTATATTGTAAGCTACATTGGCTGGATTGTAGAATACCTACCACACTTGAAATAGCAATTTTCTTGTTGCAATGTTTTCTTTTAACTAAAATATGATAAAAAATTATAAAATTCGGGCGCGGAAGCAAATATTTATATGATTTTTTACAAAATAAAGTCAGATTTTACCTTTTCTTGATGAATACGTTGTATATTGTAAGCTACATGGGCTGGATTCTAGAATACCTACCACACTTGAAATAGCAATTTTCTTGTTGGAATGTTTTCTTCTAATTAATATATGATGAAGAATTATAAAATTCGGGCGCGGAAGCAAATATTTATATGATTTTTTACAAAAATGAAGTCAGATTTTACCTTTTCTTGATAAATACGTTGTATATTGTAAGCTACATTGGCTGGATTGTAGAATACCTACCACACTTGAAATAGCAATTTTCTTGTTGCAATGTTTTCTTTGAGCTAAAATATGATAAAGAATTATAAAATTCGGGCGCGAAAGCAAATATTTATATGAGTTTTTAAAAAATAAAGTCAGATTTTACCTATTCTTGATGTATACGTTGTATATTGAAAGCTACATGGGCTGGATTCTAGAATACCTACCACACTTGAAATAGCAACTTTCTTGTTGCAATGTTTACTTTTAGCTAAAATATGATAAAAAATTATAAAATTCGGGCGCGGAAGCAAATATTTATATGATTTTTTACAAAATTAAGTCAGATTTTACCTTTTCTTGATGAATACGTTGTATATTGTAAGCTACATGGGCTGGATTCTAGAATACCTACCACACTTGAAATAGAAATTTTCTTGTTGGAATGTTTTCTTCTAATTAATATATGATGAAGAATTATAAAATTCGGGCGCGGAAGCAAATATTTATATGATTTTTTAGAAAAATGAAGTCGGATTTTACCTATTCTTAATTAATATGTTGTATATTTTAAGCTACATGGGCTGGATTCTACAATACCTACCACACTTGAAATAGCAATATTCTTGTTGAAATGATTTCTTTTAGCTAAAATATGATGACGAATTATAAAATTCGGGCGCGGAAGCAAATTTTTATATGATTTTTTACAAAAATTAAGTCAGATTTTACCTATTCTTGAAATGGATATTTTTGTTAAAAGATTCAAATTTATGGTTTAGGATCTATACTATCTATGGTTTTAAGCATTGCACATACAAAAGTGACCATAATGTGGTACCAATCAGATAATAAACATTTTTTTTCGGGTGTCATTTTAATGAATACCTTTGTATATTGTATGCTACATAGGCTGGATTCTAGAATACCTACCACACTTGAAATAGCAATTTTCTTGTTGCAATGTTTCCTTTTAGCTATAATATGAAGAAAAATTATAATATTCGTGCTCGAAAGCAAATATTTATATGATTTTTACAAAAATTAAGTCAGATTTTACCTATTCTTGATGAATACGTTGTATATTGTAAGCTATATGGGCTGGATTCTAAAATACCTACCACGCTTGAAATAGCAATTTAGTTGTTGCAATGTTTTCTTCTAACTAATATATGATGAAGAATTATAAAATTCGGGTTTGAAAGCAAATATTTATATAATTTTTTACAAAAATAAAGTCAGAATTTACCTATTCTTGAAATGGATATTTTTGTCAAAACATTCATATTCATGCTTTAGGATCTATACAATGGATGGTTTTAGGCATCGGACATGCAAAAGTGATCAAAACGAGGTACCAAGCAGACAATAAAAATTTAATATTCGGGTGTAATTTTAAAGAATACGTTGTATATTGTAAGCTACATGGGCTAGATACTAGAATACCTACTACACTTGAAATAGCAATTTTCTTGTTGCAATGTTTTCTTTTAGCTAAAATATGATGAAAAATTATAAAATTCGGACTCGGAAGCAAATATTTATATATATTTTTACAAAAAACTCTGAGATAGCGCGTTTTTCTTGATGAATACGTTGTATATTGTAAGCTACATGGGCTGGATTCTAGAATATCTACCACACTTGAAATAGCAATTTTCTTCTTGCAATGTTTTCTTTTAACTAAAAGTTGATAAAGAATTATAAAATTCGAGCGCGAAAGCAAATATTTATATGATTTTTTACAAAAATATAGTCAGATTTTACATATTCTTGAAATGGATATTTTTGTTAAAACATTCATATTCATGCTTTTGGATCTATACTATGGATAATTTTAGCATTGAACACGCAAAAGTGACCAAAACGTGGTACCAATCAGATAATAAACATTCAATTTTCGGGTGTCATTTTAATGAATACGTTGTATATTGTATGCTACATGGGCTGGATTTTAGAATACCTACCACACTTGAAATAGCAATTTTCTTGTTGCAATGTTTAGTTTTAGCTAAAATATGATGAAAAATTATAAAATTGGGGCGCGGAAGCAAATATTTATATGATTTTTTACAAAAATAAAGTCAGATTTTACCTTTTCTTGATGAATACGTTGTATATTGTAAGCTACATGGGCTGGATTCCAGACTACCTACCACACTTGAAATAGCAATTTTCTTATTGCAATGTTTTCTTCTAACTAATATATGATAAAGAATTATAAAATTTGGCGTGGAAGCAAATATTTATATGATTTTTTACAAAAATAAATTCAGATTTTACCAATATACCTATAAATATATATACCGCTGGAAAGGACAGAGAGATGGTCCAAACATCACAGTGCAGACATATATATGTTTGCACCGTTGTCAAGTTTGTGTGCTTTGAGTATGCGCCGATTATCTGTGATTCTATTGGTTAAGAATTGCTTCTTCGAATTTTGAATATGAATATATCTATGAACTGCAATGAGTTTTCAAGTATTTAGAGTATTCATATAAAAATGAAATCGGGTAAAAGTGATAAGAAATGTTGTTTGTGTGGTGCAGAAGCTCCAGTAACTTTACATAAGTAAGTATAATTTTTATAATAATTTTTAAGTAAATTGGTGGTGGAGCTTCTAAAAAATTTACAGAGAAATGTTCTACATCTATTAGTAATTTAGTTTTATTTTAACATGCTGAAGAAACAGAAATTATAGAACACATTAAAGATCAACATGTTATTGACAATCATGTCTCACAAATAATCAAAACAATTATAAGTAGTTATATAAAAATAAGAATGCACCACGAGACGAAACTAATATCGCAAAAAGACGATTATATAAGGAACAAATACAGTAGGTTAATAATATTTAAAAATCAATAGTTTAAAATTATTTTTTTTTTTCATTGTTCGTATATATGTAAGTAATAAGTTCAGTATGTGTAATTTAATTTGTAGTAAAGTTTATTTTGGAAAATATATGTGTATGATTGTTGTATAGTTTGTAAGTTGTAAATAAAGCAGAATATACTTCTTTTTTGTTGTTTGTTTGTTTGTAAAGAATTTTTGTTGTTGCGTTTTTCAGTTTTACGGATGTATTTTTTAATAAGTATTATTTGCAAATTTCTAACTCTTTCTGTCCCTTTGTATGTATTGAAATTTTGATCCGTTAATAATGTACTACAGTTTTATTAATACATCGCAGTTGTTCAAATTCAGATTTTCAAATCCTTTTGTATTTTTATTCTTAATTTTAGGAAATGTTCAATTTTTAATTATATTGCTGTAGTCCTGTAGTAAAGGATAATCTAATCTTTTTTGAAAAAAACATAATGTTAATCTTACCTGCCATAGTAAATTAAGAAATGTAATTTTGTAAGTTTGTGGTACTCATTTTTCTGAAGATAAAAATAAAAACAATTCTAATTTAACTCCGTTAAATAATTCAAAATAATATACATATTCATATTTCAATACATTTCAAATATTTTAAACAGGCACGGTTACTATGCGCACGCACTTTTGTGTGACTACATACTGAGTGACAAGGACAGAGATTGTTATGTTGGTGACACTTTCCTCGCACGGGAGAGATAGCACTCCAGCGGTATATATATTTATACGTATATTATTTTACCTATTCTTGATATGGATATTTTTGTCAAAACATTCTTATTCATGCTTTAGGATCTATACAATGGATGGTTTTAAGCATCGGACATGCAAAAGTGACCAAAACGTGGTATCAATCCGACAATAAAAATTCAATTTTCGGGTGTTATTTTAAAGAATACGTTGTATATTGTAAGCTACATGGGCTGGATACTAGAATACCTACCACACTTGAAATAGCAATTTTCTTGTGGCAATGTTTTCTTTTAGCTAAAATATGATAAAAATTATAAAATTGGGGCGCGAAAGCAAATATTTATATGATTTTTTACAAAAATAAAGTCAGATTTTACCTTTTCTTGATGAATACGTTGTATAAAGTAAGCTACATGGGCTGGATTTTAGAATACCTACCACACTTGAAATAGCAATTTTCTTGTTGCAATGTATTCTTTTAGCTAAAATATGATGGAAAATTATAAAGTTCGGACGCGGAAGCAAATATTTATATGATTTTTCACAAAAATAAAGTCAGATTTTACCTATTCTTGAAATGGATATTTTTGTTAAAACATTCATATTCATGCTTTAGAATCTATACTATGGATGGTTTTAAGCATTGGACATGCAAAAGTGACCATAACATGATACCAATCAGATAATAAACATTCAATTTTCGGGTGCCATTTAATGAATACGTTGTATATTGTAAGCTACATGTGCTGGATTCTGGAATACCTACCACACTTAAAATAGCAATTTTCTTGTTGCAATATTTTCTTTTAGTTAAAATATGATGAAGAATTATAAAATTCGGGCGCAGAAGCAAATATTTATATGATTAATTACAAAAATGAAGTCAGAATTTACCTATTCTTAATGAATACGTTGTATATTGTAAGCTACATGGGCTGGATTCTAGAATACCTACCACACTTGAAATAGCAACTTTCTTGTCGCATTGTTTTTTTTTAGCTAAAATACGATGAAGAATTATAAAATTTTTTACAAAAATAAAGTCAAATTTTACCTATACTTGATGAATACGTTGTATACTGAAAGCTACATGGGCTGGATTCTAGAATCATTACCACACTTGAAATAAAAACTTTCTTGTTGCAATGTTTTCTTTTAGCTAAAATATGATGAAGAAGTATAAAATTCGGGCGCGGAAGGAAATATTTATATGATTTTTTACAAAAATATAGTCAGATTTTACCTATTCTTGAAATGGATATTTTTGTTAAAACATTCATATTCATGCTTTAGGATCTATACTATGGATATTTTTAGCATTGGACATGCAAAAGTAACCAAAACGTGGTACCAATCAGATTATAAACATTCAATTTTCGGGTGTCATTTTAAAGAATACGTTTTATATTGTAAGCTACATGGGCTGGATTCTAGAATACCTACCACACTTGAAATAGAAATTTCCTCGTTACAATGTTTTTTTTTTTAGCTAAAATGTGATGAAGAATTATGAAATTCAGGCGCGGACGCAAATATTTATATGATTTTTTACAAAAATAAAGTCAGATTTTACCTATTATTGATGAATACATAGGCTGAATTCTAGAATACCTACCACACTTGAAATAGCAATTTTCTTGTTGGTTTTACCTATTCTTGAAATGGATATTTTATTAAAACATTCATATTCATGCTTTAGGATCTATACTATGGATAATTTTAGCATTGGAAACGTAGTATATTGTAAGCTACATGGGCTGGATTCTAGAATACCTACTACACTTAAAATAGCAATTTTCTTGTTGCAATGTTTTCTTTTAGCTAAAATATGATAAAGAACCATAAAATTCGGACGCGGAAGCAAATATTTATATGATTTTTTACAAAAATAAAGTCAGATTTTACCTATTCTTGAAATGGATATTTTTGTTAAAACATTCATATTTATGCTTTAGAATCTATACTATGGATGTTTTTAAGCATTAGACATGCAAAAGTGACCATAACGTGGTACCAATCAGATAATAAACATTCAATTTTCGGGAGCCATTTAATGAATACGTTGTATATTGTAAGCTACATGTGCTGGATTCTAGAATACCTACCACACTTGAAATAGAAATATTCTTATTGCAATGTTTTCTTTTAGTTAAAATATGATAAAGAATTAAAAAATTCGGGCGCAGAAGCAAATATTTATATGATTTATTACAAAAATAAAGTCAGATTTTACCTATTCTTGATGAATACGTTGTATATTGTAAACTACATGGACTGGATTCTAGAATCATTACCACACTTGAAATAGCAATTTTCTTGTTGCAATGTTTTCTTTTAGCTAAAATATGTTAAAGAATTATAAAATTCGGGCGCGGAAGCAAATATTTATATGATTTTTTTACAAAAATATAGTCAGATTTTACCTATTCTTGAAATGGACATTTTTATTAAAACATTCATATTCATGCTTTAGGATCTATACTATGGATAATTTTAGCATTGTACACGTTGTATATTGTAAGATACATGGGCTGGATTCTAGAATACCTACCACACTTAAAATAGCAATTTTCTTGTTGCAATTTTTTTTTTTTAGCTAAAGTATGTTGAAGAATTATGAAATTCGGGCGCGAAAGAAAACAATAATATGATTTTTTACAAAAATAAAGTCAGTTTTAACCTATTATTGATGAATACATAGGCTGGATTCTAGATACCTACCACACTTACAATAGCATTTTTCTTGTTGCAATGTTTACTTTTAGCTAAAATATGATTAAGAATTATAAAATTCGGGCGCAGAAGCAAATATTTATATGATTATATACAAAAATAAAGTCAGATTTTACCTATTCTTGATGAATACGTTTGTATATTGTAAGCTACATGGGCTGGATTCTAGAATACCTACCACACTTGAAATAGCAATTTTCTTGTTGCAATGTTTTTTTTAGCTAAAATATGATGAAGAATTATAAAAGTCGGGCGCGGAAGCAAATATTTTTATGATTTTATACAAATATAAAGTCAGATTTACCTATTCTTGAAATGGATATTTTTGTTATAACATTCATATTCATGCTTTAGGATCTATCACCTATGGATGGTTTTAAGCATTGGACATGCAAAAGTGACCAAAACGTAGTACCAATCAGATAATAAACATTCAAATTTCGGGTGTCATTTTAATAAAAACGTTGTATATTGTAAGCTACATGGGCTGGATTCTAGATTACCTACCGCACTTGAAGTAGCAATTTTCTTGTTGCAATATTTTCTTTTAGCTAAAATATGATGAAGAAATATTAAATTCGGGCGCAGAAGCAAATATTTATATGATTTTTTACAAAAATAAAGTCAGATTTTACCTATTCTTGATGAATACGTTTGTATATTGTAAGCTTCATAGGCTGGATTCAACAATACCTACCACACTTGAAATAGCATTTTTCTTGTTGCAATGTTTCCTTGAAGCTAAATTATGATGAGGAATTATAAAATTCGGGCGCGGAAGCTAATATTTATATGATTTATTATTAAAAAATAAAATCAGCTTTTACCAATTATTGAAATTGATATTTTTGTTAAAACATTCATATTCATGCTTTAGGATCTATACTATGGATGGTTTTAAGCATTGGACATGCAAAAGTGCCCAAAACATTCAATTTCCGGGTGTCATTTTAATAAATACGTTGTATATTGTAAGCTACATGGGCTGGATTCTAGAATACCTACTGCACTTAAAATAGCAAGTTTCTTGTTGCAATGTTTTCTTTTAGCTAAAATATGATTATGTATTATAAAATTCGGGCGCGGAAGCAAATTTTTATAGGATTTTTTACAAAAATAAAGTCAGATTTTACCTATCCTTAATAAATAAGTTGTATATTGTAAGCTACATGGAGTGGATTCGAAAATACCTACCACACTTGAAATAGCAATTTTCTTGTTGCAATGTTTACTTTTAGCTAAAATATGATGAAGAATTATAAAATTCGGGTGCGGAAGCTAATATTTATATGATTTTTTACAAAAATAAAGTCAGATTTTACCTATTCTTCATGAATACGTTGTATATTGTAAGCTACATGGGCTGGATTCTAGAATACCTACCACACTTGAAATAGCAACTTTCTTGTTGCAATGTTTTTTTTTAGCTAAATAATGATAAAGATTTATAAAATTCGGGCGCGAAAGCAAATATATTAATGATTTTTTACAAAAATAAAGTCAGATTAAACCTATTCTTGAAATGGATATTGTTGTTAAAACATTCATATTCATGCTTTATCATCTATACTATGGATGGTTTTAAGCATTGGACATGCAAAAGTGACCTAAACGTGGTACCAATCAGATAATAAAAATTTCATTTTCGGGTGTCATTTTAATGAATACGTTGTACATTTTAAGCTACATGGGCTGGATTCTAGAATACCTACCACACTTAAAATAGCAATTTTCTTGTTGCAATGTTTTCTTTTAGCTAAAATATGATAAAGAATTATAAAATTCGTGCGCGAAAGCAAATATTTATAGATTTTTTACAAAAATAAAGTCAGATATTACCTATTCTTGATAAATACGTTGTATATTGTAAGCTACATGGACTGGATTCTAGAATACCTACCTCACTTAAAATGCAATTTTCTAGTTGCAATGTTTTTTTTTAGCTAAAATATGATGAAGAATTATAAAATTCGAGCGCGGAAGCAAATATTTTTATGATTTTTTACAAAAATAAAGTTAGATTTTACCTATTATTTAAATAGATTTTTTGTTAAAACATTCAGATTCATGCTTTAGGATCTATACTATGGATGGTTTTAAGCATTGGACATGCAAAATTGCCCAAAACGTGGTATCAATCAGGTAATAAACATTCAATTTTCGGGTGTCATTTTAATGAATACGTTGTATATTGTAAGCTACATGTGCTAGATTCTAGAATACCAACCACACTTGAAATAGCAATTTTTTTGTTGCAATGTTTTCTTTTTGCTAAAATATGATGAAGTATTATAAAATTCGGGCGCTGAAGCAAATTTTTATATGATTTTTTACAAAAATAAAGTCAGATTTTATCTATTCTTAATAAATACGTTGTATATTGTAATCTACATGGGCTGGATTCTAGAATACCTACCACACATGAAATAGCAAATTTCTTGTTGCATTGTTTTCTTCTAGCTAAAATATGATAAAGAATTATAAAACTCGGGCGCTGAAGCAAGTATTTATATGATTTTTTACAAAAATAAAGTCAGATTTTACCTATTCTTGAATTGGGTATTTTTGTTAAAACATTCATATTCAAGGTTTAGGATCTATACTATGGATGGTTTTAAGCATTGGACATGCAAAAGTGACCAAAACGTGGTACCAATCAGATAATAAACATTCAATTTTTGGGTGTCATTTTAATGAATACGTTGTATATTGTAAGCTACATGGGCAGGATTCTAGAATACCTACCACACTTGAAATAGGAAGTTTCTTGTTGCAGTGTTTTCTTTTAGCTAAAATATGATGAAGAATTATAAAGTTCGGGCGCAGGAGCAAATATTTATATGATTTTTTAGAAAAATAAAGTCAGATTTTACCTATTCTTGATGAATACTTTGTATATTGTAATCTACATGTGCTGGATTCTAGAATACCTACCACACTTGAAATAGCAATTTTGTTGTTGCAATGTTTTCTTTATCAAAAATATGATGTAAAAATATAAAATTCGGGCGCGGAAGCAAATATTTATATGATTTTTTTCATAAATAAAGTCGGACTTTACCTATTCTTGAAAGGATATTTTTGTTAAAACATTCATATTCATGCTTTAGGATCTATACTATGGATAGTTTTTAGCATTGGACATGCGAAAGTGACCAAAACGCGGTACCAATCAAATAATAAACATTCAATTTTCGGGTGTCATTTTAATGAATACGTTGTATATTGTAAGATACATAAGCTGGATTCTAGAATACCTACCACACTTAAAATAGCAATTTTCTTGTTGCAAAGTTTTCTTTTAGCTAAAATATGATAAAAAATTATAAAATTAGGGCGCGGAAGCAAATATTCATATGATTTTATACAAAAATAATGTCAGATTTTACCTATTCTTGATGAGTACGTTGTATATTGTAAGCTACATAGGATGGATTCTAGAATAACTACCACACATGCAATAGCAATTTTCTTGTTGCAATGTTTTTTATTAGTTAAAATATAATAAAAAATTATAAAATTCGGCGCGGAAGCACAAGTTTATATGATTTTTTCAAAATAAAATCAGATTTTACCTTTTCTAGATGAATACGTTGTATATTGTAAGCTACATGGGCTGGATTCTAGAATACTAACCACACTTGAAATAGCAATTTTCTTGTTGCAATGTTTTCTTTTAGCTTATATATGATAAAGATTTAAAAATTCGGGCGCTTAAGCAAATATTTATATGATTTTTTACAAAAATTAAGTCAGATTTTACCTATTCTTGATGAATACGTTGTATATTGTAAATTACATGGGTTGGATTCTAGAATACCTACCACTCATATAATAGCAATTTTCTTGTTGCAATGTTTTCTATTAGCTAAAATATGATGAAGAATTATAAAATTCGGGCGCGGAAGCAAATATTTAAATGATTTTTTACAAAAATAAAGTCAGATTTTACCTATGCTTGATAAATACGTTGTATATTGTCAAAACATAGGCTGAATTCTAGAATACATACTACACTTGAAATAGCAATTTTCTTGTTGCAATGTTTTCTTTTAGTTAAAATATGATGAAGAATTATAAAATTCGAGCGCGGAAGCAACTATTTATATGATTTTTTACAAAAATCAAGTCAGTTTTTACCTTTTCTTGATGAATACGTTGTATAATGTAAGCTACATGATCTGGATTCTAGAATACCTACCACACTTGAAATAGCAATAATTTTCTTGTTGCAATGTTTTCTTTTAGCTAATATATGATGAAGAATTAGAAAATTCGGGCGCGGAAGCAAATATTTATATGATTTTTTACAAAAATAAAATCAGATTTTACCTATTCTTGATGAATACGTTGTATATTGTATACTACATGGGCTGGATTCTAGAATACCTACTACACTTGAAATAGCAATTTTCCTGGTTCAATATTTTCTTTTAGCTATAATATGATAAAGAATTATAAAATTCGGGCGCGGAAGCAAATATTTATATGTTTTTAAAAAAAAAAATTCAGATTTTACCTATTCTTGAAATAGATATTTTTGTTAAAACATTCATATTCATGCTTTAAGATCTATACAATGGATGGTTTTAAGCATTAGACATGCAAAAGTGACCAAAACGTGGTACCAATCAGATAATAAACATTCAATTTTCGGGTGTCTTTTTTTCATTTTAATGAATACGTTGTATATTGTAGATTCTAGAATACCTACCACACTTAAAATAGCAATTTTCTTGTTGCAACGTTTTCTTTTAGCTAAAATATGATGAAGAATTATAAAATTCGAGCGCGGAAGCAAATATTTATATGCTTTTTTACAAAAATAAAGTCAGAATTTACCTATTCTTAATAAATAAGTTGTATATTGTAAGCTACATGGGCTGGATTCTAGGATACCTACCACACTTGAAATAGCAATATTCTTGTTGCAATGTTTTCTTTTAGCTAAAATATGACGAAGAATTATAAAATTTGGGCGCGAGAGCAAATATTTATATGATTTTTTACAAAAATAATGTCAGATTTTATCTATTTTGGATATGGATATTTTTGTTAAAACATTCATATTCATGCTTTAGGATCTATACTATGTATGGTTTTAAGCATTGGACATGCAAAAGTGACCAAAACGTGGTACCAATCAGATAATAAACATTTAATTTTCGGGGGTTTATTTTAATGAATACGTTGTAAATTGTAAGCTACATTGGCTGGATTCTAGAATACATACCACACTTGAAATAGCAATTTTCTTATTGCTATGTCTTCTTTAGCTAAAATATAATGAAGAATTATAAAATTCGAGCGCGGATGCAAATATTTATAAGATTTATACACAAAAATAAAGTCGGATTTTACCTATTCTTGAAATGGATAATTTTGTTAATACATTCATATTCATGCTTTAGGATCTATAATATGGATGGTTTTAAGCATTGGACATGCAAAAATGACCAAAACGTGGTACCAATCAGATAAAAAACATTCAATTTTCAGGTGTCATTTTAATGAATAAGTTGGATATTGTAAGCTACATGGGCTGGGTTCTAGAATACCTACCACACTTGAAATAGCAATTTTCTTGTTGCAATGTTTCCTTTTTGCTAAAATATAATAAAGAATTATAAAATTGGAGCGCGGAAGCAAATATTTATATGTTTTTTAACAAAAATAAAGTCAGATTTTACCTATTCTTGATGAATACGTTGTATATTGTAAGCTACATGGGCTGGATTCTAGAATACCTACAACACTTGAAATAGCAATTTTCTTGTTGCAATGTTTTCTTTTAGCTAAAATATGATAAAGAATTATAAGATTCGAGCGTAGAAGCAAATATTTATATGATATTTTACACAAAAATAAAGTCAGATTTTACCTATTCTTGAAATGGCTATTTTTGTAAAAACATTCATATTCATGCTTTAGGATCTATACTATGATGGTTTTAAGCATTGGACATACAAAAGTGACCAAAACGTGGTACCAATCAGGTAATAAACATTCAATTTTCAGGTGTCATTTTAATGAATACGTTGTATATTGTAAGCTACATAGGCTGGATTCTAGATACCTACCACACTTGAAATAGCAATTTTCTTGTTACAATGTTTTCTTTTATCTAAAATATGATGAAGAATTATAAAATTCGGGCGCGGAAGCAAATATTTATATGATTTTTTACAAAAATAAAGTCAGATTTTACCTATTCTTGATGAATACTTTGTATATTGTAAGCTACATGGGCTGGATTCTAGAATACATACTACACTTGAAATATAGCAATTTCCTTGTTGCAATGTTTTCTTTAAGCTGAAATATGATGAAAAATTATAAAATTTGGTCGCGGAAGCAAATATTTATATGATTTTTTTACAAAAATATAGTCAGATTTTACCTATTCTTGAAATGGATATTTTTGTTAAAACATTCATATTCATGCTTAAGGATCTATACAATGGATGGATTTAAGCATTGGACATGCAAAAGTGACCAAAACGTTGTAACAATCAGATAATAAACATTCAATTTTCAGGTGTCATTTTAATGAATAAGTTGGATATTGTAAGCTACATGGGCTGGGTTCTAGAATACCTACCACACTTGAAATAGCAATTTTCTTGTTGCAATGTTTCCTTTTTGCTAAAATATAATAAAGAATTATAAAATTGGAGCGCGGAAGCAAATATTTGATTCTAGAATACCTACCACACTTGAAATAGCAATTTTGTTGTTTCAACGTTTTCTTTTATCTAAAATATGATAAAGAATTATAAAACTCGAGCGCGGAAGCAAATATTTATATGTTTTTTTACAAAAATAAATTTAGATTTTACCTATTCTTGATGAATACGTTGTATATTGTAAGCTACATGGTCTGGATTCTAGAATACCTACCACACTTGAAATAGCAATTTTCTTGTTGCAATGTTTTCTTTTAGCTAAAATATGATGAAGAATTATTATATACGGGCGCGGAAGCAAATATTTATGTGATTTTTTACAAAAATTAAGACAGATTTTACCTATTCTTGATGAATACGTTGTATATTGTAAGCTACATGGGCTAGATTCTAGAATACCTACCACTCTTGAAATAGCAATTTTCTTGTTGCAATGTTTTCTATTATCTAAAATATGATGAAGATTTATAAAATTCGGGCGCGGAAGCAAATATTTTTATGATTTTTTCAAAAATAAAGTCAGATTTTACCTTTTCTTGATGAATAAGTTGTATATTGTAAGCAAAATGGGCTGGATTCTAGAATACCTACCACACTTGAAATAGCAATTTTCTTGTTGCAATGTTTTCTTTTAGCTAAAATATGATAACGAATTATAAAATTCGGGCGCGGAAGCTAATATTTATATGATTTTTGCCAAAAATAAAGTCAGATTTTACCTATTTTTAAAATAGATATTTTGTTAAAACATTCATATTCATGCTTTAGGACCTATACTAGGGATAATTTTAGCATTGGACATGCAAAAGTAATTAAACGTGGTACCAATCAGATAATAAACATACAATTTTCGGGTGTCATCTTCATGAATACGTTGTATATTGTAAGCTACATGGGCTGGATTCTAGAATACCTACCACACTTGAAATAGCAATTTTCTATTTGCAATGTTTTCGCTTAGCTAAAATATGATGACAAATTATAAAATTCGGACGCGGAAGCAAATATTTATATGATCTTTTACAAAAATAAAGTCAGATTTTACCTATTCTTGAAATGAATATTTTTGTTAAAACATTCATATTCATGCTTTAGGACATGCAAAAGTGACCAAAACGTGGTACCATTCAGATAATAAACATTCAATTTTAGGGTGACATTTTAATGAATACGTTGTATATTGTAAGGTACATGGGATGGATTCTAGAATAGTTATCACACTTGAAATAGCAATTTTCTTGTTGCAATGTTTTCTTTTAGCTAAAATATGATGAAGTATTATAAAATTCGGGCGCGGAAGCAAATATTTATATAATGAAGAATAAATTTATGTAAAATTCGTAGACTTCGCTGGGATTTGATTCCAGGGCCTTCCCATTTCTAGTAGGATGCTCTACCAACTGAGCTACAAAGTCCCGTGACGTTCATGAATCTTTCTCCTGTGTTTTGCCGTGTTTTTGCATGTATACTCTCTTTCGAGCATTGAATAATTGCTGACGACTTTGACACACTTGGTGGTTAACGAACTACACCGCAGTAACTAAATATTATAACTTTACTGTGTAAAAACCGTGTGTCAGTTAAATATTTATATGATTCATTACAAAAACAAAGTCAGATTTTACCTATTCTTGATGAATATGTTGTATATTGTAGCTACATGGGCTGGATTCTAGAATACCTACCACTCTTGAAATAGCAATTTTCTTCTTGCAATGTTTTCTTTTGGCTTATATATGATAAAAAAATATAAAATTCGGGTTTTTTTTACAAAAATAAAGTTATATTTCACCTGTTCTTGATGAATGCTTTGTGTATTGTAAGCTACATGGGGTGGATTCTAAAATACCTACCACACTTGAAATAGCAATTTTCTTGTTGCAATGTTTTCTTTTAGCTAAAATATGATCAAGAATTATAAAATTCGGGCGCGGAAGCTAATATTTATATGATTATTTACAAAAACAATGTCAGATTTTACCTATTCTTGAATTGGATATTTTTGTTAAAACATTCATATTCATGCTTTAGGATCTATACTATTGATGGTTTTAAGAATTGGACATGCGAAAGTGACCAGAACACGGTACCAATCAAATAATAAACATTCAATTTTCGGGTGTCGTTTTAATGAATACTTTTTATATTGTAAGCTACATGGGCTGGATTCTAGAATACATACCACACTTGAAATAGCAATTTTCTTGTTGCAATGTTTTCTTTTAGCTAAAATATGATGACAAATTATAAAATTTAGACGCGAAAGCAAATATTTACATGATTTTTTACAAAAATAAAGTCAGATTTTACTCATTCTGGAAAAGGATATTTTTGTTAAAACATTCATATTCATGCTTTAGGATCTATATTATGGATAATTTTAGCATTGGTCATGCAAAACTGCTCAAAACGTGGTACCAATCAGATAATAAACATTCAATTTTCGGGTGCAGAATCAAATATTTATATGATTTTTTAGAAAAATTAAGTCAGATTTTACCTATTCTTGATGAATACGTTGTATATTGCAATCTACATGTGCTGGATTCTAGAATACCTACCACACTTGAAATAGCAATTTTGTTGTTTCAATGTTTTCTTTATCAAAAATATGATGTAAAAATATAAAGTTCGGGCGCGGAAGCAAATATTTATGCGATTTTTTACATAATTAAAGTCAGATTTTACCTATTCTTGAAAGGATATTTTTGTTAAAACATTCATATTCATGTTTAGGATCTATACTATAGATAGTTTTTAGCATTGGACATGCGAAAGTGACCAGAACGCGGTACCAATCAAATAATAAACATTCAATTTTCGGGTGTCGTTTTAATGAATACGTTGTATATTGTAAGCTACATGGGCTGGATTCTAGAATACCTACCACACTTGAAATAGCAATTTTCTTGTTGCAAAGTTTTCTTTTAGCTAAAATATGATAAAGAATTATAAAATTTGGGCGCGGAAGCAAATATTTATATGATTTTTACAAAAATAAAGTCAGAATTCACCTATTCTTGATGAATACGTTGTAGATTGTAAACAACATTTTCTGGATTCTAGAATACCTACCACACTTGTAATAGCAATTTTCTTGTAGCAATGTTTTCTTTTAGCTAAAATATGATAAAGAATTATAAAATTCGGGCGCGGAAGCAAATATTTATATGATTTTTACAAAAATAAAGTCAGATTTTACCTATGCTTGATGAATACGTTGTATATTGTAAGATAAATGGGCTGGATTCTAGAATACCTACCACACTTGAAATAGCAATTTTGTTGTTGCAATGTTTTCTTTTAGCTAAAATGTGATGAAAAAATATAGAATTCGACGGGGAAGCAAATATTTATGAATTTTTACAAAAATAAAGTCAGATTTTACCTATTTTTGAAATGGATATTTTTGTTAAAACATTCATATTAATGCTTTAGAGTAGAGTAGAGTAGAGTATTTATTAACTATGTTACTTACAGAAGTTTATAGCACGTCATAGTAATAATATAATACAAATAATTAAAACATAGATTTATATATCATTAAACTTGTATACTTCCTGTCAATATTCAAAGTTCATTGAATTGTAAGATAAAAATTCATCTAAAGAATAGAGGCAATATTTCAAAATAAATAATTTCACTGTTTTTTTAAATATTTTTGATTCCATTTTCTTAATGTTTTCCGGAAGCTTATTATAAAGGTCGAAATTTAATCTCTGATTTATAGATTTTTAAAATTTATGACAAGGTTTCCTCAATAAATTAGCAGATCTTGTATTATGTGAGTGAATATCACCATTTGTTAAAATATTGGATTTTGTAGCATGAATTTCTATTAATGTATAATAGATATAAAGTGATGGTAGTGGCATTATTTTCAAATCAATAAAGGCTTGACGACAATGATCTTTAAACCCATAATCTGATAATATTCTATTGGCCGTCTTTTGTAATCTAAAAATTTTAAGGGAATATGAAGTATGTCCTCATAATAGGATTCCATAACTTATCACGGAATGAAACAATGAAAAATACACCGTTTTTAAAGATTCACTACTAATAAGACTTTTCAATCGTCTTAATAAAAATAAAGTGCTAGAGATTTTTTTGCTAATATGTGTTACATGTGACGAGCCATTTAATAAAGGATCAAATTTTATTCCAAGAATCGAAACACAAGAATCTGTATTTAATTTATTATCACTGGAGATGACCATTTGCTGTGTTTTATCTTTATTTTATTCTAAATTGTTAGCAGAAAACCATTTTTCAGCTTTCTGAATATTTTCTTCTCTAATAGTTAGTAATGTTTCACAGTCATTAGCATTTTGAATAAATGTAGCGTCATCAGCGAAGAGCACACTATTGCAGGGCCTCATAAAGTCACTAAAATCATTTATATATATTAAAAAAAACAAAGACCCTAATATCGAACCTTGTGAAATGCCATGTTGTATTGTTTGACAATTTGATGATACTCCATCAATAATAACTACTTATTCCCGATTTTGTAAGTATGATGTTAATAATTCCAGAGGTATGCCATTTATACCGTAATATTCAAGTTTGTGAATGAGGATTTTATGAGAAACACAATCAAACGCTTTAGAAAGGTCACATAAGGTGATAGCCGTATGTTTTCCTTTCTCAATATCTTGAATTACTTGTGTAATAATACTCAAAACAGCTTGAGTAGTAGAACGTCCATTCCGAAAACCAAACTGATTATTATTTAGAATGTTGATATCATCAAAAAATTTTAACAATCTATTTTTTAGAATATACTCAATCACTTTAGATAAGGTAGGGATTATAGAAATTGGTCTGTAATTTTCTACTTTATTAGATTCTCCTTTTTTAAAAAGTGGTATTACTTTAGTTTTCTTAAAAGAGTCTGGAAAAATGCCGTTTCTAAAACATTAATTGATTAATGAAGTTAAAGGTTCAACAATAAAGTCAATAATCTTTTTTAAAAAATTATTGCTCATATTGTACAAATCCAAACAGTTAGAGTTATTCAATGATTTAATTGCATTGTACACTTCTACTACATCAGTGGGATGAAGAATAAAATTGCAATTGGGAGGGTCGGTAACACTCAGCAAAATATCTTCTGCTTTAAACTGACAATCTATAATGTTTTTAATAATATTGATCGCTACTGTTGTGAAGTAATCATTAAAGTCATCGGGTTGTAGATTTTGATGTATAGATTTAGAAATGCTCTTATTGCGTTCTGAGTTTATTAATCGCCAACTATCTTTACATATATTGTTGGAAGTATCAAGAAAATTACTGTATGCTGTTTTTTTTGCTATTTGGATTTCCGTTCTATATTCTTTTGTTTTATATAGTTTTTTAAAGTGTTCACTTTTGTTGCTATTAAAACAAATACTAGTAGATTTTAATTCCTTTCTCAGTTTCTTTAAATTTGAATTAAACCAAAATACAGGTGGCTGATCTGATTTAACTACGCGTTGTTTCTGTGGAAAAAATAAATCTATTAGATATACTAACCAATTAATTAAGAATAATGCATGATCTTCAACTGGCAAACAGCAATTAGTTAAGACACTATTAAAGTCAGTTACAAATAAAGCATATTTGAAATGTTCGATATTTCTCTGAGAAAAAATCCTAACACTTTTAATTTCTGGATTTTGTAAATTTTTAACCTTTAAAAGAACGAAATATTGACCGAAGTGATCGGAGAGACAAGGATCTATAACACCGGCTACAAATTTTTCAGGAAGTAGATTTGTAATAAAATTGTCAATACAGCTACTCGACTTTTCAGTTACTCTAGTAGGCTTCACAATAGTAGCCGTAAGTCCATAAGAACTAATTAAATTTTTTAGAACGAGCGTTTCATTCTTAGAGCAAATTTCTGAGAATTCAATATTCAAATCTCCAGCGATTATAATATGTTTACTAAAGGTCTGGAGATCATTTAAAAGTTTTTCAAAATTATTTATAAATAAAGAAAAGTTACCTTTTCCAGTCTTATAGACTACAATCAAAATAACATTGTGGTCAACTAGTTCAGCACCACAGAGTTCAATATTAAATAATTCATTGTAGATGCCCAGGTCTAATAATTTATATTTTATATTATTTTTTGCAAAAATAACAACACCACCATGCATTTTTCGTTCTCTGCATACAAATAAGACTTGATTATAAGGATATAAATTAACTGTTTGTAAAGATTTTTTATCGAGCCAATGCTCAGTTATACAAATAATGTCAAAAGGATAATCATTTAGAAATAAAGCTAATTGATCAATTTTGTTACCTAAAGCCTGAATATTGACATGAAATATACTTACGTTACAATTTTTATGATTACTTATTAAATCATTTACATCTGATGTTATTTGATTTGGGTTAATGGGTATCGTTTTTGAAAAAAATGGTTTAATGTACACCCCAGCTGGCTAAATAGAAGGGTCCATCACTTTGTCTTTATTATTGTAATGAACTGAGATCTTGAAGGATGAATATTCCTCTGGATACTTAGAATTTAATTTAACTGTCTTAACTTTTTTTTTAATTTTTTTATGGAAATAATTTTGAATGTCACTTTCACTGGTACTTGGATATATTCTATAAACGTGATATGAAGCTAATCGAGGTACAGCTTTTATTGTTGTTTCATTAGTGTTTGAATCCATATTTCCGACACAAGCTTTAAATGATTTAATTTTGTTTTTAGGCTGTAAAAAATCTTTATTTTCAGTAACAGTACTTTCTGTTTTATTTTTATTTTCCAAAACACTTTTTGTCTTGTTGTCAATATTTTTATTTTGTTTAACACTGCCATTTTGCTCTTTATTACTTTCCGTATTTGACGCGTTTGGCTGAGTCGGTATTGCAGAAGAAATTTTATTTAAATTTAAATTTATCGGATTTTTTTTGACATGAGCAGTTTCTGTTAACTCATTACTAGATGGCTCATTATGATCATTTTTGCCTTTAGTATTTAATAAAAGCACATGGTCATTTAATACATTTATGGTGTGTATTTGATTTAAAATTAAGGTATCTTTGTTTTTAATAATTAATTTTAAATAATGAATTTTACGTTTTAAAATATGTATTAAATTAAAGTCTGTTTCATTATCTACACAGCAATTTATCAAATTTTCACCCACAATCGGCAGTTTTAGAATAGTAGCGCAACTAGCATGCGACACTGCACATTGCACTTAATACACTTTGGACCCGAATGAGCCACTTTATGACACCTTTTGCACTTTAGGATCTATACTATGGATGGTTTTAAGCAGAGGACATGCAAAAGTGCCCAAAACGTAGTACCAATGAGATAATAAACATTCAATTTTTGGGTGCCATTTTAATGAATACGTTGTATATTGTAAGCTACATGGGCTGGATTTTAAAATACCTACCACACTTCAAATAGCAATTTTCTTGTTGCAATGTTTTCTATTAGCTAAACTATGATAAAAAATTATAAAATTAGGGCGCGGAAACAAATATTCATATGATTTTCTACAAAAATAATTTCTGATTTTACCTATTCTTGATGAATACGTTGTATAATGTAAGCTACATGAGCTGGATTCTAGAGTACATGCCACACTTGGAATAGCAATTTTCTTGTTGCAATATTTTCTGTTAGCTAAAATATGATGAAGAATTATAAAATACGGGCGCGGAAGCAAATATTTATATGATTTTTTTACAAAAATTAAGTCAGATTTTACCTATTCTTGAAATGAATATTTTTGTTAAAACATTCATATTCATGCTTTAGAATCTATGGATAATTTTAGCATTGGACATGCAAAAGTTACCAAAACGTGGTACCAATCAGATAATAAACATTCAATTTTCGGGTGTCATTTTAATGAATACGTTATATATTTTAAGCTACATAGGCTGGATTCTAGAATACCTACCACTCTTGTAATAGCAATTTTCTTGTTGCAATGTTTTCTATTAGCCAGAATTTGATGGAAAATTACAAAATTCGGGCCCGGAAGCAAATATTTATATGAATTTTTACAAAAATAAAGTCAGTTTTTACCTTTTCTTGATGAATACGTTGTATAATGTAAGCTTCATGAGCTGGATTCTAGAATACCTACCACACTTGGAATAGCAATTTTCTTGTTGCAATGTTTTCTTTTAGCTAAAATATGATGAAGAATTATGAAATTCGGGCGCGGAAGCAAATATTTATATGATTTTTTACAAAAATTAAGTCAGATTTTACCTTTTCTTGATGAATACGTTGTTTATTGTAAGCTACATGGGCTGGATCCTAAAATACCTAACACACTTGAAATAGTAATTTTTTTGTTGCAATGTTTTCTTTGAACTAAATTATGATAAAGAATTATAAAATTCTGGCGTGGAAGCAAATATATATATATATATATATATATATATATATATATATATATATATATATTCATATTCATGCTTTAGGATCTATACTATGGATGGTTTAAAGCATTGGACATGCAGAAGTCACCAAAACGTGGTACCAATCAGATAATAAACATTCAATTTTTGGGTGTCATTTCAGTGAATACGTTGTATATTTTAAGCTACATGGGCTGTATTCTAGAATAACTACCACACTTGAAATAGCAATTTTCTTGTTGCAATGTTTTCTTTTAGACAAAATTTAATGAAAAATTATAAAATTCGGGCCCGGAAGCAAATATTTATATGATTTTTTACAAAAAAAAGTCAGTTTTTACCTTTTTTTGATGATTACGTTGTATAATGTAAGCTACTTGAGCTGGATTCAAGATTACCTAACACACTTGAAATAGCAAATTTCTTTTTGCACTGTTTTCTTTTAGCTACAATATGATGAAGAATTATAAAATTCGGGCGTGGAAGCAAATATTTATATAATTTTTTACAAAAATAAAGTCAGATTTTACCTTTTCTTGATGAATACGTTGTTTATTGTAAGCTACATGGGCTGGATTCTACAATACCTACCTCACTTGAAATAGTAATTTTCTTGTTGCAATGTTTTCTATTAGCTAATAAATGATGAAGAATTATAAAATTCGGGCGCGGAAGCAAATATTTATATGATTTTTTACAAAAATATAGTCAGATTTTACCTATGCTTGATAAATACGTTGTATATTGTAAGATACATGGGCTGGATTCTAAAATACATACCACACTTGGAATAGCAATTTTCTTGTTGCAATGTTTTCTTTTAGTTAAAATATGATGAAGAATTATAAAATTTGGGCGCGGAAGCAACTATTTATATGATTTTTTACAAAAATAATGTCAGTTTTTACCTTTTCTTGATGAATACGTTGTATAATTACATGAGCTGGATTCTAGAATACCTACCACACTTGAAATAGCAATAATTTTCTTGTTGCAATGTTTTCTTTTAGCTAATATATGATGAAGAATTATAGAATTCGGGCGCGGAAGCAAATATTTATATGATTTTTTACAAAAATAAAGTCAGATTTTACCTATTCTTGAAATGGATATTTTTGTTAAAACATTCATATTCATGTTTTAGGGTCTATACTATGGATGGTTTTAAGCATTGGACATGCAAAAGTGACCAAAACGTGGTTCCAATCAGATATGAAACATTCAATTTTCGGGTGTCATTTTAATGAATACGTTGTATATTGTAAGCTACATGGGTTGGATTCTAGAATACCTACCACAATTGAAATAGCAATTTTCTTGATGCAATGTTTTCTTTTAGCTAAAATATGATGAAAAATTATAAAATTCGGCTGCGGAAGCAAATATTTATAAGATTTTTTACAAAAATTAAGTAAGATTTTACCTATTCTTGATAAATAAGTTGTATATTGTAAACTACATGTGCTGGATTCTAGAATACCTACCACACTTGAAATAGCAATTTTCTTGTTCCAATGTTTTTTTTAGCTAAAATATGACGAAGAATTATAAAATTTGGGCGCGGAAGCAAATATTTATATGATTTTTTACAAAAATAATGTCAGATTTTACCCATTCTGAAAATGGATATTTTTATTAAAACATTCATATTCATGCTTTAGGATTTATAGTGTGGATCGTTTTAAGAATTGGACATGCAAAAGTGACCAAAACGTGGTGCCAATCATGTAATAAACATTTAATTTTCGAGGGTTCATTTTAATGAATACGTTGTATATTGTAAGCAACATGGGCTGGATTCTAGAATACCTACCACACTTGAAATAGCAATTTTCTTGTTGCAATGTTTCCTTTTAGCTAAAATATGATGAAGAATTATAAATTTTGGGCGCGGACCAAATATTTATATGATTTTTTACAAAAATAAATTCAGATTTTACCTATTCTTGAAATGGATATTTTTGTTAAAACATTCATATTCACGCTTTAGGATCTATACTATGGATGGTTTTAAGCATTGGACATGCAAAAGTGACCAAAACGTGGGGTACCAATCAGATAATAAACATTCAATTTTCAAGTGTCATTTTAATGAATAAGTTGTATATTGTAAGCTACATGGGCTGGGTTCTAGAATACCTACCACACTTGAAATAACAATTTTCTTGTTGCAATGTTTCCGTTTAGCTAAAATATGATGAAGAATTATAAAATTGGAGCGCGGAAGCAAATATTTATATGTTTTTTTACAAAAATAAAGTCAGATTTTACCTATTCTTGATGAATACTTTTTATATTGTAAGCTACATGGGCTGGATTCTAGAATACATACCACACTTGAAATAGCAATTTTCTTGTTGCAATGTTTTCTTTAAGCTAAAATATGATGAAAAATTATAAAATTTGGTCGCGGAAGCAAATATTTATATGATTTTTTTTCAAAAATGAAGTCAGATTTTACCTATTTTTGAAATGAGTATTTTTGTTAAAACATTCATATTTATGATTAAGGATCTGTACAATGGATGGTTTTAAGCATTGGACATGCAAAAGTGACCAAAACGTGGTACCAATCAGATAATAAACATGTAATTTTCGGGTGTCATTTTAATGAATATGTTGTATATTGTAAGCTATATGGGCTGGATTCTAGAATACCTACCACACTTGAAATAGCAATTCTCTTGTTGCAACGTTTTCTTTTAGCTAAAATATGATAAAGAATTATAAAATTCGAGTGCGTAAGCAAAAATTTATATGTTTTTTTACAAAAATAATTTTAGATTTTACCTATTTGTTTGAGATTTTAATTGTTGTCAGCTCCGTATATTGTCAAAGGTACAACACATATTTGCCAATGTCAACGCCATATACGCTTCTCTATATTTTTTGTAGTTTGTTGTTAGTGGCGCTGTCGCTAGCGAATTTTGTTGGTTTTAAAAATTGTACAAGGACAAGTATGTTCGGCTTCGGCCTTGTCGTGCCAAAGTTGTTTTTGTATCGCTCCGCAACAATCCATTGTTGTACTGCTCCAGAAAAGTATTTACATTTGTTATATCTGTTATTTGTATAGTTTTGGTTGTGCTGCGTGTAAATAAATAAGTGTTTTTCGCGTGGTTGTGTGAAAGTGAGATTTACGACCTCAGAATTGTTACTATCATCCATACTCGATATCCTGGGTATCCATCCCTGTTATCCTGTACACTATTCTTGATGAATACGTTGTATATTGTAAGCTACATGGGCTGGATTCTAGAATACGTACAACACTTGAAATAGCAATTTTCTTGTTACAATGTTTTCTTTTATCTAAAATATGATGAAGAATTATAAAATTCGGGCGCGGAAGCAAATAATTATATGATTTTTTACAAAAATAAATTTAGATTTTACCTATTCTTGGATTCTAGAATTCCTACCACACTTGAAATAGCAATTTTCTTGTTGCAATGTTTTCTTTTAGCTAAAATATGATGAAGAATTATTATATTCGGGCGCGGAAGCAAATATTTATGTGATTTTTTACAAAAATATAAGTCAGATTTTACCTATTCTTGATGAATACGTTGTATATTGTAAGCTACGTGGGCTGGATTCTAGAATATCTACCACACTTGAAATAGCAATTTTCTTGTTGCAATGTTTACTATTAGCTAAAATATGTTAAAGATTTATAAAATTCGGGCGCGGAAGCAAATATTTTTATGATTTTTTACAAAAATAAATTTAGATTTTACCTATTCTTGGATTCTAGAATTCCTACCACACTTGAAATAGCAATTTTCTTGTTGCAATGTTTTCTTTTAGCTAAAATATGTTGAAGAATTATTATATTCGGGCGCGGAAGCAAATATTTATGTGATTTTTTACAAAAATTAAGTCAGATTTTACCTATTCTTGATGAATACGTTGTATATTGTAAGCTACGTGGGCTGGATTCTAGAATATCTACCACACTTGAAATAGCAATTTTCTTGTTGCAATGTTTTCTATTAGCTAAAATATGTTAAAGATTTATAAAATTCGGGCGCGGAAGCTAATATTTTTATGATTTTTTCAAAAATAAAGTCAGATTTTACCTATTCTTAAAATGGATATTTTTGTTAAAACATTCATATTCTTGCTTTAGGATCTATACTATGGATAGTTTTAAGCATTGGACATGCAAAAATGACCAAAACGTGGTACCAATCGGATAATAAACATGTAATTTTCGGGTGTCATTTTAATGAATACGTTGTATATTATAAGCTACATATCCTGGATTCTACAATACCTACCACACTTGAAATAACAATTTTCTTCTTGCAATGTTTTCTTTTAGCTAAAATATGATGAAGAATTATAAAATTCCGGCGCAGAAGCAAATATTTATATGACTTATTACAAAAATAAAGTCAGATTTTACCTGTTCTTAATGAATACGTTGTATATTGTAAGCTATTTGGGCTGGATTCTAGAATACCTACCACACTTGAAATAGCAATTTTCTATTTGCAATGTTTTCTTTTAGCTAATATATGATGACAAATTATAAAATTCGGACGCGGAAGCAAATATTTATATGATCTTTTACAAAAATAAAGTCAGATTTTACCTATTCTTGAAATGAATATTTTTGTTAAAACATTCCTATTCATGCTTTAGGATCTATACTATGGATGGTTTTAAGCATTGGACATGCAAAAGTAACCAAAACGTGGTACCATTCAGATAATAAACATTCAATTTTCGGGTGACATTTTAATGAATACGTTGTATATTGTAAGCTACATGGGCTGGATTCTAGAATACCTATCACACTTGAAATAGAAATTTTCTTGTTGCAATGTTTTCTTTTAGCTAAAATATGATGAAGTATTATAAAATTCGGGCGCGGAAGCAAATATTTATATAATGAAGAATAAATTTTTGAAAAATTCATGGACTTCACTGGGATTTGAACCCAGGGCCTTCCCATTTCTAGTAGGATGCTCTACCAACTGAGCTACAAAGTCCTGTGACATTCATGAATCTTTCTCCTATGTTTTGCCGTGTTTTTGCAAGTATACTCTCTTTCGAGCATTGAATACTTGCTGACGACTTTGACACACTTGGTGGTTAACGAACTACACCGCAGTAACTAAATATTATAACTTTACTGTGTAAAAACCGTGTGTCAGTTAAATATTTATATGATTCATTACAAAAACAAAGTCAGATTTTACCTATTCTTGATGAATATGCTGTATATTATAGCTACATGGGCTGGATTCTAGAATACCTACCACACTTGAAATAGCAATTTTCTTGTTGCAATGTTTTCTGTTAGCTAAAATATGATTAAGAATCATAAAATTCGGGCGCAAAAGCAAATATTTATATGATTTTTAACAAAAAAAAAGTCAGATTTTACCTATTCTTGATGAATACGTTGTATATTGTAAGCTACATGGGCTGGATTCTAGGTTTAGCTAAAATATGATGAAGAATTATAAAATTCGGGCGCGGAAACAAGTATTTATATGATTTTTTACAAAAATAAAGTCAGATATTACGCATTCTTGAAATGGATATTTTTGTTAAAACATTCATTTTCATGCTTTAGGATCTGTACTATGGATGGTTTTAAGCATTGGACATGCAAAGTGACCAAAATGTAGTATCAGTCACATAAAAAACATTCAATTTTCGGTTGTCATTTTAATGAATGCGTTGTATATTGTAAGATACATGGGCTGGATTCTAGAATAACTACCATACTTGAAATAGCAATTATCTTGTTACAGTGTTTTCTTTTAGTTAAAATATGATAAAGAATTATAAAATTCAGGCGCGAAAACTAATATTTTTATGATTTTTTACAAAAATAAAGTCAGATTTTACTAATTCTTGAAATGGATATTTTTGTTGAAACATTCATATTCATGCTTTAGTTTCTCTACTATGGATAATTTTAGCATTGGACAAGCAAAATTGACCAAAACGTGGTACCAATCAGATAATAAACATGCAATTTTCGGGTGTCATTTTAATGAATACGTTGTATATTGTAAGCTACATGGGCTGGATTATAGAATACCTACTACACTTGAAATAGCAATTTTCTTATTGCAATGTTTTGTTTTAGCTAATATATGATAAAGTATTATAAAATTTGGGCGCCGAAGCAAATATTTATATGATTTTTTACAAAAATAAAGTCAGATTTTTACCTAATTTTGTTTGTTCTCCGGGAAAGTGAGTTTTTAAAAAGATTTAATATTACAACGTGTCTAATCTACGTTCTTTATTTGTGTTAGAAGTACAAAAGACAAGATACATAACATGTACAGGCTGTTTTATAATGTACGTTATCTCTACAAATAGGTTTCATGTTCATGTTGATAGTAGGCAGATTGTGTCTCTTAACTCCTCCGGCCTTAGATGAGAACTATGGGGTTTTAGCCACAAAGTTCGATGAAAATGACATATTTGGGGTTGCTGACGCTGAAGCCTCGATGTTCCTTGGCTGTAGTATTCTGGACTTCCTTCTTTTATTAACAAAATATAGTATTATACATACAAAGCAAATAATTATGAAACAATACAAAACAATGGTAAAAATACGTATTCTATTATAATAAGTGGGTTTATTATTTATTTCTTTTGGATTGTTCTTATGTTTACTAATAAGGGACAATATGTGATCTGTGTCATCTAGGTTTACAGAATCTAACATAAATGTTTTAAAATTAAAAATGTCTTTATCACTAAAATTGTTCGAAAGGGGTATATTAGGTAAATTAATGTTTTTGAAATTTGTTTTTTGGGACTGATATGTTTTGAGCACGGAATCTTTCATTTTCACTTCACATTCACTATTTAGTTCATGGAGGTAGCAGCCAAATAGAGGGATGTTGTCGACGTTTTTGCCGCATCTTTGGGTGGCTTCAATAGTTGAACTTCACATGGGGTGTCGGAATTTATTGTTGCTGTATGCGCCTCATAACACAGGAACTCTTCTGGGATAATTTTCTGGCATTTGGTCTCGAAGAATGCGTAAGCATGCTCATTGGAAGCAAGGAATTTATTTCGGGGTATTATGGTTTTAAATATATTCTGATGTGGGGTTGGTAAAGGATATAGATGATAGTAGGTGAAGCTTTCAGTTTTGACTATTGGAATTTCGATTAAAAATGTGATTTGATTATTTTTACTAAAACTTTTGATTTCAATAATTTTTTCGAATAAAAGAAGGTTTTCTAAAGATAGTTCAAATGGGAACTTATTGTCGTTTAAAAGTTTATTTATTTGGATAATTTCTGATAGTGAATCCTTTGGTTCAATGATTGAATTATGAAAGGTGTTAAGTTTCGAAAAGGAAATAGCCACTTCAATTTTTTCTAATAAATCGTAAATAATTTATAGGCTTGTTATATTTTGAGTAAGGACGGTTTAGAGGAAAAAGCAATTAGCTGTTTCAACTCTTTTTATGTATGTACTATTTATAAATTTTTCTAATTCGTTAATTTTGGAATTAAGGGATTGTTGATTTTTTGAAAGAATATTTACGTTGTTGTCAAATTTTAATATTGAGGTTTGTAAGATAGTTATTTAATCATCCATTACAGTTTTAAATTTATTTTGATTGTTTATCAGCCTTGATATAGCTTTATCGTATTTTTCAGCATGGTTTTGATCGAAATTGCCAGTTATGGCTTTTATTACGGATCCGAGATCATCGATTATACCTCTGTTTTTTCTATGCGATAATGGGTTTAGTTGTTGAATTTGTAATGACACTTTATCTTCCAAAATTGTTGTAATCTGATAATTTTCTTTATTTTGTTTTGAGGTTTGAATTTGATGTTTTATTTTTGAGAAGGAATTACGTAAGTTATTATACTCATTTATGATATCTGTAATATCGTAAATTTGTACGAAAGTCAATTGATCTGTTTTAATCTGAGCATGTCCAAGTTTTAATGGTAACAGTCCAGGGTTGTTGTTCAGGTTGTGGAATTTTGGAATTTCGAGAGTTGCGGTGGTGATGATGAGGATAAGGGATCTGAAACAGGTGGTTGTCTCAGTTCTTTTATATGTATAATTTCAACCTTATTCTTTTTCTTTTCATTGCAAATTTCAACTTTATTTTTGTCTAAAAGTTTAGTTATTTTAAATGGTGCTAAAAATTTCAATGACTTTTTACTTCTATTTAAAGGATTTTGTTTATAAATGGTTTGTCCTATTTTAAAATGTAATTTGTATCACCGTGGGTGTTATGTTTCGTTATTATCTTCTTTTTATCGGAATGTAGTTTATCAGAGACTTCTTGATAAACATGTTTTAATTTGTCTTTATGATTCTGAATGTAGTCGTTGTAAAAGGAATTGGGAAGGAATATTTCGTTTGGATTTCTGGAATTTGTGTGTCCGAATGCTAATTCAAAGGGGGAGTAATTTGTATTGCTGTGAATGGAGTTATTGTAACCAATTATTGCATATTGCATTTGATCAGTGTTATCGTCCGGATACATTTCTTTTAGAATTCTTAGATGTTCAATTATTGTTGAATGAAATCGTTCTACAATGGAATTTGATTCGTGATGTAAAGGGGTGGTAAAATGGACATTAATTTTATGCAATTTTAAAAGTTCTTTGGTAGTGTTATTATTGAACTCTTTACCGTTATCCAAAATTAAATTTTCTGGTATGCCAAATGAAGCAAAATATTTTATTAAGGCATTAGTAGTATGAATAGCAGTTTTTCCTTCTATGAATATAGCTTGTACGAATTTCGTAAAGGCATCTACAAGAATAAGATAATTTTTATTATCAAACATAAAGATATCTACGTGTATTATCTGAAAAGGTCGTGAGGCTGTTTCAGTAAGCATGAGCGGGACATATGGTTTTTTCCTAGCATATTTCGCTCTTTGACAAATTTCACATGCGTTTATAAAATTTGTTATTGTTGTTTTCATATGTTTCCAATAATAATTTCTTTTAAGATATTCCAAAGTTTCATTAATGCCTCTATGGTTAGTACTACCTTCGTGATGATTTTTTATAAGCAAAATTTGTTCTTCTTTGTCAGTTACGGTGTTAATAATTTTAGTGCATTTAATTAATTTCGGACCTTTCATTGAAAATTTATCTAAATAGACTTTTGAGAAATCGCGGAAAAGTTTGTCAGTGTGAAAATAAAGATGATAAATATTTTTTGAGTCGGTATAGTCTCTTAAGAATTCAAATATAAATTGGTGATTATTTTGTTCCGGTAATTTGATTTTAATAATTTTTTGATGTTCGTAATTGTTATGTGTAATAGAAGGTTTGTTATATATATGAGGAAAAACGTGAATCTGATTTGTTTTATTGTTTATAATTTCGTCTAATATTGTTATGCCGGTGTTTGTATTGTCATTCTCAGTGGAGTGTTCTGTAATAGATTCAGAGTCTGTCTACGCCTATGTCTTCGTTATCAATGTTTTGTTGGGAATTAGTATATGTAGTGTTTGGGGGTTTAATTCGGATGTTGGATAAGATTTTGATTTTTGGTTTAGTCGGTTTACTAGTGGAAGGGCGTGGATGTAATTCATTTTTATCGGGTGTAAAATTTTCAGCAATGTTTCTAAAATATTCAATAATGTCGTTATTAATTTCGCCGGGATTATTAATTATGGATTCTGTTTTAATGGCATTTAATTTTTTCTAGAAAGACAGTCAACGTTGGTGTTAAATTTTCCTTTTTTGTATTGTGTCATAGTCGTATTCTTCTAAATTTAATCGCCATCAATAAGTTTAGAATTTGGTTCTTTAATATTAAATAACCAAGTAAGAGGTCGGTGGTCAGTCATTATTGTGAACTTTCTACATAAAGATACGGACGGAAATGCTTACAAGCCCAAACTATCGCTAATAGTTCTTTTTCGATAGCGGAGTAGCGTATCTCAGTATCATTCAAAGTTCTAGATGCGTAAGCTATAGGTTTGTCACGTGAAATTTCGCCTTGCGAAAGAACGGCACCAATCGCGAAATCGCTGGCGTCTGTCGTTAGTACAAAGGGTTTGTCAAAATCAGGGTACTGTAATATGGGATCGTTTGTAAGTAGTTCTTTACATGTATTGAAACTGTCTATGAATTCTTTGTCGTGAATAATTTTGGCGTCTTTTTTCAAACATTTGGTCATGGGTTTCGTTATTTTTGCAAAGTCTTTGATGAAACGTCTATAGTAACCTAGTAATCCTAAAAAGCTTTTAATTTCTTTTGGTGTTCGAGGTATGGGGAAATTTTATCTGGGTTAGGTTTTACACCATCTGAGGTAATTACATGTCCTAAATATTGAACGGTTTTTTGAAGAAATTCGCTTTTGTCAAGTTGAATTTTGAAGTTACTGATTCGTAAACGATTAAATACTGATTTTAGTCTTTCAATATGCTCCTGAAGGGATGAACTAAAAATAATGATATCATCGAGATATACTAAACATGTCTCGTGCTGAAGGCCGCGAAGAACATTGTCCATAACTCGTTGGAAGGTTGATGGGGCGTTTTTTAAACCGAATGGCATGCGTTTAAATTCATAATGCCCGCCTTCTACAGAAAATGCAGTTTTCTGAATATCATTAGGATCTACTTCTATCTGATGGAAGCCGCTAGCTAGGTCTAAAGTCGAAAAGTAAGTTGCTTTGCCAAGTTTGTCTAGTATGTCAGAAATGTTTGGTAATGGGTACTTGTCGTCAATGGTTTGTTCGTTCAATTTTCGGTAGTCTATAACTACGCGCCACTTCTTCTTACCAGAAGCGTCGAGTTTCTTCGGGACTATCCAGATAGGACTGGACCAAGGGGATACGCTGTCTTGTATTATACCTTGCTCAAGCATTTTATTAATTTGAGACTTGACTTTGTTTTTGTGAATTTCGGGGAATCGATATGATTTTACAAGAATTGGTGTATTGTCTTTCAATTTAATTTTGTGGGTTATTTCATTCGAAAAACTCAAAGGTGTTTTCTCGCAATAAAATATATCTCTATATTCGAAACATAATTTTCTAATTGATTCTTTTTCTTCTTTATTACAATGATCTATTCTAATGTTTTTTAAATTTTGTTTTAAAAGATTATCGTATTGTATATCGGGTTCTTCATCAATTTCCATTTTTTCAACAAAATTAATTTCGATAGGGTCTAAAGGTTCAATTTCTAATGGTTCTAATATGTTTATCTGAACAGGGTTCTCGTTAATATTCGTTAATGTAGTAATAGCAAAATTGTGTGAAACGTTTACAACTGCTTTTGGCATTTGTTCGCCATTTTCAAAATTTGTATGATTTAAAATTCCTATACCGTTTCTCATTTTAACAGGTAATTTTACTACAAATGACGTTCGAGGTGGTACAATAATGGAATGTAAAAGGACTGAATTATTATGGACTTTTGTTTCGTTGTCGGGATTGAAAATTATGGGTATAACGGCGTATGGTGTTGTTAGTTGTTTGTTTGTGACATTTACATTTGCTTTTAATTGTCTTAAAAGATCAACACCGATGAGGCCATCGTATTACTGAATTTAAACAAATAGAATTTATGAGTGTCGGGAATATTAAAAATTTCGAAAATAGGGATTTCTGCAACTTCATTGTGGTATGATACATTATGTGCTGTTTGAATATTAAAATTTTGATTATAAATGTAATTTGGATAAAATGTGTATGCTAATTCCGGATTTATTAAACTTTTAGTGCTACCAGTATCTATAAAAAAATTGGCATTTAATTCGGGGATATATATGTGGGGCAAATTTGCTTTTATTGTGTTTAATTGTACTACGTCTGATTGTTGGCATTGTTGGTCATAGGAAAATTTACATTTGATCCAGCATTGTTGATAACGGGTTCTTCATACGTGATGTTATTATCATTGTTGTAATAGGAATCGTCGTAAGTTAAAGTGTGTAAATAGTCATAATACGTGTCATGTTCATAGTCTACGGGATTGTTCTCATAGGTTTCATATTCGGTGTTGTAGGATATGTCTTAGGAAGTTTGGGGTGATTGTTCGGTGTCAGACTGGATATTCTGATTAAATAATTGGGTTGATGTGAATGTTTTTGAGGCTTACTTCTTCTAGAATGGATTGATGAAGTGTCCATCGGTTCGGGTTTAAATGGTTGGGGTTGATTTGGACGTGTAAAATTTTGTTGGAATTTAGGACGGAAAGTATTTTGTTGTATATTTGGACGTGAGAAATTCTGTGGGAAATTTACTGGTCTCTGGATATGTTGAAATGTAGGTGGACGCATTTGGATTTGTGGTTGTTTTTGTGCATAATGCACGGGTCTATAATTAGGTTAAGTAGTATTTTGGAAAGGATTCATTTTTGGAGGTAAATGCAATGTAGGACGTTGTTGAGAGATTTGGTAATTTGGTGTAGGAATTGGATTTGGTCGGTATTGGTAATTTTGGCTATAATTGGACGTTATTTGTTGTCTGGCTGGTAAAATTCTATGATCAGGTTTAAAATTTGATTGCGAGATTATTGAACTTTGCCTCTGTGTAGAATAGAGGAAATTTCATCTTCAATAACTAAACTCATAGCTTTCTCTAAACTGTCAGGGTTCCGTAATCTGATGTTTGTTTGTATGTTAGGTGGTAAGCCGCGAATAAATGTTTTTAATGCTAAATCATTATAATTTTCTTGTTTTATCTTTCTTCAGCAGTAATTTCGAAACTATTTAATTTAGACGTAATTAAGCTACGTGAATCTTGACATCTCATACCAAAATTATAGAGTGGTTCATTTTTATTTGGACGAAGCGATATCAAATCCTGAACTAGACAATCAATGTTTCTTTGATCTCCAAAACTTCTGTTCTGTACGGGATCCAATTAAAATAAGAGCTCTGCCTGTTAATTTTCCTAATATATCTCTTACAAGGAAATTGTTTAATGTTATATTTGTATGAGTTCCAAAAGTATTAATTAAATTTTGAGAATCAAGAAATATATTTAATGTGTGGGGATTGCTCTCATAGTGTGGAATCGAATCTACATACAATTTTAAAAATTGGTAATTGACTAGGGCTGTTATTTGGGGTTGAGCTTGGGTAGGTGGTGGTGACATTTCTGTATCTGTGTCTCCCAAATTAAATTGAGTTAGTATTTCAGATAAGTTTAGGATGTCGTTTTTAGACATTTATATTTCGGTTGTGGTTTATTTTAAATTATTTTTATTCTATGTTTGAGATTTTAATTGTTGTCAGCTCCGTATATTGTCTAAGATACAACATTTATTGCCAATGTCAACGCCATATACGCTTCTCTGTATTTTTTTGTAGTTTATTGTTAGTGGCGCTGTCGCTAGCGAATTTTGTTGGTTTTTAAATATTGCAAGGACAAGTCTGTTCGGTTCCGGCGTTGTAGCGCCAAAGTTGTTTTGTATCGCTCCGCAACAATCTATTGTTGTACTGCTCCAGTAAAGTATTTACATTTGTTATACCTGTTATTTGTATAGTTTTGGTTGTGCTGTGTGTAAATAAATAAGTGTTTTTCGCGTGGTTGTGTGAAAGTGAGATTTACGACCTCACCATTGTTACCATCATCCATACTCGATATCCTGGGTATCCATCCCTGTTATCCCGCACATTTTTTGGTCCTTCGAACCGGATACTATCCGGATTATCCGAGTTTTTTCCACCCTTAAAACCACGTTTAAAACCTGTCAAATCCTTATCCATATGCACAGCCTGTCAAATCCTAATCCAGTGTCATCCACCCATCCTTTGTTAATTCTAACCTCGCAAACCTGCGTGTAGAATCACGATAACTTCGAAGTCATCGCCAAACAGTTCCGTTTTCGCGTCCGTAACCTTCACCAGGTTCAACAATGGCTAAAGTGTTGCGCCACCAGCAAGAGTTGACGGAACAGATCCGGAAGTTACCGCTGGCACTCCGTACGCAGCTGTCGAAAGAAGAAATAACACCGACAAGCAAGCTGATCGACTGCGCGCTCGCCAACCTACAGAAACATTGGGAGGACTTCCTGACTAACCACCACTCTTTTAGAGCAGAAAAGGGCTCAGAAGCTACGGTGTACTTCGTTGAAGATCACTTCTCCGTCACAGAGCTCTTGTACTTGACGGGTGTCGCTATCCTGGAGGCCCTCCGTCCTTCGCCACCTCCGCCTGCTCCAGTTGTCGCTCCAGTTCAACCGCCAAAGGCTTCCCTTCCGCCTCTACCTAAGGTAAACCTGCCGGATTTCTTCGGGTCATACTTGGAATGGGAGGCATTCCACGACGCCTTTCAGGGTCTCGTGATAGACCGTGACGATGTTCCCGACGTCCAGAAGCTGCTCCTCCTCAAGGCAGCACTGAAAGATGAAGCCGCACTCCTAGTGCGTACCATGGCCACCACGGCAGCGAACTTCCAGGGAGCCTGGGACGCCGTCTGCGCCAGGTACCGGAACAGTCGGGTTCTGGTAAGTGCTCACCTGTCGGCACTGTTCGACCTGCCCCAGGTATCGAAAGAGTCCGCACGCGACCTGCGGGTCCTGATCGACCGAGCACGGGAAGAGATAAGATCGCTCGAGCAGCTAGGGCGACCTGTAGACAAGTGGGACGACGTCATCGTGTTCTTACTCCTCCGTCGCCTAGACTCCGCATCCCGCCGAGCATGGAAATTGCATCTCGCTTCCATAGATGCGACTCAAACGTTGGTGAACCCGGACTACAAGTTGGAACAGCCGACACTCAAGCAGCTCGAGGCCTTCTTCGAGATGCGTATCCGCGCATTAGAGATGTCGGCCCCGCTGAGCCCACCTGCCCGCTCCATAACGGCCTCCAACGCGAAGGCTGCGCCACTTCGCTCACACCAGGTCTCTGCAAGCGTCAAGAACACGAACTGCGTGTTCTGCGGAGACTCGCACTCCAACTTCTCCTGCTCATCGTTCCGGGGGAAGTCTCCAGAAGAGCGCCTGTCCGAGGTCAAGCGACTTCGGCTCTGCTTCAACTGCCTGGGTTCCCACCAGCGTAACGCATGCAGATCCACGAAGACGTGCTCCAAGTGCAGCCAGACGCACAACACGCTGCTGCACGACGCTTTCCCATCCAGTTCTGTTACAGGTTCGGGCAGTCCTCCAGAAAGAGCTGCTGCTCTCCATACCTCCACGGTCTCTAGTCACTCCACGCACCAGGGCACATCCCGTGCCATGGTTCTCCTGACCACAGCGCTGGTCACCATCTGTTCGCCCAGCGGACAGCGCGTACAGACACGCGCGCTCCTCGACACCGGGTCCGAGGTGTCTTTCGTCTCTGAAGACATTGTGCAATGTCTTGGTCTAGCCAGGCGGCGCTCCCACGTCAAGGTCGTCGGCGTCGGGGCCTCGCACTCTGCCACGGCCTCCTCACAAGTGGAAGTCGTCTTCCGATCCAGAGCAGCACCTGGTGCCAAGCAACATTTATCCGCCTACGTGCTTCCACGTCTGACGGCTCACGTTCCACAACGGAGAGTCCGTCCCTTAGATCCGCAGCTGCTGCTGCACCTCGAGCTGGCCGATCTATGCTATCACCGAGACCAGAAGGTTGGCCTACTGCTTGGAGCCGACTTTTTTGGCCCTCTACTCCGTCCAGGAGTGTATCCAGTCCCAGGCTCCAAGGTGGTAGCCATCAACACAGCTCTAGGTTGGATCCTGTCCGGAGCTGTCGACGAGGACGGTGCATCTCCCGTGTCCTCTCTACATTGTCGTGTAGAGGAGGACCTGGGTACCTATTCTGTAACTTATATCACTAGTGATACGCGTTCAAAATTGTTATAATCTGACTACCATCTAGCGGTTTTTGAGTGCAACAGGGCAAATGACGTCACTCATTTTGTAAACGATTCACTAGCGCGAAGGGTAGTGTTATATTTATTTCACTAGTGTTATACTGACGTTTGGTTTGTGCATTGTCGGTATTGTTTGAAATTTGAGTTGTGACATTTTGTGAAAATTACTAAAGAAAATCTAGAAATTATGCAAAGGTACGCTATTGACAATACATTGACAATAAACACAATTTTGTACAATTTGACAGTTGTGCCAGGGAGTAGTGCCAACTTAAAAATTATTTTACTAAAACTTTCAAATAAAAAAGTTTCTAAGATTACAACGTTGAACATTTGACACGAGACGTCAAATAATATATTACTTCAAATCGTTGAAAAGTTACAGAATAGGTACCCTGGATCACAATCTCCGCCACATCTCAGGTGAAGAGAATCCTGCCGACGTCGCCTCCCGCGGTGCTACTCCGCAAATACTCTCCACCTCGAGCCTATGGTGGAACGGTCCTCTATGGCTTTCTGACGCGACTCAGAATTGGCCGACCGCAACACAAGAGCTACCCGATTCACCAGGTGCAGAAGCTGTCCAGAAAACCCGCTCCATGCCGGTCCAAGTCGAAGAAGAGTTCGCTCTGTTAGCGCGGTACTCCTCCCTGTCACGCACGCTCCGCGTAACAGCCCAGTGCATGCGATTCGCCCGCCGCTGCGACAAGAGAGGAAGAATTTCCAGACTTGCAGGTCTGGAAGATCGAGAGCAAGGGACATGCACCGGCTTCTTAACCACATTCGAACTAACTGCTGCGAGAGACCCATTCCAAGGACTTCGCCTCTCGTGAGTCTAAATCCATTTCTCAACGCTCACGGCATGCTATGCGTGGGCGGTAGACTCGAGAATTCCGGACTTATCGATTCCGAAAGACACCCGCCTATCCTTCCAAAGTCATCTCCGCTAAGCCAGCTACATGTCCTACATTGGCACGCATTAGCCCTCCACGCTGGCTTAGCATTAACTCACTCCCTCCTCCAGAAGCACTTCTGGATCCTCCAAAGGCGAGCCCTAACAAAGAAGCTGCTCCGAACTTGCATCCCTTGCAGGCGCCGTCGTCCGCTGATGGGCAAACAACTCATGGGAAACCTGCCAGCTGCCAGAGTGACTCCCAGCCGCCCTTTCCTGCGTTCAGGAGTAGATTACGCAGGACCCATCCAGTGCCGCCCGTCTCCAGGTCGTGGGCGACACTCCACCAAGGCCTACATCGCCCTCTTCGTCTGTCTTTCCACCAAGGCGCTTCACCTGGAGGTCGTGAGCGACTTGACGACCAAGGCCTTCCTGGCGGCCTTCCGTCGGTTCGTTGCACGCCGAGGAGTGTGCAGCGAGCTGCTTTCCGACAACGGCACGACGTTCGTCGGTGCCAGTGCAGATCTGCGCTCCATGTTCCATCAGGCGTCGCTGTTCTACCACGAAGTAGCTTCTACCCTGTCCGATTCCGGCACACGTTGGAGCTTCATTCCACCGTCTGCACCGCACTTCGGCGGCCTGTGGGACGCCGGAGTCAAATCAGTGAAGAATCTCCTCCGCAAAACCATTTGTGAGACGACCCTCACGTATGAGGAGCTATCTACAGTACTGGCTCAGGTAGAGGCCTGCCTGAATTCCCGTCCGCTGACGCCGTCCTCGTCGGACACTGCGGACCTGTCCGCGCTGACCCTAGCGCACTTCCTGGTTGGTTCATCATTGCTGACCGTTCCAGAACCAGGTTCCCATGACGAGCCCAGCGACCTGATGACCCGCTGGCGGCTCGTTCAACGACTCACACAGCACTTCTGGCAGAAGTGGTCAACGCAGTACCTGCACCAGCTGCAACAACGTCCCCGCTGGCGCGGGGAAAGATCCAACTTCAGTGTGGGCTGGTTCACCACCCGCAGCTGCCTCCAGGTAGATGGGCACTGGGCCGAGTGACTGAGCTGCATCCAGGGGCAGACGGCCTCGTCAGGGTAGTCACCGTCAAGACTGTCACTTCAGAGCTTCGCCGACCTATCTCCCGGCTAAGCCCTCTGCCGATCGAGATGGACGTCATCCCCTCAGCCAAGCAGAGACTCGCCGCGCCGCCGTCGCCACCGCTGCGTCGTTCTACGGTGGGCAGTCCAGGTCATTCCCAGTCGGCCTGATGTCCACACGATCTTGCTTACATAAGTTTCATTGTTCTTCCATGTTAATTGTTTAGTTTAGTCGCTTCTCGACTAGGTGGGCAGTATGTTTGAGATTTTAATTGTAGTCAGCTCCGTATATTGTCAAAGGTACAACATTTATTGCCAATGTCAATGCATATACGCTTCTCTGTATTTTTTTGTAGTTTATTGTTACTGGCGCTGTCGCTAGCGAATTTTGTTGGTTTTTAAATATTGCAAGGACAAGTCTGTTCGGTTCCGGCGTTGTAGCGCCAAAATTGTTTTGTATCGCTCCGCAACAATCCATTGTTGTACTGCTCCAGTAAAGTATTTACATTTGTTATACCTGTTATTTGTAAAGTTTTGGTTGTGCTGTGTGTAAATAAATAAGTGTTTTTCGCGTGGTTGTGTGAAAGTGAGATTTACGACCTCACCATTGTTACCATCATCCATACTCGATATCCTGGGTATCCATCCCTGTTATCCCGCACATTCTAGTTGAAACTGTTGCTACGGTATGTGGGAATAGTTTTGTTTGGGATATGAGCTTTGTTTGTACTTACATAAATATTTCTATTTTCATTCTTCTTAACATAATGCCTATAGGTTTGGACGATTTTTGTTCCTCTCCCAGGTCTTCCTAGTCTAAGGTCTGGCTACGGCGATGCTGTTCTTCACCAGGGCGTTGTATTTTCTTCTCTCTCAAGACTCGTCTCCCGATTTCGGCTGCTGGGCTCGTGTTAAACCGATATGCGCACGATTTTCACTCCCGTACCGAAATGTGATACTCGATTAACTGTTGAGACATAAATTACCCGTTCGATACGAACAATTTCGAGTATCCTACCGACTACGCCAATTTTGTTTGTTCTCCGGGAAAGTGAGTTTTTAGAAATAATTAAAATTACAACGGGTCTAACCTACGTTCTTTATTCGTGTAAGAAGTACAAAAGACAAAATACATAACATGTACAGGCTGTTTTATAATGTACGTTATCTCTACAAGTAGGTTTCATGTTCATGTTGATAGTAGACAGATTGTGTTTCTTAACTACCTAATCTTGATGAATATGATGTATATTGTAAGCTGCATGAGCTGGATTCTAGAATACCTACCACACTTGAAATAGCAATTTTCTTGTTGCAATGTTTTCTTTTAGCTACAATATAATGAAGAATTATAAAATTCGGGCGCGGAAGCAAAAATTTAAATGATTTTTTACAAAAATAAAGTCAGATTTCACCTATTCTTGATGAATATTTTGTATATTGTAAGCTATATTGGCTGGATTCTAGAAAACCTACCACACGTGAAATAGCAATTTTCTTGTTGCACTGTTTTCTTTTAGCTAAAATATGATGAGAAATTATAAAATTTTGGCGCGGAAGCAAATATTTATATGATTTTTTACAAAAAAATAGTCAGATTTTACCTATTCTTGATGAATATGTTGTATATTGTAAACTACATGGGCTGGATTCTAGAAAACCTACCTCACTTGAAGTAGCCATTTTCTTGTTGCAATGTTATCTTTTAGCTAAAATATGATGAAGAATTATAAAATTCTGGCGCGGAAGCAAATGTTTATATGATTTTTTACAAAAATGAAGTCAGATTTTACCTATTCTTGATGAATACGTTGTATATTGTAAGCTACATGTGCTGGATTGAAGAATACCTACCACACTTGAAATAGCAATTTTCTTGTTGCAATGTTTTCTTTTAGCTAAAATATGATGAAGAATTATAAAATTCGGGCGCGGAAGCAAAAATTTAAATGATTTTTTACACAAATAAAGTCAGATTTTACCTATTCTTGATGAATACGTTGTATATTGTAAGCTACATGGGCTGGATACTAGAATACCTACCACACTTGAAATAATAATTTTCTTGTTGCAGTGTTTTCTTTTAGCTAAAATATGATGAAGAATTATAAAATTCGGGCGCGGAAGCAAATATTTATATAATTTTTCACAAAAATAAAGTCAGATTTTACCTATTTTTGATGAATACGTTGTATGTTGTAAGCTACATGGGCTGGATTCTAGAATACCTACCAAACTTGAAATAGCAATTTTCTTTAAGCATTGTTTCCTTTTAGCAAAAATACGATGAAAAATTATAAAATTCGTGCGCGGAAGCAAATATCTATATGATTTTTTACAAAATTAAGTCAGATTTTAACTATTCTTGATGAATACGTTGTATATTGAAAGCTACATGGGCTGGATTTTAGAATACCTACCACACTTGAAATAGCAATTTTCCTGTTGCAATGTTATCTTTTAGATAAAATATGATGAAGAATTATAAAATTCGGGCGCGGAAGCAAATATTTATATGATTTTTTACAAAAATAAAGTCAGATTTTAACTATTCTTGAAATAGATATTTTTGTTAAAACATTCGTATTCATGCTTTAGGATCCATACTATGGATGGTTTTAAGCATTGGACATGCAAAAGTGACCAAAACGTCGTACCAATCAGATAATAAACATTCAATTTTCGGGTGTCATTTTAATGAATACGTTTCATATTGTAAGCTACATGGGCTGGATTCTAGAATACCTACCACACTTGAAATAGCAATTTTCTTGTTGCAATGTTTACTTTTGGCTAAAATATGATGAAAAATTATAAAATTCGGGCGCGGAAGCAAATATTTATATGATTTTTTACAAAAATAAAATCAGATTTTACCTATTCTTGATAAATACGTTGTATATTGTAATCTACATGGGCTGGATTCTAGAATACCTACCACACTTGAAATAGCAATTTTCTTGTTGCAATGTTTTCTTTTAGCTAAAATATGATGAAGAATTATAAAATTCGGGCTTGGAAGCAAATATTTATATTATTTTTTACAAAAATTAAGTCAGATTTTACCTATTCTTGAAATGGATAGTTTTGTTAAAACATTCATATTCATGCTTTAGGATCTATACTATGGATAATTTTAGCATTGGACATGCAAAAATGACCAAAACGTGGTACCAGTCAGATAATAAACAGTCAGTTTTCGGGTGTCATTTTAATGAATACGTTGTATATTGTAAGCTACATGGGCTGGATTCTAGAATACCTACCACACTTGAAATAGCAATTTTCCTTTTGCAATGTTTTCTTTTCGCTTAAATATAATGAAGAATTATAAAATTCGGGCGCGGAAGCAAATATTTATATGCTTTTTTACAAAAATAAAGTCAGATTTTACCTATTTTTGATGAATACGTTGTATGTTGTAAGCTACATGGGCTGGATTCTAGAATACCTACCAAACTTGAAATAGCAATTTTCTTTAAGCATTGTTTCCTTTTAGCAAAAATACGATGAAAAATAATAAAATTCGTGCGCGGAAGCAAATATCTATATGATTTTTTACAAAATTAAGTCAGATTTTAACTATTCTTGATGAATACGTTGTATATTGAAAGCTACATGGGCTGGATTTTAGAATACCTACCACACTTGAAATAGCAATTTTCCTGTTGCAATGTTATCTTTTAAATAAAATATGATGAAGAATTATAAAATTCGGGCGCGGAAGCAAATATTTATATGATTTTTTACAAAAATAAAGTCAGATTTTAACTATTCTTGAAATAGATATTTTTGTTAAAACATTCATATTCATGCTTTAGGATCCATACTATGGATGGTTTTAAGCATTGGACATGCAAAAGTGACCAAAACGTCGTACCAATCAGATAATAAACATTCAATTTTCGGGTGTCATTTTAATGAATACGTTTCATATTGTAAGCTACATGGGCTGGATTCTAGAATACCTACCACACTTGAAATAGCAATTTTCTTGTTGCATTGTTTACTTTTGGCTAAAATATGATGAAAAATTATAAAATTCGGGCGCGTAAGCAAATATTTATATGATTTTTTACAAAATTAAAATCAGATTTTACCTTTTCTTGAAGAATACGTTGTATATTGTAAGCTACATGTTCTGGATTCTAGAATACCTACCACACTTGAAATAGCAATTTTCTTGTTGCAATGTTTTCTTTTAGCTAAAATATGATGAAGAATTATAAAATTCGGGCTTGGAAGCAAATATTTATATTATTTTTTACAAAAATAAAGTCAGATTTTACCTATTCTTGAAATGGATAGTTTTGTTAAACATTCATATTCATGCTTTAGGATCTATACTATGGATAATTTTAGCATTGGACATGCAAAAATGACCAAAACGTGGTACCAGTCAGATAATAAACAGTCAGTTTTCGGGTGTCATTTTAATGAATACGTTGTATATTGTAAGCTACATGGGCTGGATTCTAGAATACCTACCACACTTGAAATAGCAATTTTCCTTTTGCAATGTTTTCTTTTCGCTTAAATATAATGAAGAATTATAAAATTCGGGCTCGGAAGCAAATATTTATATGCTTTTTTACAATAATAAAGTCAGATTTTACCTATCCTTGAAATGGATATTTTTGTTACAACATTCATATTCATGTTTTAGGATCTATACTATGGATGATTTTAAGCATTGGACATGCAAAAGTGACCAAAACGTGGTACTAATCAGATAATAAACATTCAATTTCCGGGTGTCATTTTAATGAATACTGTTATATTGTAAGCTACATGGGCTGGATTCAAAAATACCTACCACACTTGAAATAGCAATTTTCTTGTTGCAATGTTTTCTTTTAGCTAAAACATAATAAAGAATTATAAAATTCGGGCGCGAAAGCAAATATTTATATGATTTTTTACAAAAATAAAGTCAGATTATACCTATTCTTGATAAATACGTTGTATATTGTAATCTACATGGGCTGGATTCTAGAACACCTACCACACATGAAATAGCAATTTTCTTGTTGCAATGTTTTCTTTTAGCTAAAATATGATGAAGAATTATAAAATTCGGCGCAAAAGCAAATATTTATATAATTTTTTACAAAAATAAAGTCAGATTTTACCTATTCTTGAGGAATACGTTGTATATTTTAAGCTACATGGGCTGGATTCTAGAATACCTACCACACTTGAAATAGCAATTTTCTTGTTGCAATGTTTTCTTTTAGCTAAAATATGATGAAGAATTATAAAATTCGGGCGCGGAAGCAAATATTTATATTATTTTTTACAAAAATTATGTCAGATTTTACCTATTCTTGAAATGGATAGTTTTGTTAAAACATTCATATTCGTGCTTTAGGATCTATACTATGGATAATTTTAGCATTGGACATGCAAAAGTGACCAAAACGTGGTACCAGTCAGATAATAAACAGTCAGTTTTCGGGTGTCATTTTAATGAATACGTTGTATATTGTAAGCTACATGGGCTGGATTCTAGAATACCTACCACACTTGAAATAGCAATATTCCTTTTGCAATGTTTTCTTTTCGCTAAAATATAATGAAGAATTATAAAATTCGGGCGCAGAAGCAAATATTTCTATGATTTTTTACAATAATAAAGTCAGATTTTACCTATCCTTGAAATGGATATTTTTGTTAAAACATTCATATTCATGTTTTAGGATCTATACTATGGATGATTTTAAGCATTGGACATGCAAAAGTGACCAAAACGTGGTACTAATCAGATAATAAACATTCAATTTTCGGGTGTCATTTTAAAGAATACTGTTATATTGTAAGCTACATGGGCTGGATTCAAAAATACCTACCACACGTGAAATAGCAATTTTCTTGTTGCAATGTTTTCTTTTAGCTAAAATATAATGAAAAATTATAATATTCGGGCGCGGAAGTAAATATTTATATGATTTTTTACAAAAATAAAGTCAGATTTTACCTTTTCTTGATGAATACGTTGTATATTGTGAGCTATATGGGCTGGATTCTAAAATACCTACCACACTTGAAATAGCAATTTCCTTGTTGTAATATTTCTATTAGCTAAAATATGAAAGAGGATTATAAAATTCGGGCGCGAAAGCAAATTTTTATATGATTTTTTACAAAAATAAAGTCATATTTTACCTATTCTTGATGTATAAGTTATATAGTGTAATAGGATAATTATTTAAACAATATTAATCATAAGTAGCGTAAGATTACTGTCTAGCCTTTAGTTTAGTATAAATACAGGTCTGATAACACATATTGAACATTCTGTAACTAGCCTTCATGTAATAAAGTTCTTTTTAAAAACGACACGTCTCGAACTTATAATTTAACTGGCGACGAGGATGGGATACATCTTCAAAAACTAAAACGAGAGTATCTCTATTGATAGTAAGTGAGACCAGCATAACAGAGGGGAAATAAATCTACTCTGGTTCGTTTCAACGATTAAATTGCAATCAACGCAGCCACGAGCCTTTACCCAGGTGCTGACCTAAGGTGTGTCCAGAGAACCAAGAACGGCATTGTGTCGTCCCATCCACAACGGGATTCGTAAGCGGCGCACAACTACAGAATTACCACCACCCTCCTTTGCTGCCCAATCCACGTAGGGAAACATAAGCGACAGCAGGGAACCCCATTATAATCGCAATCATACTGTGAGTACAGTTTGTATTGCAATAAATAAAATTTTATATTCTTATTTATATAAATTAAATTAAACAAAATAAAATGGTACTATTGGAACAAAGATATTTAGATACGGTCCCAATTTTCAATGGGAACCCCAATGAGTCGGCATATTTCATTAGAATGAGCGAAGCTCTAATAATAATTTTTACGATTCTACCAATACTGCAAATTATGAAAATTTCTTATTGCTAGGTCATATTAAGAATAAGGTAAGAGGAGACGTTGCGTGAGCGATCTCCCATTATAATATAAATAGTTGGAATGATTTGAAGACTGCTTTATTAACTGCATACGCGGATAAGCGCGACTGCTATACATTAGCAATTGAAATTGCAAACCTAAAACAAGGATCGGAGAACGCCTTCGATTACTATAACAAAATGTTAAGTTTATTAAATGCCCATAGGGCATATGTTGAAACACAAATAGACGTTGTAGCATACCGATCGGCAATGATAACATACGGTCAAAATTTAGCCATATGATCTTTCTTGAGAGGACTTCGAGATCCGTTACGATTATTCCTCTAAACGAGGAATCCACAAAATTTAAATTCAGTTCTCAAAATTTTAATGAATGATTTTCAAATGGAAGCGTCTAGAACAAGTTCAACCCTCTCCTACAAAAAACAAACACCAACCAAACATAAGGGCGCATTCCCTAAACAAGCACAATACATACCACAAATACAACAACCCATCAATATACCAAGATTTGATCCACCTAAACCGACAAACAACTTCCCGAAAGGTCCCATAAACATAAAAAATACCAACATCAACAACAGCCAAGACCTACTCGAATGTCGATTTCAACTCGACAAAGCTCAGTACAACAACCAACATATAGACACACGTTCCAATCTCAGTCCAGTCCTACATTCTATTCACATTCACATTCAACTACATAATGTAGAAAATTTAGATCCCTGCAATTCAGAAGAGAATTATAACGCGACTTCAAGTGACTATGACGGTAATACCATGAATTACTACCAAGAATATGACGTACAAAATTCGGAAGAAACTCAAACCTTTGAGAATGATTCTTTTTTAGACTCAATCCCACCTGCATTTTCGGAGAAATAATGAATATTGACAGCCCTACAAAATTGCCTTACCTAGAACTAGACAAATATAAATGCTTAGTAGATACCGGAAGCACTAGATCTTTCATTAACCCGGACATAATTGAAAAAAATCCAAATCAATTTAAATTACCCATGAAAACTTTACTTTATCAACAGCACACGGTATATCGAAGGGAGATAGCTACATAGTACTTTATTTTGACAATACCCCTATAAAATTTTATGTTTTCAAATTTCATAATCAATTTAATTTATTAATCGGCTTGGAAGATTTAAAAATATTACAATGTCAATACGATGTAGTAAATGATAAAATATCATTGTTAGGACATGAATATAATCTTAATTACCATAACAATTTGATCAAAACTAAAACCAAAAGAAACAAAATTTATTAAATATTTTATTAACGAACAAAACTCAGATGTCCTTTTGGAAAACAATAACATAAACACTGATATAGAAATTCCCGATAGTCTAGTTAAAATTCAAAACAAACAGATTGTATTCCCTATCATAAACAACTCTGATAAGAAAATTGAATTAAATAATTTGGCAATACCTAATTTCACTAAAAAATATAAAATCACTAGTGCCCCAATAGACCCGATTGACTTTACTAACTTTATGACATGACATATTTTACAACGAAACTGATAAGCTGACCTGACAAGTAAAATCAAACACGCTATAAAAACAAGCGATGAAATTTCAGTTCATGTTAGGAGTTATAAATATCCCCATTGTTATAAAGAGGAAATTCAAAACTAAGTTTCAAAATTTTTAGATGACGGTATAATCAGACATAGCTATTCACTGTGGTCATCACCGGTATGGATAGTTCCGAAAAAACAAGATGCATCTGGAAAAAAGAAATTTTGAATGGTCATTGACTATAGAAAACTCAATGAGAAAACGATGGACGATAAATACCCGATTCCAAATATTAACGATATACTTGACAAATTAGGCAGATGCAAATATTTCACTACCCTTGATTTAGTATCCGGCTTTCACCAAATCGAAATTGAACCAAATGATATCCCGAAAACAGCTTTTAATGTAGAAAATGGGTACTACGAATTCACTCGTATGCCGTTTGGCGTCTAGAACGCCCCAAGCACGTTCCAAAGCTTGTTGAATTTTGTTTTGAAGGACTTAATTGGAAAAATTTACCTTTTTTACACCATCTGAGGTAATTACATGTCCTAAATATTGAACGGTTTTTTGAAGAAATTCGCTTTTGTCAAGTTGAATTTTGAAGTTACTGATTCGTAAACGATTAAATACTGATTTTAGTCTTTCAATATGCTCCTGAAGGGATGAACTAAAAATAATGATATCATCGAGATATACTAAACATGTCTCGTGCTGAAGGCCGCGAAGAACATTGTCCATAACTCGTTGGAAGGTTGATGGGGCGTTTTTTAAACCGAATGGCATGCGTTTAAATTCATAATGCCCGCCTTCTACAGAAAATGCAGTTTTCTGAATATCATTAGGATCTACTTCTATCTGATGGAAGCCGCTAGCTAGGTCTAAAGTCGAAAAGTAAGTTGCTTTGCCAAGTTTGTCTAGTATGTCAGAAATGTTTGGTAATGGGTACTTGTCGTCAATGGTTTGTTCGTTCAATTTTCGGTAGTCTATAACTACGCGCCACTTCTTCTTACCAGAAGCGTCGAGTTTCTTCGGGACTATCCAGATAGGACTGGACCAAGGGGATACGCTGTCTTGTATTATACCTTGCTCAAGCATTTTATTAATTTGAGACTTGACTTTGTTTTTGTGAATTTCGGGGAATCGATATGATTTTACAAGAATTGGTGTATTGTCTTTCAATTTAATTTTGTGGGTTATTTCATTCGAAAAACTCAAAGGTGTTTTCTCGCAATAAAATATATCTCTATATTCGAAACATAATTTTCTAATTGATTCTTTTTCTTCTTTATTACAATGATCTATTCTAATGTTTTTTAAATTTTGTTTTAAAAGATTATCGTATTGTATATCGGGTTCTTCATCAATTTCCATTTTTTCAACAAAATTAATTTCGATAGGGTCTAAAGGTTCAATTTCTAATGGTTCTAATATGTTTATCTGAACAGGGTTCTCGTTAATATTCGTTAATGTAGTAATAGCAAAATTGTGTGAAACGTTTACAACTGCTTTTGGCATTTGTTCGCCATTTTCAAAATTTGTATGATTTAAAATTCCTATACCGTTTCTCATTTTAACAGGTAATTTTACTACAAATGACGTTCGAGGTGGTACAATAATGGAATGTAAAAGGACTGAATTATTATGGACTTTTGTTTCGTTGTCGGGATTGAAAATTATGGGTATAACGGCGTATGGTGTTGTTAGTTGTTTGTTTGTGACATTTACATTTGCTTTTAATTGTCTTAAAAGATCAACACCGATGAGGCCATCGTATTACTGAATTTAAACAAATAGAATTTATGAGTGTCGGGAATATTAAAAATTTCGAAAATAGGGATTTCTGCAACTTCATTGTGGTATGATACATTATGTGCTGTTTGAATATTAAAATTTTGATTATAAATGTAATTTGGATAAAATGTGTATGCTAATTCCGGATTTATTAAACTTTTAGTGCTACCAGTATCTATAAAAAAATTGGCATTTAATTCGGGGATATATATGTGGGGCAAATTTGCTTTTATTGTGTTTAATTGTACTACGTCTGATTGTTGGCATTGTTGGTCATAGGAAAATTTACATTTGATCCAGCATTGTTGATAACGGGTTCTTCATACGTGATGTTATTATCATTGTTGTAATAGGAATCGTCGTAAGTTAAAGTGTGTAAATAGTCATAATACGTGTCATGTTCATAGTCTACGGGATTGTTCTCATAGGTTTCATATTCGGTGTTGTAGGATATGTCTTAGGAAGTTTGGGGTGATTGTTCGGTGTCAGACTGGATATTCTGATTAAATAATTGGGTTGATGTGAATGTTTTTGAGGCTTACTTCTTCTAGAATGGATTGATGAAGTGTCCATCGGTTCGGGTTTAAATGGTTGGGGTTGATTTGGACGTGTAAAATTTTGTTGGAATTTAGGACGGAAAGTATTTTGTTGTATATTTGGACGTGAGAAATTCTGTGGGAAATTTACTGGTCTCTGGATATGTTGAAATGTAGGTGGACGCATTTGGATTTGTGGTTGTTTTTGTGCATAATGCACGGGTCTATAATTAGGTTAAGTAGTATTTTGGAAAGGATTCATTTTTGGAGGTAAATGCAATGTAGGACGTTGTTGAGAGATTTGGTAATTTGGTGTAGGAATTGGATTTGGTCGGTATTGGTAATTTTGGCTATAATTGGACGTTATTTGTTGTCTGGCTGGTAAAATTCTATGATCAGGTTTAAAATTTGATTGCGAGATTATTGAACTTTGCCTCTGTGTAGAATAGAGGAAATTTCATCTTCAATAACTAAACTCATAGCTTTCTCTAAACTGTCAGGGTTCCGTAATCTGATGTTTGTTTGTATGTTAGGTGGTAAGCCGCGAATAAATGTTTTTAATGCTAAATCATTATAATTTTCTTGTTTTATCTTTCTTCAGCAGTAATTTCGAAACTATTTAATTTAGACGTAATTAAGCTACGTGAATCTTGACATCTCATACCAAAATTATAGAGTGGTTCATTTTTATTTGGACGAAGCGATATCAAATCCTGAACTAGACAATCAATGTTTCTTTGATCTCCAAAACTTCTGTTCTGTACGGGATCCAATTAAAATAAGAGCTCTGCCTGTTAATTTTCCTAATATATCTCTTACAAGGAAATTGTTTAATGTTATATTTGTATGAGTTCCAAAAGTATTAATTAAATTTTGAGAATCAAGAAATATATTTAATGTGTGGGGATTGCTCTCATAGTGTGGAATCGAATCTACATACAATTTTAAAAATTGGTAATTGACTAGGGCTGTTATTTGGGGTTGAGCTTGGGTAGGTGGTGGTGACATTTCTGTATCTGTGTCTCCCAAATTAAATTGAGTTAGTATTTCAGATAAGTTTAGGATGTCGTTTTTAGACATTTATATTTCGGTTGTGGTTTATTTTAAATTATTTTTATTCTATGTTTGAGATTTTAATTGTTGTCAGCTCCGTATATTGTCTAAGATACAACATTTATTGCCAATGTCAACGCCATATACGCTTCTCTGTATTTTTTTGTAGTTTATTGTTAGTGGCGCTGTCGCTAGCGAATTTTGTTGGTTTTTAAATATTGCAAGGACAAGTCTGTTCGGTTCCGGCGTTGTAGCGCCAAAGTTGTTTTGTATCGCTCCGCAACAATCTATTGTTGTACTGCTCCAGTAAAGTATTTACATTTGTTATACCTGTTATTTGTATAGTTTTGGTTGTGCTGTGTGTAAATAAATAAGTGTTTTTCGCGTGGTTGTGTGAAAGTGAGATTTACGACCTCACCATTGTTACCATCATCCATACTCGATATCCTGGGTATCCATCCCTGTTATCCCGCACATTTTTTGGTCCTTCGAACCGGATACTATCCGGATTATCCGAGTTTTTTCCACCCTTAAAACCACGTTTAAAACCTGTCAAATCCTTATCCATATGCACAGCCTGTCAAATCCTAATCCAGTGTCATCCACCCATCCTTTGTTAATTCTAACCTCGCAAACCTGCGTGTAGAATCACGATAACTTCGAAGTCATCGCCAAACAGTTCCGTTTTCGCGTCCGTAACCTTCACCAGGTTCAACAATGGCTAAAGTGTTGCGCCACCAGCAAGAGTTGACGGAACAGATCCGGAAGTTACCGCTGGCACTCCGTACGCAGCTGTCGAAAGAAGAAATAACACCGACAAGCAAGCTGATCGACTGCGCGCTCGCCAACCTACAGAAACATTGGGAGGACTTCCTGACTAACCACCACTCTTTTAGAGCAGAAAAGGGCTCAGAAGCTACGGTGTACTTCGTTGAAGATCACTTCTCCGTCACAGAGCTCTTGTACTTGACGGGTGTCGCTATCCTGGAGGCCCTCCGTCCTTCGCCACCTCCGCCTGCTCCAGTTGTCGCTCCAGTTCAACCGCCAAAGGCTTCCCTTCCGCCTCTACCTAAGGTAAACCTGCCGGATTTCTTCGGGTCATACTTGGAATGGGAGGCATTCCACGACGCCTTTCAGGGTCTCGTGATAGACCGTGACGATGTTCCCGACGTCCAGAAGCTGCTCCTCCTCAAGGCAGCACTGAAAGATGAAGCCGCACTCCTAGTGCGTACCATGGCCACCACGGCAGCGAACTTCCAGGGAGCCTGGGACGCCGTCTGCGCCAGGTACCGGAACAGTCGGGTTCTGGTAAGTGCTCACCTGTCGGCACTGTTCGACCTGCCCCAGGTATCGAAAGAGTCCGCACGCGACCTGCGGGTCCTGATCGACCGAGCACGGGAAGAGATAAGATCGCTCGAGCAGCTAGGGCGACCTGTAGACAAGTGGGACGACGTCATCGTGTTCTTACTCCTCCGTCGCCTAGACTCCGCATCCCGCCGAGCATGGAAATTGCATCTCGCTTCCATAGATGCGACTCAAACGTTGGTGAACCCGGACTACAAGTTGGAACAGCCGACACTCAAGCAGCTCGAGGCCTTCTTCGAGATGCGTATCCGCGCATTAGAGATGTCGGCCCCGCTGAGCCCACCTGCCCGCTCCATAACGGCCTCCAACGCGAAGGCTGCGCCACTTCGCTCACACCAGGTCTCTGCAAGCGTCAAGAACACGAACTGCGTGTTCTGCGGAGACTCGCACTCCAACTTCTCCTGCTCATCGTTCCGGGGGAAGTCTCCAGAAGAGCGCCTGTCCGAGGTCAAGCGACTTCGGCTCTGCTTCAACTGCCTGGGTTCCCACCAGCGTAACGCATGCAGATCCACGAAGACGTGCTCCAAGTGCAGCCAGACGCACAACACGCTGCTGCACGACGCTTTCCCATCCAGTTCTGTTACAGGTTCGGGCAGTCCTCCAGAAAGAGCTGCTGCTCTCCATACCTCCACGGTCTCTAGTCACTCCACGCACCAGGGCACATCCCGTGCCATGGTTCTCCTGACCACAGCGCTGGTCACCATCTGTTCGCCCAGCGGACAGCGCGTACAGACACGCGCGCTCCTCGACACCGGGTCCGAGGTGTCTTTCGTCTCTGAAGACATTGTGCAATGTCTTGGTCTAGCCAGGCGGCGCTCCCACGTCAAGGTCGTCGGCGTCGGGGCCTCGCACTCTGCCACGGCCTCCTCACAAGTGGAAGTCGTCTTCCGATCCAGAGCAGCACCTGGTGCCAAGCAACATTTATCCGCCTACGTGCTTCCACGTCTGACGGCTCACGTTCCACAACGGAGAGTCCGTCCCTTAGATCCGCAGCTGCTGCTGCACCTCGAGCTGGCCGATCTATGCTATCACCGAGACCAGAAGGTTGGCCTACTGCTTGGAGCCGACTTTTTTGGCCCTCTACTCCGTCCAGGAGTGTATCCAGTCCCAGGCTCCAAGGTGGTAGCCATCAACACAGCTCTAGGTTGGATCCTGTCCGGAGCTGTCGACGAGGACGGTGCATCTCCCGTGTCCTCTCTACATTGTCGTGTAGAGGAGGACCTGGGTACCTATTCTGTAACTTATATCACTAGTGATACGCGTTCAAAATTGTTATAATCTGACTACCATCTAGCGGTTTTTGAGTGCAACAGGGCAAATGACGTCACTCATTTTGTAAACGATTCACTAGCGCGAAGGGTAGTGTTATATTTATTTCACTAGTGTTATACTGACGTTTGGTTTGTGCATTGTCGGTATTGTTTGAAATTTGAGTTGTGACATTTTGTGAAAATTACTAAAGAAAATCTAGAAATTATGCAAAGGTACGCTATTGACAATACATTGACAATAAACACAATTTTGTACAATTTGACAGTTGTGCCAGGGAGTAGTGCCAACTTAAAAATTATTTTACTAAAACTTTCAAATAAAAAAGTTTCTAAGATTACAACGTTGAACATTTGACACGAGACGTCAAATAATATATTACTTCAAATCGTTGAAAAGTTACAGAATAGGTACCCTGGATCACAATCTCCGCCACATCTCAGGTGAAGAGAATCCTGCCGACGTCGCCTCCCGCGGTGCTACTCCGCAAATACTCTCCACCTCGAGCCTATGGTGGAACGGTCCTCTATGGCTTTCTGACGCGACTCAGAATTGGCCGACCGCAACACAAGAGCTACCCGATTCACCAGGTGCAGAAGCTGTCCAGAAAACCCGCTCCATGCCGGTCCAAGTCGAAGAAGAGTTCGCTCTGTTAGCGCGGTACTCCTCCCTGTCACGCACGCTCCGCGTAACAGCCCAGTGCATGCGATTCGCCCGCCGCTGCGACAAGAGAGGAAGAATTTCCAGACTTGCAGGTCTGGAAGATCGAGAGCAAGGGACATGCACCGGCTTCTTAACCACATTCGAACTAACTGCTGCGAGAGACCCATTCCAAGGACTTCGCCTCTCGTGAGTCTAAATCCATTTCTCAACGCTCACGGCATGCTATGCGTGGGCGGTAGACTCGAGAATTCCGGACTTATCGATTCCGAAAGACACCCGCCTATCCTTCCAAAGTCATCTCCGCTAAGCCAGCTACATGTCCTACATTGGCACGCATTAGCCCTCCACGCTGGCTTAGCATTAACTCACTCCCTCCTCCAGAAGCACTTCTGGATCCTCCAAAGGCGAGCCCTAACAAAGAAGCTGCTCCGAACTTGCATCCCTTGCAGGCGCCGTCGTCCGCTGATGGGCAAACAACTCATGGGAAACCTGCCAGCTGCCAGAGTGACTCCCAGCCGCCCTTTCCTGCGTTCAGGAGTAGATTACGCAGGACCCATCCAGTGCCGCCCGTCTCCAGGTCGTGGGCGACACTCCACCAAGGCCTACATCGCCCTCTTCGTCTGTCTTTCCACCAAGGCGCTTCACCTGGAGGTCGTGAGCGACTTGACGACCAAGGCCTTCCTGGCGGCCTTCCGTCGGTTCGTTGCACGCCGAGGAGTGTGCAGCGAGCTGCTTTCCGACAACGGCACGACGTTCGTCGGTGCCAGTGCAGATCTGCGCTCCATGTTCCATCAGGCGTCGCTGTTCTACCACGAAGTAGCTTCTACCCTGTCCGATTCCGGCACACGTTGGAGCTTCATTCCACCGTCTGCACCGCACTTCGGCGGCCTGTGGGACGCCGGAGTCAAATCAGTGAAGAATCTCCTCCGCAAAACCATTTGTGAGACGACCCTCACGTATGAGGAGCTATCTACAGTACTGGCTCAGGTAGAGGCCTGCCTGAATTCCCGTCCGCTGACGCCGTCCTCGTCGGACACTGCGGACCTGTCCGCGCTGACCCTAGCGCACTTCCTGGTTGGTTCATCATTGCTGACCGTTCCAGAACCAGGTTCCCATGACGAGCCCAGCGACCTGATGACCCGCTGGCGGCTCGTTCAACGACTCACACAGCACTTCTGGCAGAAGTGGTCAACGCAGTACCTGCACCAGCTGCAACAACGTCCCCGCTGGCGCGGGGAAAGATCCAACTTCAGTGTGGGCTGGTTCACCACCCGCAGCTGCCTCCAGGTAGATGGGCACTGGGCCGAGTGACTGAGCTGCATCCAGGGGCAGACGGCCTCGTCAGGGTAGTCACCGTCAAGACTGTCACTTCAGAGCTTCGCCGACCTATCTCCCGGCTAAGCCCTCTGCCGATCGAGATGGACGTCATCCCCTCAGCCAAGCAGAGACTCGCCGCGCCGCCGTCGCCACCGCTGCGTCGTTCTACGGTGGGCAGTCCAGGTCATTCCCAGTCGGCCTGATGTCCACACGATCTTGCTTACATAAGTTTCATTGTTCTTCCATGTTAATTGTTTAGTTTAGTCGCTTCTCGACTAGGTGGGCAGTATGTTTGAGATTTTAATTGTAGTCAGCTCCGTATATTGTCAAAGGTACAACATTTATTGCCAATGTCAATGCATATACGCTTCTCTGTATTTTTTTGTAGTTTATTGTTACTGGCGCTGTCGCTAGCGAATTTTGTTGGTTTTTAAATATTGCAAGGACAAGTCTGTTCGGTTCCGGCGTTGTAGCGCCAAAATTGTTTTGTATCGCTCCGCAACAATCCATTGTTGTACTGCTCCAGTAAAGTATTTACATTTGTTATACCTGTTATTTGTAAAGTTTTGGTTGTGCTGTGTGTAAATAAATAAGTGTTTTTCGCGTGGTTGTGTGAAAGTGAGATTTACGACCTCACCATTGTTACCATCATCCATACTCGATATCCTGGGTATCCATCCCTGTTATCCCGCACATTCTAGTTGAAACTGTTGCTACGGTATGTGGGAATAGTTTTGTTTGGGATATGAGCTTTGTTTGTACTTACATAAATATTTCTATTTTCATTCTTCTTAACATAATGCCTATAGGTTTGGACGATTTTTGTTCCTCTCCCAGGTCTTCCTAGTCTAAGGTCTGGCTACGGCGATGCTGTTCTTCACCAGGGCGTTGTATTTTCTTCTCTCTCAAGACTCGTCTCCCGATTTCGGCTGCTGGGCTCGTGTTAAACCGATATGCGCACGATTTTCACTCCCGTACCGAAATGTGATACTCGATTAACTGTTGAGACATAAATTACCCGTTCGATACGAACAATTTCGAGTATCCTACCGACTACGCCAATTTTGTTTGTTCTCCGGGAAAGTGAGTTTTTAGAAATAATTAAAATTACAACGGGTCTAACCTACGTTCTTTATTCGTGTAAGAAGTACAAAAGACAAAATACATAACATGTACAGGCTGTTTTATAATGTACGTTATCTCTACAAGTAGGTTTCATGTTCATGTTGATAGTAGACAGATTGTGTTTCTTAACTACCTAATCTTGATGAATATGATGTATATTGTAAGCTGCATGAGCTGGATTCTAGAATACCTACCACACTTGAAATAGCAATTTTCTTGTTGCAATGTTTTCTTTTAGCTACAATATAATGAAGAATTATAAAATTCGGGCGCGGAAGCAAAAATTTAAATGATTTTTTACAAAAATAAAGTCAGATTTCACCTATTCTTGATGAATATTTTGTATATTGTAAGCTATATTGGCTGGATTCTAGAAAACCTACCACACGTGAAATAGCAATTTTCTTGTTGCACTGTTTTCTTTTAGCTAAAATATGATGAGAAATTATAAAATTTTGGCGCGGAAGCAAATATTTATATGATTTTTTACAAAAAAATAGTCAGATTTTACCTATTCTTGATGAATATGTTGTATATTGTAAACTACATGGGCTGGATTCTAGAAAACCTACCTCACTTGAAGTAGCCATTTTCTTGTTGCAATGTTATCTTTTAGCTAAAATATGATGAAGAATTATAAAATTCTGGCGCGGAAGCAAATGTTTATATGATTTTTTACAAAAATGAAGTCAGATTTTACCTATTCTTGATGAATACGTTGTATATTGTAAGCTACATGTGCTGGATTGAAGAATACCTACCACACTTGAAATAGCAATTTTCTTGTTGCAATGTTTTCTTTTAGCTAAAATATGATGAAGAATTATAAAATTCGGGCGCGGAAGCAAAAATTTAAATGATTTTTTACACAAATAAAGTCAGATTTTACCTATTCTTGATGAATACGTTGTATATTGTAAGCTACATGGGCTGGATACTAGAATACCTACCACACTTGAAATAATAATTTTCTTGTTGCAGTGTTTTCTTTTAGCTAAAATATGATGAAGAATTATAAAATTCGGGCGCGGAAGCAAATATTTATATAATTTTTCACAAAAATAAAGTCAGATTTTACCTATTTTTGATGAATACGTTGTATGTTGTAAGCTACATGGGCTGGATTCTAGAATACCTACCAAACTTGAAATAGCAATTTTCTTTAAGCATTGTTTCCTTTTAGCAAAAATACGATGAAAAATTATAAAATTCGTGCGCGGAAGCAAATATCTATATGATTTTTTACAAAATTAAGTCAGATTTTAACTATTCTTGATGAATACGTTGTATATTGAAAGCTACATGGGCTGGATTTTAGAATACCTACCACACTTGAAATAGCAATTTTCCTGTTGCAATGTTATCTTTTAGATAAAATATGATGAAGAATTATAAAATTCGGGCGCGGAAGCAAATATTTATATGATTTTTTACAAAAATAAAGTCAGATTTTAACTATTCTTGAAATAGATATTTTTGTTAAAACATTCGTATTCATGCTTTAGGATCCATACTATGGATGGTTTTAAGCATTGGACATGCAAAAGTGACCAAAACGTCGTACCAATCAGATAATAAACATTCAATTTTCGGGTGTCATTTTAATGAATACGTTTCATATTGTAAGCTACATGGGCTGGATTCTAGAATACCTACCACACTTGAAATAGCAATTTTCTTGTTGCAATGTTTACTTTTGGCTAAAATATGATGAAAAATTATAAAATTCGGGCGCGGAAGCAAATATTTATATGATTTTTTACAAAAATAAAATCAGATTTTACCTATTCTTGATAAATACGTTGTATATTGTAATCTACATGGGCTGGATTCTAGAATACCTACCACACTTGAAATAGCAATTTTCTTGTTGCAATGTTTTCTTTTAGCTAAAATATGATGAAGAATTATAAAATTCGGGCTTGGAAGCAAATATTTATATTATTTTTTACAAAAATTAAGTCAGATTTTACCTATTCTTGAAATGGATAGTTTTGTTAAAACATTCATATTCATGCTTTAGGATCTATACTATGGATAATTTTAGCATTGGACATGCAAAAATGACCAAAACGTGGTACCAGTCAGATAATAAACAGTCAGTTTTCGGGTGTCATTTTAATGAATACGTTGTATATTGTAAGCTACATGGGCTGGATTCTAGAATACCTACCACACTTGAAATAGCAATTTTCCTTTTGCAATGTTTTCTTTTCGCTTAAATATAATGAAGAATTATAAAATTCGGGCGCGGAAGCAAATATTTATATGCTTTTTTACAAAAATAAAGTCAGATTTTACCTATTTTTGATGAATACGTTGTATGTTGTAAGCTACATGGGCTGGATTCTAGAATACCTACCAAACTTGAAATAGCAATTTTCTTTAAGCATTGTTTCCTTTTAGCAAAAATACGATGAAAAATAATAAAATTCGTGCGCGGAAGCAAATATCTATATGATTTTTTACAAAATTAAGTCAGATTTTAACTATTCTTGATGAATACGTTGTATATTGAAAGCTACATGGGCTGGATTTTAGAATACCTACCACACTTGAAATAGCAATTTTCCTGTTGCAATGTTATCTTTTAAATAAAATATGATGAAGAATTATAAAATTCGGGCGCGGAAGCAAATATTTATATGATTTTTTACAAAAATAAAGTCAGATTTTAACTATTCTTGAAATAGATATTTTTGTTAAAACATTCATATTCATGCTTTAGGATCCATACTATGGATGGTTTTAAGCATTGGACATGCAAAAGTGACCAAAACGTCGTACCAATCAGATAATAAACATTCAATTTTCGGGTGTCATTTTAATGAATACGTTTCATATTGTAAGCTACATGGGCTGGATTCTAGAATACCTACCACACTTGAAATAGCAATTTTCTTGTTGCATTGTTTACTTTTGGCTAAAATATGATGAAAAATTATAAAATTCGGGCGCGTAAGCAAATATTTATATGATTTTTTACAAAATTAAAATCAGATTTTACCTTTTCTTGAAGAATACGTTGTATATTGTAAGCTACATGTTCTGGATTCTAGAATACCTACCACACTTGAAATAGCAATTTTCTTGTTGCAATGTTTTCTTTTAGCTAAAATATGATGAAGAATTATAAAATTCGGGCTTGGAAGCAAATATTTATATTATTTTTTACAAAAATAAAGTCAGATTTTACCTATTCTTGAAATGGATAGTTTTGTTAAACATTCATATTCATGCTTTAGGATCTATACTATGGATAATTTTAGCATTGGACATGCAAAAATGACCAAAACGTGGTACCAGTCAGATAATAAACAGTCAGTTTTCGGGTGTCATTTTAATGAATACGTTGTATATTGTAAGCTACATGGGCTGGATTCTAGAATACCTACCACACTTGAAATAGCAATTTTCCTTTTGCAATGTTTTCTTTTCGCTTAAATATAATGAAGAATTATAAAATTCGGGCTCGGAAGCAAATATTTATATGCTTTTTTACAATAATAAAGTCAGATTTTACCTATCCTTGAAATGGATATTTTTGTTACAACATTCATATTCATGTTTTAGGATCTATACTATGGATGATTTTAAGCATTGGACATGCAAAAGTGACCAAAACGTGGTACTAATCAGATAATAAACATTCAATTTCCGGGTGTCATTTTAATGAATACTGTTATATTGTAAGCTACATGGGCTGGATTCAAAAATACCTACCACACTTGAAATAGCAATTTTCTTGTTGCAATGTTTTCTTTTAGCTAAAACATAATAAAGAATTATAAAATTCGGGCGCGAAAGCAAATATTTATATGATTTTTTACAAAAATAAAGTCAGATTATACCTATTCTTGATAAATACGTTGTATATTGTAATCTACATGGGCTGGATTCTAGAACACCTACCACACATGAAATAGCAATTTTCTTGTTGCAATGTTTTCTTTTAGCTAAAATATGATGAAGAATTATAAAATTCGGCGCAAAAGCAAATATTTATATAATTTTTTACAAAAATAAAGTCAGATTTTACCTATTCTTGAGGAATACGTTGTATATTTTAAGCTACATGGGCTGGATTCTAGAATACCTACCACACTTGAAATAGCAATTTTCTTGTTGCAATGTTTTCTTTTAGCTAAAATATGATGAAGAATTATAAAATTCGGGCGCGGAAGCAAATATTTATATTATTTTTTACAAAAATTATGTCAGATTTTACCTATTCTTGAAATGGATAGTTTTGTTAAAACATTCATATTCGTGCTTTAGGATCTATACTATGGATAATTTTAGCATTGGACATGCAAAAGTGACCAAAACGTGGTACCAGTCAGATAATAAACAGTCAGTTTTCGGGTGTCATTTTAATGAATACGTTGTATATTGTAAGCTACATGGGCTGGATTCTAGAATACCTACCACACTTGAAATAGCAATATTCCTTTTGCAATGTTTTCTTTTCGCTAAAATATAATGAAGAATTATAAAATTCGGGCGCAGAAGCAAATATTTCTATGATTTTTTACAATAATAAAGTCAGATTTTACCTATCCTTGAAATGGATATTTTTGTTAAAACATTCATATTCATGTTTTAGGATCTATACTATGGATGATTTTAAGCATTGGACATGCAAAAGTGACCAAAACGTGGTACTAATCAGATAATAAACATTCAATTTTCGGGTGTCATTTTAAAGAATACTGTTATATTGTAAGCTACATGGGCTGGATTCAAAAATACCTACCACACGTGAAATAGCAATTTTCTTGTTGCAATGTTTTCTTTTAGCTAAAATATAATGAAAAATTATAATATTCGGGCGCGGAAGTAAATATTTATATGATTTTTTACAAAAATAAAGTCAGATTTTACCTTTTCTTGATGAATACGTTGTATATTGTGAGCTATATGGGCTGGATTCTAAAATACCTACCACACTTGAAATAGCAATTTCCTTGTTGTAATATTTCTATTAGCTAAAATATGAAAGAGGATTATAAAATTCGGGCGCGAAAGCAAATTTTTATATGATTTTTTACAAAAATAAAGTCATATTTTACCTATTCTTGATGTATAAGTTATATAGTGTAATAGGATAATTATTTAAACAATATTAATCATAAGTAGCGTAAGATTACTGTCTAGCCTTTAGTTTAGTATAAATACAGGTCTGATAACACATATTGAACATTCTGTAACTAGCCTTCATGTAATAAAGTTCTTTTTAAAAACGACACGTCTCGAACTTATAATTTAACTGGCGACGAGGATGGGATACATCTTCAAAAACTAAAACGAGAGTATCTCTATTGATAGTAAGTGAGACCAGCATAACAGAGGGGAAATAAATCTACTCTGGTTCGTTTCAACGATTAAATTGCAATCAACGCAGCCACGAGCCTTTACCCAGGTGCTGACCTAAGGTGTGTCCAGAGAACCAAGAACGGCATTGTGTCGTCCCATCCACAACGGGATTCGTAAGCGGCGCACAACTACAGAATTACCACCACCCTCCTTTGCTGCCCAATCCACGTAGGGAAACATAAGCGACAGCAGGGAACCCCATTATAATCGCAATCATACTGTGAGTACAGTTTGTATTGCAATAAATAAAATTTTATATTCTTATTTATATAAATTAAATTAAACAAAATAAAATGGTACTATTGGAACAAAGATATTTAGATACGGTCCCAATTTTCAATGGGAACCCCAATGAGTCGGCATATTTCATTAGAATGAGCGAAGCTCTAATAATAATTTTTACGATTCTACCAATACTGCAAATTATGAAAATTTCTTATTGCTAGGTCATATTAAGAATAAGGTAAGAGGAGACGTTGCGTGAGCGATCTCCCATTATAATATAAATAGTTGGAATGATTTGAAGACTGCTTTATTAACTGCATACGCGGATAAGCGCGACTGCTATACATTAGCAATTGAAATTGCAAACCTAAAACAAGGATCGGAGAACGCCTTCGATTACTATAACAAAATGTTAAGTTTATTAAATGCCCATAGGGCATATGTTGAAACACAAATAGACGTTGTAGCATACCGATCGGCAATGATAACATACGGTCAAAATTTAGCCATATGATCTTTCTTGAGAGGACTTCGAGATCCGTTACGATTATTCCTCTAAACGAGGAATCCACAAAATTTAAATTCAGTTCTCAAAATTTTAATGAATGATTTTCAAATGGAAGCGTCTAGAACAAGTTCAACCCTCTCCTACAAAAAACAAACACCAACCAAACATAAGGGCGCATTCCCTAAACAAGCACAATACATACCACAAATACAACAACCCATCAATATACCAAGATTTGATCCACCTAAACCGACAAACAACTTCCCGAAAGGTCCCATAAACATAAAAAATACCAACATCAACAACAGCCAAGACCTACTCGAATGTCGATTTCAACTCGACAAAGCTCAGTACAACAACCAACATATAGACACACGTTCCAATCTCAGTCCAGTCCTACATTCTATTCACATTCACATTCAACTACATAATGTAGAAAATTTAGATCCCTGCAATTCAGAAGAGAATTATAACGCGACTTCAAGTGACTATGACGGTAATACCATGAATTACTACCAAGAATATGACGTACAAAATTCGGAAGAAACTCAAACCTTTGAGAATGATTCTTTTTTAGACTCAATCCCACCTGCATTTTCGGAGAAATAATGAATATTGACAGCCCTACAAAATTGCCTTACCTAGAACTAGACAAATATAAATGCTTAGTAGATACCGGAAGCACTAGATCTTTCATTAACCCGGACATAATTGAAAAAAATCCAAATCAATTTAAATTACCCATGAAAACTTTACTTTATCAACAGCACACGGTATATCGAAGGGAGATAGCTACATAGTACTTTATTTTGACAATACCCCTATAAAATTTTATGTTTTCAAATTTCATAATCAATTTAATTTATTAATCGGCTTGGAAGATTTAAAAATATTACAATGTCAATACGATGTAGTAAATGATAAAATATCATTGTTAGGACATGAATATAATCTTAATTACCATAACAATTTGATCAAAACTAAAACCAAAAGAAACAAAATTTATTAAATATTTTATTAACGAACAAAACTCAGATGTCCTTTTGGAAAACAATAACATAAACACTGATATAGAAATTCCCGATAGTCTAGTTAAAATTCAAAACAAACAGATTGTATTCCCTATCATAAACAACTCTGATAAGAAAATTGAATTAAATAATTTGGCAATACCTAATTTCACTAAAAAATATAAAATCACTAGTGCCCCAATAGACCCGATTGACTTTACTAACTTTATGACATGACATATTTTACAACGAAACTGATAAGCTGACCTGACAAGTAAAATCAAACACGCTATAAAAACAAGCGATGAAATTTCAGTTCATGTTAGGAGTTATAAATATCCCCATTGTTATAAAGAGGAAATTCAAAACTAAGTTTCAAAATTTTTAGATGACGGTATAATCAGACATAGCTATTCACTGTGGTCATCACCGGTATGGATAGTTCCGAAAAAACAAGATGCATCTGGAAAAAAGAAATTTTGAATGGTCATTGACTATAGAAAACTCAATGAGAAAACGATGGACGATAAATACCCGATTCCAAATATTAACGATATACTTGACAAATTAGGCAGATGCAAATATTTCACTACCCTTGATTTAGTATCCGGCTTTCACCAAATCGAAATTGAACCAAATGATATCCCGAAAACAGCTTTTAATGTAGAAAATGGGTACTACGAATTCACTCGTATGCCGTTTGGCGTCTAGAACGCCCCAAGCACGTTCCAAAGCTTGTTGAATTTTGTTTTGAAGGACTTAATTGGAAAAATTTACCTTGTTTACCTAGATGACATCATCATCTTGGGAAATAGTTTGGAAGAACATTTAGAAAATTTTAAACAAGTTTTTATAACCCTTAGAGAAGCCAATTTAAAAGTACAATTAAACAAATCAGAATTTTTGAGAAAAGAAGTTGAATATTTAGGACATGTTGTCACTTCAGAAGGAATTAAACCAAACCCAAATAAAATTTCGGAAATTCAAAATTTCCCTATTCCAAAAACACAAAAGGAAATTAAATCCCTTAAGAAAGGATCAGTAATAGACATTAATAACAAAGAATATAAAGACAGCTTTGTAACATACCTAAACTTTACTAATAAATGACCCGATACTTCAATATCCAGACTTTCAAAAACCTTTCATTTTGACAACTGACGCGAGTAACTACGCATTAGGTGCAGTTTTATCTCAAAATTTTGACTGAAAAGAACTACTCATAACCTATGCTAGCAGAACATTGAATGGACATGAAATTAATTACTCCACTATTGAAGAGGAATTCCTTGCAATAGTGTGGGCGACTAAATACTTTAGGCATTACTTATAAGGAACTAAATTCAAAATTGTGACTGACCATCAAACCCTGACCTGGCTTTTCAACCTAAAAGAACCAAACTCTAAATTCCTTCGCTGGAAATGTAAACTACAGGAATTCGACTATGAGATTGATTATAAAAAGGGAAAATTAAATTCAAACGCTGACGCATTATCCCGAGTTAAAATAAATAATTTTGAAATGGTGGAAAAAGAAGGAGATCTGCTTGAAGTAGATGATCATTTAGCTCATTGTATTAGTTCAGACAGAAAACTTGGCGCAGGAATAGCTGCACAGATAAATTCAAAATTTGATAGTAAAAATTATTTATCAAAATTCAAAAACCCAGGAATCACGGACGTACTTATCCAAAGACTACCAAATGAGAAATTAATATTTTATTTAGTGACTAAAGACAAATATAATTACAAACCGACATACAAACATTTAAAAGACACATTACAAAATTTAAAATTATATTTGATCAGTAATAATATAGACAGCATTTCAATACCTAGAATTGGATGTGGAAATGACAGGAAATCCTGGGAAAAAGTACTGTTAATTTTACACGAAATATTTGCGAACACAAATATTAAAATAACGGTATATACCCTGACTAATAAAATCGAAAATTTTGCTATGGACTCAGACAACGACAGTAACATTGCAAACAAATCTTCAACAGATAACAATACTTGTCATTCGGATGATGAATCTCCCATATCTGGAATAAAATTTTTAGAAACTTCTATTAATACGGGAAAAACCAAATCATACTCAATCTAACCGACTTCCCTCATTTAAAAGTAAATATAACGAAAGAATTTGAAAGCAAAATTAGACTTGATGTTTATAATCGAAAATCAAAAGTGGCCGACAGTATTCTATCATTTTTGAAAGACTACTGTAAACCGAAAACAAACCATTTTTGCATATTTAATGACAATTTTTACTACAGCATAAACGAAAGTTTACAAAAAATGTTTATAAATAAAAGCATTCAAATGTTCAATTGTAAAAATAAATTAGAAGATGTGAAAAATCAAGACCAACAACTTGAAATTGTTAAACTTTGTCACGAAGGAAAAACAAACCACCGAGGTATCACAGAAACGATAAAACGTATTAGGGAAAAATATTATTGGACTAATCTTCATAATTTAGTTCAAAATTATATTAACACCTGTGAAATTTGCCTTCAAAATAAATATGAACGAAATCCTATTCATTTAAATTTACGTGCAACCCCTACCAGTAACAAACCTTTAGAAATCATCCATATGGATGTAATTTCATTAGAAAAATACAAATATTTAACTATTATTGATAGTTTTTCAAAATTTGCCCAAATTTATAAATTAAAAAATATGACCTCTTTAGAAATTGTTAATAAATTACTAAAATTCCTTTCACAATATACTATCCCCGATAAGATAGTCTGTGATAACGGAACCAAATTTAATAATATGGTAGTAAAAGAATTTTTAGCTCTTCACAAAATTAACATTCACTTCGTAAGTATAGGTAGTCCAAATTCGAACGGACAAATTGAACGTTTTCATTTCACTCTTGTTGAGCACTTAAGACTTTTAAACCTTCAAAAGAAATACAAAAATTTAGATTTGAAAGATAAAATCCAATACGCAATGATCGGGTATAATAATACTATACATTCTACAACAAACTTTAAACCAGTTGATATATTATTCGGACATTTCAAAAGTAACGATATAAATATTGATTTAGAGAAACAGCTTACTCAAAATTACGTTCAGAATCATAAGGATAAAATGCGAGTAATTTACAATAACTTGCAAAATTTACATAATAAAAAAAAATAATATTAACAGAAAAACGTAATCAAAATAGAACGGAAAACATTCCGGAAAATTTAGAAGAGGTTAGAATTAAACAAAACATTAGACATTCACGCAAAATAACTAAACCAAAATATGTGACTCATAAAGTTGCAAAATTACAACCGAAATTTGGTACATTACAGACAAGTAAAGGAAAAAAACATAAAATATCCAAAATTAAAAGACCTAGAAAAATAACGCAAAACCCAACTGTTTCAGACTTATCCTGTTCGGATCAGGATCAACCACAAAATTCTTGACCGACATTACTCACAACCCTGGCGCAATCATCAATAAACTAGGTGACGCTAAAATTTACTTAAATAAACACACTATACATTTTAATTACGACTTTCACTCTCTTTATACGGAATATGAAAATTTAAACGACCAAATTGCACTGTTAATATTAGAACTGCAAAAAAGCGACAATAAAACATTTATTGAATTTGTCAATTATTGGAAAATACTAAATTACTATCAGAATGAAGTTCTCGAAAAATTAGAAAATTTAGAATCCAAAACTAATAAAAGATCTAAAAGAGGAATCATAAACGGCTTAGGTAATATCATAAAAGCTATTACCGGAAATTTAGACAGTGACGATAGACAAAAATATGACAAACTAATTCAACAATTAAAAACTAATCAAGAAACCCTAAACCAGAACATTTTACAAAATTACAACAGTAACACACAAATGCTAAATTATTTAACGAAACCGTAGAAAATATCAAACATAACGAAGTAATTTTAAAGTCCAGAATTTTAAACAAACAAAAATTCCTATGCGATAAATCATTACTAATAGATCATTTATTTATAAAAGACATATTTAATTAAATAATTAATTTATTCAAAATTTTACAACATACCGTATCAGAAATAGACACATATTTAAGCTTTTGCAGCTTAGGTTTATTACACGATAGTATTATTCCTAATAAAATATTAAAAGAAAATTTATTCCAAATTAATCAGAATAACAAATTAGAGTTTCCAGTAAATTTAAATAATAATGAAATACAGCAGTTCATCTCAACCTATTGTAAATTGGAAAACATATTCAGTATCCAGTGCGTGTGAAAAAATCAGTGATATATATTACTGCAACCACGTTAATAATGAACAAATTCCCCATGATGACAGTGATCATCAACTAATATATAATAATAATCCAAATAAATGTAATTATATCAATGTAGTTACTAACAATAGTGGTATGCTAGAAATAAGTAATACTAACCAAATTATATTGTATTATTTTACGGAGTATAAATTAAAAATTAAATGTCAGGATGAAAATGAAGAATTCAAAATGTTAAAAGGAATTAATTTTCTGCAAAATAATAATTGTAAAATTAATAACAAACAAATTAATAGTAATTCTATTAAGGGGGAACCTGTACTAATTTCAGACTTTAAATTCAACCTAACAGACAGTCAGAAAATAGAATCTGAAATCAATTTTAGAGATTTAAAAGGTATGCTAATTATTAGGAAACAATTAAAAAATATCAATATTGTTCAGGATGATAAAATTAACAAATTTCATATAATTAGTTATAGTTTAATAATAACAATTGTGTTAGCATTTATTATAATAGCTTGCAAAAACAATTTAAAATTAATTGAAAAATGTAAAATTAATCAAAACAAAAATACAAATTCCCACATGTCATCCCTCCCCCTAACAGGTGATGCCCAACTCTAAGGGTGGAGAAGTTATATAGTGTAATAGGATAATTATATAAACAATCTTAATCATAAGTAGCGTAAGATTACTGTCTAGCCTTTAGTTTAGTATAAATGCAGGTCTGATAACACATATTGGACATTCTGTAACTAGCCTTCTTGTAATAAAGTTCTTTTTAAAAACGACACGTCTCGAACTTATAATTAAAGTAATACATTGTATATTGTAAGCTACATGGGCAGGATTCTAGAATACCTACCACACTTGAAACAGTCATTTTGTTGTTGCAATGTTTTATTTTAGCCAAAATACGATAAAGAATTAAAAAATTCGGGCGCGGAAGCAAATATTTATATGATTTTTTACAAAAATAAAGTCAGATTTTACCTATTCTTGAAATGGATATTTTTGTTAAAACATTCATATTCATGCTTTAGGATCTATACTATGGATGGTTTTAGGATTGGACATGCAAAAGTGATCAAAACGTGGTACCAATCAGATAATAAACATTAAATTTTCGGGTGTCATTTTAATGAATACGTTGTATATTGTAAGCTACATGGGCTGGATTCTAGAATACCTACCACACATGAAATAGCAATTTTCTTGTTGTAATGTTTTCTTTTAGCTGAAATATAATGAAGAATTAAAAAATTCGAGCGTGGAAGCAAATATTTATATGATTTTTTACAAAAATAAAGTAAGATTTTACCTATTCTTGAAATGGATATTTTTGTTAAAACATTCATATTCATGCTTTAGGATCTATACTATAGATGGTTTTAGGATTGGACATGCAAAAGTGATCAAAACGTGGTACCAATCAGATAATAAACATTAAATTTTCGGGTGTCATTTTAATGAATACGTTGTATATTGTAAGCTACATGGGCTGGATTCTAGAATACCTACCACACATGAAATAGCAATTTTCTCGTTGCAATGTTTTCTTTTAGCTGAAATATAATGAAGAATTAAAAAATTCGGGCGTGGAAGTAAATATTTATATGATTTTTTACAAAAATACAGTAAGATTTTGCCTATTCTTGAAATGGATATTTTTGTTAAAACATTCATATTCATGCTTTAGGATCTATACTATGGATGGTTTTAGGATTGGACATGCAAAAGTGATCAAAACGTGGTACCAATCAGATAATAAACATTAAATTGTCGGGTGTCATTTTAATGAATACGTTGTATATAGTAAGCCGCCACACTTGAAATAACAATTTTCTTGTTGCATTGTTTTCTTTTAGCTTAAATATGATGAAGAATTTTATAAATTCGGGCGCGCAAGCAAATATTTATATAATTTTTACAAAAATAAAGTCAAATTTTCCCTTTTCTTGAAATGGATATTTTTGTTAAAACATTCATATTCATGCTTTAGGATCTATACTATTGTAACCCTTCCTCGATGAGGATAGGATTGACAAAAATATTTAATATGGGGTTCTTTGTCAGACTGGAGACGGAACAAGTACTAGGAGATGGAGATTGAATTTAAACAGAAAATACTCACGTTGAATATATAAACAAATAAATATAATGTATATTGTTGACTGTACACTTTCGATGATAATGTATATTGTTGACTGTACACTTTCGATGTTACTCACACTTCTATTGCGTTTATCACCACTGTCTCTTACTCATTACCTTACTCTATATATACAAAAGACACAAGTGCTAAGTCAGCAAATATTAGCTTTACCTTACTCAATATTATTTATGTATTACATCCATTTCCTATTTACTTAATTGGTGCCACTAGAATGTGCTGACTTAGACTTGTTACATTCCTCCCGACTTCGAGAAATTTGCTTCCTGTAAGGAGCACAATTTCCAGAAGCACTTACTTATCCTAAACTTAATGTCTCTACATGATCACTTTGTTATTTCTCTCCCAGTTGTCTGCATCGTAGCACAACACCACACATATAAATTGTTCACTTTGGAGCCCACTTCCCGTCTTGAATGATACTGAAGTGCCGCGCTGTGCCACTTGACCTTGCCGTGCATATATGATGACAACAGACTTCTTGCTGACCCCGGGTATCCATCGCTTTTCTGATCTGTAGCTCCTTGGTCTTCGTGCTGGTTGTGCTGGGACGTGATCAGTCTTAAGCTAAGCTAACTAAAGTTGGTGAAACCATCCTGGTTGTGTGCTTGGTTCTCTAGGGGGCGCACTAGGTGTTACAACCCCAGGTATACCCACATCTTTATCGCGGTTTATATTTAATACTTCAAACTCTACTCCTTGGTCGTGTTGACGCGTTCTGCGGTGGTGATTATTCAGAACTAGGTGCGTCAACGCGTTCCAGAGACAAGCAAATATACTAATAGTGCATCCCATTGTTCTATATAAATTAAATCCATTTATTATGGCGTCCAACAAATATTTAAAAATTTTGAAAATTGTATAAACCCCAATAAAGCCTGACATAAACATACCTATACTGGAGAACCAACCCCACATTTGTTTAGCCGTAGACACTGCCAAGCTTCTGAGATCACCTTTCGAGAAAAGGTTTAGAGTTGATAGGCCCTGGTCTACCGTATCTCGTCCTACTACCTTTCTCGTTATTATATTTGCTATGGCTTGTCGTTCTAGCCCGAAAATTAACGCATCTTGAGCCGATTTTATCTCTTTTTTTGAGTAGCTGCCGGCGTTCCCTATGTCGTACAGAGGTTTGAATGTGAACTTTGATTCTTGCTGTACCTCCAACATTTCTGGCTCGATACCCTGCGTTAGATGCGGGCTGAACCCAAGCCACTTATCTTCCACGAAGTACAGGGCTGGTGCTAGATGACTGCAATCTATCTGCTCGGCCTTGTCTTGCAGGATGTGTGTTAATGGAGTCATGAACATTTCTTCCTCATCCGCAAATATGGGTAGTTCGTTGTAGCATTCTTCTACTCTCCGAATTTTCACTACCCTTGGTGTACATTGCATAATGTGGATGACTTCGCCCATGACTCGCCCTACATACCCTAACTTATTTTTAATAAGGGTGCTTACTGCATTTGGAGCTAAGGGAGCTAGTAACAGTCGATTTCGCAACATGTCTCGCTCGAGTAGACAATGCCTGTGAATTACGTCACTATACATGTCTCTCATTTCTCTTTTGAAGGATTGTTCAACGTAAAGGAATTTAGTATTCAGATATGCTAATAAATTTACATTTTTTGGATTTGGAACCCCGTTGACTAAATATTTAATACCAAAGTCTTTTTTAAATGCAACTAATAATTTTGGGTGTTCGGTGAGCCAAACTTCGTTGTTACAAATGTTTGTTCTCTCCAATAATCTTACTGCGAAAATCTTTTCTCCTTCCTCAACTACCACATACCTTTTACTGTCCCCAAATTTTGATTTTTCTGTGGATACTAGGCTCACATCTCCTTCAAAAATTAGCGACATACTGCTGCCATCGCACTGCCCTGTCGCGACTCGTTCCCACACTGTTTCTCCTATTTCAGTATCCATGCAGTAACCACTTAAAAACTTACACACTACACCACCTTTTAAACTAATCTCATTAGATTCTAATTTGACAGTAGCCGAGTAATCCTTTAGTGTGATTTTTACAGTTGCTTGTACCGCAACACCTTCCCATGATACTCCATTTTCAATAAACGATCCTCCGGTGCATTTCCCGGAAATATCTAACCCCCCTGCTAAAGTTAGTGAGGCTGAGATTGTCCCATTACTTAAGAGTTTGTTTATAACTGAGTTTCCCAGCCCCTTATACATTTTTGTACGATGCATCAGGCGACATTCTTCCGGACCAACTTCATGGATGTATGTAAGAAGCCCTTGTTGAACGGAAGACGTGTGACTGTGCATCCCGCAGTGCTGAATTAACCGTGTAACCTCTACCAGACAAGTGTACACTTGGACGTTGCGAAATTCGTCTTCTTGTAATATCTGGACGTTGGCGCGAGATTCATTGTACCCTTTATTTAAATCTGGGCATTCGGCTACGTCTTTTAGCGAGTACGTACCACGCCGTGCAATCCCACGCCGTGAAATAGTCATTTTACTGAAATCCCAGCCGCCGTAAATCCCACGCCGTGTAAAAATACCCCCACTCCCAGTGCCGTTCTGTGTAAACCATGCAATCCCACGCCGTGTAAAAATGTTGAAATGGGACAGGTCGAACTGATTTTCGAATCCCAGCCGCCATAAATCCCACCCCGTGTAAAAATACCCCCACTTCCAGTGCCGTTCTGTGGAAAACATGCAATCCCACGCCGTGTAAAAATGTTGAAATGGGACAGGTCGAATTAATTTCCAAGTATACAAACCAGATAAAAAAGCAACCTAACTGCCTCAAGTTGTGCTACTATAATATAGATGGCGTAGTTGTACAATATTCAAATAAATAATTTAAAATGAAGTAGGTATCTTAAAGCAGGCATTATTTAAAAATCTATCATTTACTTAAATTATTTATTCATATCTACCGAGTAGCTTTATCCAAGAAGATGTGACATTGTTTAATATTATTCGAATTTTGGATATACTGAATAAATATATACATAAAAATTACCTATATCTGAAAACACTGTGCAGTTACTGATGAATTGGATAAATAAATTACTATATATATAGACCTAAAATTTCATTAATGAGAATTACAATATCATTATTGTACAGTTTTCAAATACGTATATTTAAGGGAAGGTCTTCTTGTTTAATTGGAGGAATAGAAATGACTTAAATGAGTTTCTCTAAAAATAATTGGGAAAATTCACTGAAAATAGATGGCAGCACCATCAACATCGAGATGGGGAAAACATTCCATTTGAGCCTATGTAGTTATATGTGCAACATTAAGTTTTTATCCGTATTATTTATTTATTTACCCGTTAAATACCATAGAATTATGTTTGTATCTTTAGGGGGATATATATTTATTTTTAAAAGGTAATACGCGTCCCATGAGTGAAGGAGATGCAGTATATAGAGGTAAAATAAATAAAGTTTGGTTATGTTGATACGCCATATAAATGTAACTATTGTTTATAGACGGATAATGTGACTAATTTTGACAAGGTACAAAGAAGAAACTACACCAAATGTGGTGGAAATATTAGATCCGTATTTACAGACATCCAACATCCCAAAATAATTGCCACGTAATATTAATTTGTAAATAACATCAATGTTTGTTTAATTTTTTGAATAAATTCTCTGTTTGTCATATTAGGGCGAGCGAAACGAACAGGTTGGCTTAGGTATTTTTTAAATTTTAATAAATTTTTAGTACCACTCAATAATTAATTAAACTACTGGTCCTAAACTATGATTTTATTTCGTTCTCTATTGTACGTCTTAATGGGAAGATTTTACTTGGTACAACACCAAATTTTAATTTTTATAAATATATAACTGTATTAAATAGTTTTAAACAATAAATAAACTGAACCAGAGGGATACTAGCAGCCACTTCCCGAGCATAGTATGTTGTGAACAAACATAGCCTTGCGCATAAGTAAGGCCAAGTATATCCATGAAATAGAATTAAATTAAGAAATTGGCTTAATATGGCAATAAAATGTAAAATAAACAATTGGATATATTAAAATAATATATATAGAAATTATCAGATGCAGGTAAGTAATACATTTATCTATTTTAAAGGTTCTAACATTAACCTAACATTTTTTTTTAGGTTTTGTTAGCAATAAATTTATTTATTTCCTGTACAACTTCGAGTGCCGCTTCCAAATTATTATAAATAAATTGTATACATAATAACAAATGTATATGTATAAATGTATAAAACATAGTAGCACCCCCCGTAGGGGTACGACAAAAAAATAAAGATTGCCCGTTCTAACCTGCCTATACATATTTTTATTTATTTCTTAAACGGTCTCGCGTGCCGCTTTGAAATTATTATAAATAAATAATATACAGTAGAACAAATGTTTCCAGGTATAACACATAGTAGCACCCCCCGTAGAAGGGTGTGAAAAAAATTCCTCAAGTTCCAAAGTTCGCAAATTCCACATTTATTATTATTTATTTCCTAAACGGCCTCGCGTGCCGCTTAGAAATTATTATAAATTAATAATATACATTACAACAAATATTTCCAGGTATAATACATAGTAGCACCCCCCCGTAGAAGAGGTGAAAAAAAAAGCATAAAGTCCCAGACATGAAGTATTCATTTATTCCTATTTATTTCCCAAGCTGGTTCGAGTACCGCTTTGGATATTCTTTAAATAAATAATATAAATAATAACAAAAGTTTTCTTGTATAACAAACAATAACGTCACCCGCAGGAGGTGATGTAAAAAATTATAAACTTCCAGACATGACGTATTCTACATTTATTCCTATTTAATATCTCATACTGGTTCGAGTGCCGCTTTGGAAATATTTTAAATAACTAACAAATGTTTTCATTTACAACAAACAATAGTGTCACCTATATGACAGGGTGAGAAATCATTTAAATTTACGAAGTTTAAACTTCCCATACTTTAGGTTTTTTCTCACCGACCACTAGATGTCACTTTGTTTGGAGATTTTTTTTTTTATTATTTATATTATAAAATATTCGGCAAGCCACTTTGAAAATATTATAAATAATTTATATGGGGAACGCATTTCTTCCATTATTTTATAAAATTTGAGTTTAATAAACTAAATAAAACTGTCATAATACGCGCGAACTTCACTCAATATGCGCAAGCACACTAAAAAGATTAGGACGTTTTTTTATTTATTTATTTATCCTATAGCATAAATATAAATGCATTAATTAATTTATTATATTACAAATCTTTTTTATTCATTTTCTTACTTAAATTAGAGAGTCATGCTACACGTTTTTTTTATAACAGTGTGACAAAATTATAACTTTTGTACAATTATATTGTTATAATATACATATAAATTATTTATAATATTTTAAAGTGGCATGCGGGATATTTTATAAAATAAATAATAAAAAAAAATAAAATCTCCATCAAGGTGACATCTAGTGGTGGTGAGAAAAAAACTAAAGTATGGGAAGTTTAAACTTCGTAAATTTAATAGTTATTTACATGCGAGGTGGGAAATGTTTCATTTTAGCTGAGGGCTTATTATATTACCGAGAGGCGAAGCCTCGAGGTGAGATAAAGCGCGAGGCGAAATGAAACTCTCACCGAGGTATGTATACTATTTTATTCACAATCATCCTTTTTTTAATAAATAATAAATTGTACAGTATTTTTTGACAACTATTATAATTTGTTTTAACCTATTTTATTGTAGAGATTTATGACAGTGTTACTAGGCAACCTCTACATAAATACTTCCAACCCAAGAGATGGAAGTGCAATTTGTTACTTCCAACCCAAGAGATTTGTCAATACAGTAAGGAATGACTAACTTCCAAACCTCCAAAAAGTTAGGAATCGGCATATTACTATGATTGTGAATAAATGATTTTTCACCCTGTCATATGGGTGACGCTAATGTTTGCTGTACATGAAAACATTTGTTAGTTATTTAAAATATTTTCAAAGCGGCACTAGAACCAGTTTGGGATATTAATAGGAATAAATGTAGAATACGTCATGTCTGAAAGTTTATAATTTTTTATATCCCCTCCTACAGGTGACGCTATTATTTGTTATAGATGAAAATAATTGTTATTTTATATACAACTTATTAATAATATTTCCAAAGCGGTATTCGAACCAATTTGAGAAATAAATAGGAATAAATGTAGAATATGTTATATCTGGAAGTTTATAATTTTTTATACCTCCTCCTGTGGGTGGCGCTATTGTTTGTTATACAAGAAAACATTTGTTATTATTTATTTAAAGAATATCCAAAGCGGCACTCGAACCAGTTTGGGATATAAATAGGAATAAATGAATACTTCATGTCTGGGACTTTGATTTTTTTTCACCCTTCTACGGGGGGCGCTACTATGTATTATACCTGGAAATATTTGTTGTAATGTATATTATAAATTTATAACAATTTCAAAGCCGCACGCGAGGCCGTTTAGAAAATAAATAATAATAAATGTGGAATTTGCGAACTTTGGAACTTGAGGAATTTTTTTCACACCCTTCTACGGGGGGTGCTACTATGTGTTATACCTGGAAACATTTGTTCTACTGTATATTATTTATTTATAATAATTTCAAAGCGGCACGCGAGACCGTTTAGGAAATAAATAAAAATATGTATAGGCAGGTTAGAACGGGCAATCTTTATTTTTTTGTCGTACCCCTACGGGGGGTGCTACTATGTTTTATACATTTATACATATACATTTGTTATTATGTATACAATTTATTTATAATAATTTGGAAGCGGCACTCGAAGTTGTACAGGAAATAAATAAATTTATTGCTAACAAAACCTAAAAAAAAATGTTAGGTTAATGTTAGAACCTTTAAAATAGATAAATGTATTACTTACCTGCAATTATTTTAATATATCCAATTGTTTATTTTACATTTTATTGCCGTATTAAGCCAATTTCTTAATTTAATTCTATTTCATGGATATACTTGGCCTTACTTATGCGCAAGGCTATGTTTGTTCACAACATACTATGCTCGGGAAGTGGCTGCTAGTATCCCTCTGGTTCAGTTTATTTATTGTTTAAAACTATTTAATACAGTTATATATTTATAAAAATTAAAATTTGGTGTTGTACCAAGTAAAATCTTCCCATTAAGACGTACAATAGAGAACGAAATAAAATCATAGTTTAGGACCAGTAGTTTAATTAATTATTGAGTGGTACTAAAAATTTATTAAAATTTAAAAAATACCTAAGCCAACCTGTTCGTTTCGCTCGCCCTAATATGACAAACAGAGAATTTATTCAAAAAATTAAACAAACATTGATGTTATTTACAAATTAATATTACGTGGCAATTATTTTGGGATGTTGGATGTCTGTAAATACGGATCTAATATTTCCACCACATTTGGTGTAGTTTCTTCTTTGTACCTTGTCAAAATTAGTCACATTATCCGTCTATAAACAATAGTTACATTTATATGGCGTATCAACATAACCAAACTTTATTTATTTTACCTCTATATACTGCATCTCCTTCACTCATGGGACGCGTATTACCTTTTAAAAATAAATATATATCCCCCTAAAGATACAAACATAATTCTATGGTATTTAACGGGTAAATAAATAAATAATACGGATAAAAACTTAATGTTGCACATATAACTACATAGGCTCAAATGGAATGTTTTCCCCATCTCGATGTTGATGGTGCTGCCATCTATTTTCAGTGAATTTTCCCAATTATTTTTAGAGAAACTCATTTAAGTCATTTCTATTCCTCCAATTAAACAAGAAGACCTTCCCTTAAATATACGTATTTGAAAACTGTACAATAATGATATTGTAATTCTCATTAATGAAATTTTAGGTCTATATATATAGTAATTTATTTATCCAATTCATCAGTAACTGCACAGTGTTTTCAGATATAGGTAATTTTTATGTATATATTTATTCAGTATATCCAAAATTCGAATAATATTAAACAATGTCACATCTTCTTGGATAAAGCTACTCGGTAGATATGAATAAATAATTTAAGTAAATGATAGATTTTTAAATAATGCCTGCTTTAAGATACCTACTTCATTTTAAATTATTTATTTGAATATTGTACAACTACGCCATCTATATTATAGTAGCACAACTTGAGGCAGTTAGGTTGCTTTTTATCTGGTTTGTATACTTGGAAATTAATTCGACCTGTCCCATTTCAACATTTTTACACGGCGTGGGATTGCATGTTTTCCACAGAACGGCACTGGAAGTGGGGGTATTTTTACACGGGGTGGGATTTATGGCGGCTGGGATTCGAAAATCAGTTCGACCTGTCCCATTTCAACATTTTTACACGGCGTGGGATTGCATGGTTTACACAGAACGGCACTGAGAGTGGGGGTATTTTTACACGGCGTGGGATTTACGGCGGCTGGGATTTCAGTAAAATGACTATTTCACGGCGTGGGATTGCACGGCGCGGAATGCTCCGCTTTTAGCGAGATGGTCGTTATATTTGTAATCGGTCCCCTGCAGTCGAATCCGATTAGCGCGTATGCCGCACTAATAAGACTGCAAATTATCCATACAACCGGGATGGACTGCATCTGTAATTTAAAAACATTATCGTTCTGATGGTTGTATCCAGGGATAGTCTGGTGCTGGACCCTTGCTACGTGTATGGTATGGGGTGGTGGGAGTTTGTGGTAGAGCTGGCTTTTGTTCTTCAATTCGGCTTAATTCCTGTAATAATAGTTCATAATGGTGAAGGTTATTATTTGGATTCGCTACTCTTGCTTTCTCCGGTTCCTTTGGTAGAGTTGGAGTCGTCTCTTTGTTATCCTCGTCCTTTGGAACTTCTGCTTTATAATGTTTAAGGCGATTAACGTGAACTTTGAGAATTTTGCCTGATTTATTATCTTTAATTTTATAATTTACGGGACCCAGTACTTCAATTATAAAGTACGGCCCTGTCCATGGTTTGGCTAGCTTGCGTGACGTTCCTACCTGTATTGCTGCGTCATGTAAATATACTGCATCTCCAACATTAAATTTTGTTGACATCGTGTTTTTATTAAATTGCCTATGTACTGTCTCAGTTGCTTGTGCTAAATGTTGTTTTACTTTTGTGAATGCGAACTGTAATCTTTGTCTTAGTTCTGATGCGTAATTGTCCTCGTAGTCGTAACGTAATGTCTGTGGTCTGGTTATATCATCGTATGGTAACTCAATGTCTCGTCCGTGCATTAAAAAAAATGGCGTCTCTTTCGTGCTGTTATGAACGATACTTCTGTATGCTAATAAAACATATGGTAACCAATCGTCCCAGTCAGTTTGATCGTGCTTAACAAAATGTGACAAAATATCTTTAAATACGCGGTGACTTCGTTCTAGCACTCCATTTGTTTGAGGTCTATAGGCAGTTGTTTGAATTTTTTCGGTTCCGAAAATAGTGCATACTTCTTTAAATACTTGTTACGTAAAATTTGCTCCTAAATCTGTTAATAATTGTCTTGGGGCTCCGTGTCTTGCTATAATTTCTTGTGCTAAAATTTTTGCGATTGTACTAGCTTTCTGATCTTTTATCGCGAATGCTTCCGGGTATTTTGTGAAATGATCCTGGAATGTTAAGATATATTTATTACCTTTCAAAATAGTCGTTAATGGACCTACAATATCCATTGATACTCTTTGCATTGGGACCGAAATTTCTTGAAACTTTTGTAGTGGTGCTGGTTTGTAATGCGGAGATGTTTTTCTTTCATTGCATGAGTGACATTTGCTGCAGAAATTTTCAATGTCCTTGCTGATGTTGTTCCAGTAAAATTTTTCTTTGATTCTTTTGTTCGTCTTTTCGTAGCCCTGATGTCCGGCATATGGTAGGTTATGATAATCGTGCATTACTTGGAATTTCATTGACGTTGGTACCACGAGTTTATGATGTCTCTCGTCTCCGGTTTTTTCTTTAAACAACAAGCCCTCTGTGTCCGTAAAAAATGCATCTTTGGTCTCCATTTGCTTTATATCTTTATCTGTCTGTTGTTTTGTAAGTATAGTATGCCTGTCCCATACGGGTTCGTAGCTTTGAATTTCGGTATTAATCATATTTACTGGTATTCGTGATAATACGTCAGCATTAATATGTTTTTTTCCCGGTCTATGTATAACTTCGAAATCGTGTTCACTTAAGGTTAGTGCCCACCTGGCTAGCCGTGAATTGTCACCCTTAAATGTCATCAACCATTTCAGTGGCTTGTGGTCCGTTATGACAGTAAATTTGCGGCCATATAGATAACATCGGTAGTGCTTTACACCCCAACATACTGCTAGACATTCCCATTCTGATGTTGTATAGTTTCTTTCGGCAGGCTGTAATTGTCGACTAGCGAATGCTATCGGTCTCTCGTACCCTCCAATCTTTTGACTTAGAATAGCACTAATTGCTGTGCCACTGGCATCCGTTGACAAGATAAATTCTTTTGAAAAATCTGGATGAGCTAACACTGAATCTGAGCATAGGGCATTTTTTAATTTTTCATACGCTTGCTGACACTTTTCGTTCCAATTAAATTCTTTATCTTTCTTTGTTAATTCGGTTAAAGGTTTCGCGGTTTCCGCGAAATTATGAATAAAAGTCTGTAAAATCCCACAAGCCCAGTGAAAGCCCTTACTTCTTTTACATTTCTAGGTTTTGGATAATTTTGAATAATTGAAATTTTGTCGTTATCTGGTTTTATCCCTTCTCCTGTTATAATGTGACCTAAATATTTTGTTTCTGACTTCAAAAATTTACATTTGCTTGGTTGTAATTTCAAATTTGCTTGACGTAATTTATCAAAAATTTCTCTTAATCGATGTAAATGCTCTTGTATTCCTCCCCCATTAAATACAATGATATCATCCAGATAAACCAAACATTTCTCACCTTGCAACCCTGCTAAGATACTATTCATCAGTCTCTGGAATGTGCTGGGTGCATTCGCTAGACCAAACGCCATTTTTGTAAACTGATAATGTCCTCCGTCAGTTGTGAACGCTGTTTTTTCTTTGTCCTGCTCATCTAATTGTACTTGCCAGTATCCAGAAGCCAAATCTAATGTGGTAAACATATTAGCATTCCCTAATTGATCCAAAGTCTCCTGCATATTGGCAACAGGGAAATAGTCCCTTTTTGTAACCTTATTTAACCCTCTGAAATCTATACACACTCTAATTTTCTTTTCGCCATTCTCTGATTTCTTAGGTACCATGACAACTGGCGCTGACCATGGCGAATCCGATGGCTCTATTACCCCTGCATCCAGCATTTTCCTTATTTCCTTCTTAAGTGGTTCTTTTTGGCTAAAAGGAACCCGGTATGGTGCTTTTGCAATCGGTTGCACGTCCCCTGTAATTATTTTGTGTTTTACCTTGTGTGTGCACCCCAATTTCGTATCTTCTCAGTGAAATATATCTTCGTACTCTTCTAATAACATCAACAATTCCTGTTGCACCTCGTGAGGCAGGTAATCTAACTCTAGTTGATCTTCGATCCTTTTCCTATCACTATTTCTTTGAACTGCGTTTATCTGAACCTTGTATGACTCATTGTCTAATCCTCGTTCCGTTTCATTGAGCCATACTTCCGCTTTACCTATGATCGTATTTTTACGAATTGTAATCTCTTTGCTTGTTACGTTAATTAATTTTACGGGTATCTCTTTTTCTGCCTTTGTAAGGATTCTTGCCGCCATTAACCCGTGAATTTTGATTTCTTCTGGTTCCATTATGATCTCGCCCCCAGGGTAAATTAAGTTCTGTATGGCAGTACACATAAATTCGCAATTAGGTAAAATTGTTTCTGTGTACTTTAATCTAACTATCCCAATTTTCCGTGTAGGTGATCTTCCTTGTCTCAATGTACCAATCTCTACTTTGCAACTTTCTGCGTTTACCTTTAGTGACGTTGCTTTATCTCGTCTATTTTTTAAAGCGTTATCCACATCGCCCTGTCCTACATCAACTATGTCATGCGGCCTTGTAGCGATATTGTTTGTTGTTGACATTACCTTTGCTGTTGTCAGCATTTCTTTTGCTTTGCTGTCTGTTATCAATGGAATACTTGTGTTACCTATTATAACTTCGTTAGAGTAATAATTTATACTAGCCTCATACTGTTTGAGAAAATCACGGCCTAAAATACCGTCGGCTTCTAATTTTAATTTTTCCGAACAAACAACACACTTGAACTTAATATTTACCTTATTAAAATTAAATTTTACATCCGTTACTCCAAAATAATCTAATTCGCCGCCCGAGATAGAAGTTAATGTTCCGATGCTTTCTGATTTTATTTGTTGCCCCTTAACAACTCTACTTTTAACTAATGAAACTGCCGATCCCGTATCTACTAAAAGTTTTACTGATTTATTATTTACTGATGCTAATACCAAATTTGGAATATAATTATTATTTTTTTCGATTTGAGTGATTACTATGGGTTTATTTTGATTTGAGTTATCTAGTACCTCCCGCGGTGGGGCGTGTGCGAGAGGGGCTACTCGTTTAAATGATGACTATTATTTGTTTGATAGCGTGGATTTTGTTCATACCTTTGTTGATTTTCCTTAAATCTGTTGTTGCCGTAGTATCTCGTATATTGGTTTGGCGGTTGATTCCTGTATCTGTTTAGGTAACCGCCATTACTTCTTTGAAACTGGTATTGACGGCTGTTATTGTATATTTTCTCTCTGCACCCTATAGCAATATGGCCTGGTTTTCCACACTTCCAACATGTCCCTCTTTCTCTTTGCTTGCAGTCTCTTTTAAAATGGTCAGTGGCCCCACAAGTGTAACATTTTTTTTCTATTTTTGGTGGATTCTTGTTTACAGCTCCGATTTCTATTTGTCCTATTCTTTCACGTAGGATTTCCATTTCTTCTCTTTCTGCTATCATTACGGCGTCGTCAAATAACAAGTTTTCCTGTGCGTCCATTATTGCCCGTATATATCTTTTTATTTCCATTTTTAACCCTGTTTTAAATTGATGCATACATAGTTTATCTACGAAATTCTGTTCCACGCCTCCTTGTTGCAATAATTCTCTGTTTAGTTGCCGTAACCTCTGAGCGAATTGTTGTACAGTTTCGTTCGGTGTTTGTGTACAGTTAGATAAGTCATTGTAAATTTGTCCCGGTAATCGTTTTTTTGAAAATCTGTCTAGAAAATGTTGCGCGAATTCTTTCAGTGATAGAGTTTTACTGTGAAGTTCTGGTTTGTTCATGTACAGTTCGAAAGCCTGGCCTGTTAGTCTTATTCGCACCAGATCAACTGTGTCCTGGTCTGTCCATTCCTCAATGTCTTTTCGTATTTTAACTTTTGCAAAGTATTCTTCCGGATTTTCCCCGCAAAATTCATCCAAAACATTTGCTGCCGTACTGAACTTTATTTTTGATACGTTGAAGCGACTCTCTAACTCTTTGATGACCTTTCCCGAATTTTCCCCGTTTGCCATGTTTTGTTTATGATATTAACTGACAACTTCTAATACTTGTCGTTCCACGAGTGAACCCCGAAAGGTTACTCTAATCTGACAAAAAAAATTCCCGAACCGCTGCCACCAATTTGTAACCCTTCCTCGATGAGGATAGGATTGACAAAAATATTTAATATGGGGTTCTTTGTCAGACTGGAGACGGAACAAGTACTAGGAGATGGAGATTGAATTTAAACAGAAAATACTCACGTTGAATATATAAACAAATAAATATAATGTATATTGTTGACTGTACACTTTCGATGATAATGTATATTGTTGACTGTACACTTTCGATGTTACTCACACTTCTATTGCGTTTATCACCACTGTCTCTTACTCATTACCTTACTCTATATATACAAAAGACACAAGTGCTAAGTCAGCAAATATTAGATTTACCTTACTCAATATTATTTATGTATTACATCCATTTCCTATTTACTTAATTGGTGCCACTAGAATGTGCTGACTTAGACTTGTTACACTATGGATGGTTTAAACATTGGACATGCAAAAGTGACCAAAACGTGGTACTAATCAGATAATGAACATTCAATTTTCAGGGGTCATTTTAATGAATACGTTGTATATTGCAAGCTACATGAGCTGGATTCTAGAATACCTACCACACTTGAAATAGCAATTTTCTTGTTGCAATGTTTTTTTTTAGCTAAAATATGATAAAGAATTATAAAATTCGGGCGCAGAAGCAAATATTTACATGATTTTTCACAAAAATATAGTCAGATTTTACCTATTCTTGATGAATACGTTGTATATTGTAAGCTACGTGGGCTGGATTCTAGAATACCTACCACACTTGAAATAGCAATTTTCTTGTTGCAATGTTTTCTTTTAGCTTAAATATGATGAAGAATTAAAAAACTCGGGCGCGGAAGCTAATATTTATATGTTTTCACAAAAATAAAGTCAGATTTTACCTATTCTTGAAATGGATATTTTTTTAAAACATTCATATTCATGCTTTAGGATCTATACCATGGATGATTTTAGCATTGGACATGCAAATGTGATCAAACCGTGGTACCTACCAATCAAATAATAAACATTAAATTTTCGGGTTTCATTTTAATGAATACGTTGGATATTGTAAGCTACCAGATTTGAAATAGCAATTTTCTTGTTGCATTGTTTTCTTTTAGCTAAAATATGATAAAGAATTTCATAAATTCGGGCGCGCAAGCAAATATTTATATGATTTTTTTACAAAAATAAAGTCGGATTTTACCTATTCTTGAAATGGATATTTTTGTTAATACATTCATATTCATGCTTTAGGATCTATACTATGGATGGTTTAAGCATTGGACATGCAAAAGTGACCAAAACGTGGAACCAATCAGATAATAAACATTCAATTTTCGGGTGTCATTTTAATGAATACGTTGTATATTGTAAGCTACATGGGCTGGATTCTACAATACGTACCACACTTGACATAGCAGTTTTGTTGTTGCAATGTTTTCTTTTAGCTAAAATATCATGAAGAGTTATAAAATTCGGGCGCGGAAGGAAATATTTATATGATTTTTTACAAAAATAAAGTCAGATTTTACCTATTCTTGAAATGGATATTTTTGTTAAAACTCTTATTCATGCTTTAGGATCTATACTATGGATGGTTTTAGCATTGGACATGCAAAAGTGACCAAAACGTGGTACCAATCAGGTAATAAACATTCAATTTTCGGGTGTCATTTTAATGAATACATTGTATATTGTAAGCTACATGGGCTGCATTCTAGAATACCTACCACACTTGAAATAGCAATTTTCTGGTTGAAATGTTTTCTTTTAGCTAAAATATGATGAAGAATTATAAAAATCATGAATTGTTCATCTTCTGGTGGTATCGAGGGTGGAAAAGGTAGGAATAATTTTGGTAGGTGATTTGCAATGTCTAGAGCTTTGTCAAAGTCAGTCCTTGCCCATAGTCCGCTTTCTTTCCTAATAAGTGAAATGTGTTGTTGGGGCTGTTTGATTTTTTTCGTTGCTTTCCATAATGAGTAGTGAGTGATAAATTCTCAAGATAGTTTTGCATTTTTCATTTTTTTCTTGTTGCAATATTTTTTTCAAGTTATTGGTGGCTTTATTTAATTTACTTTTTACTTGGGGGTCTCGAGTTGTCTGCCAGATTCTTCTAATTTTCCGTTTATGGGCTATTAAATGTTTGATGTACGCTGGTATGTTTGTTACAGTATTACAAGATTTTTGTATTGGGTTCGATTGCCAAGTTGATTCCTGAATTGATTTTGTTAAATGTTCTACAGCATTATCTAAGTCTTCTTGAGAGTTTAAGCTGTCATAAACGTGATTTTACTTTCTAGTATGTTCCTGAATTTGTGCCAGTTCGTTTTTATATTACAGAGAGAGGCGGGTTTATCTACTTTTGGTATTTGTGTACTGAATATTAGAATTACGGGTGAGTGGTCTGATGATAAATCTACGCAGGATTATACTTAAATTAAATATTTTTCTGATTTTCCGCTGACTATGAAAAAGTCAAGTAGATCAAGTATTTTATTTGGGTCTGTCAGCCAGTAGGTTGGTTCTCCAGTTGAAAGGGTTATGTAATGTTTATTCTGGATAGTTTTGAGTAATTCTCTTCCTCTTTGTGTAATGAGTCTCGATCCCCAAATTTGGTGTTTAGCATTGTAATCTCCACCAGCAATGAATTTATTTCCCAATGTATTAAAAAAGGTGTACTACGTTCGTTTATAATTATATTTTTCGGTGGCATATAAATTGCTGACACTACAAAATATTTCGATAGCGTTTCAATTTTTATATTTGTGGCTTGCAAATATTCTTTCTGGTATTTTACAAGTTCATAATGTTTAATTGAATTTTTTACAATAATTGCAGTTCCACCATGAGCCGTTCCGCCAGGATGATTTGTTGAATATATTGAATAATTTGGTATTTTAAGGTAGTTTTTATTCGTGAAATGAGTTTCTGATATAAGTATTATATCTAGTTGGTGGTTAATAATAAATGATTTTAATTCTTGGCTATATTGAGCCAAGCCGTTGGCATTCCATAATACAATTTTCATCTGAGTATTCACTTTTTTTTTGAAATTAATGTTGTTAAGATATTTAACATTGTGTCCATACGTTCTATTAGTTTCCATAACATTTGTTCTAGATTTTTATTAGAATTACCTTGTGTGTTTATTTCCGGGGTAACGATTTCATTAGCTGGCGTCTCGACCTGTGAATTTTTTGCAGTATTTGCATTTATATTAGTAGGTTGCTGATTAGACATTTTTGCAACACTTGCATATGTATTGTTATTGTTTACATATTGTGCTGGACGGATGTTGACATTATTATTTGTAGGTCGTTGAGTAGTTTATTTAGTATGTAAATTGGGATATTTTCTTTTTTGAATCTCTTTGTATATTGCGCAACCTTTATAATTTTCAGGGTGTTTTCCATTACATAAGGCACAGGTTGCATCTGTATTAGATGGTTTTGCACACGTAGATGTATGATGATTTTTTCCACATTTCACACAGCGTGCTTGCCGCTCGCAGTACTTATGAATATGTCCGTATCTTCGGCAATTACTACACTGTACGATTTGTCGTTTTACTCGCGGAGGTTTGAATTCTATTTTGCAGTTTAATAAATATTTAATGTCGTATACTTTTTCATTATTTTCCTGCTGTTCTAAGACCACATAAAACATGGGAAGCGGCTGTTTAGTTTTCCAATTTTTAATATTGTGAATATTAATAACTTTGTGACCATACGATTCTATTTCAGTTTTCAAATATTCTATATCCGCAGAGTAGTGGATATTTCTTAGGACTGTTCTAAAGTTTCTTTTCTGTTTTAACTGATATGTATGAAAAGCCGTTTTTTTCTCTGTTAAGGTCTTAATGATTTTTGTGTAACTCTCAGATGTATGGGGTTGGACTTTAACCTGATTGTTTGACATTGATTTTATAAAATAATCATTCTTGGCTACTAAGTTCAATATTTGCAGTAATGGTTGCAATTTAATTATATCAGGAATAAAAATAGGTGGCGGTTTAGGTTCTCGTTTTTCAACTGTATTTTCGTCATCAATATCATTTTCTGGGTCTTGATTAGTTAATTCCTGGAATCTATTTTGAGTATTTATCCTTACCACAAAATCAGTAAGAGTTTTTTATCTGACGTTCCTGCTGTTAATTTCTGGACTGTTTCGTTTTGTTTTGTTTTAATTAACTGTTTGCCATTCTGAGCTACTGTTCGCGCTGTTTGATAAAGGTGGAAAAATCTGGGTATATCCTGTAGGAGAGTTTTGAGTTTGAGACTGATTTTCGATTTCGGATATCTGTGTAAAGGGAATTGGAGTATTAGTTTGGAGAGGATTCTGAGAAGCGTCCGTTATGGGGTTGGCTGGGGACGTATTGGTTGATGAAAGTGTCTCAGGATAAGTCGTAGTTGGTGTTGTATTGGAATTTCTAGGTGGTGAGTGGTTAACAGGCATAGCTAGGTTGGTTGGGGATGTGCCGGGTTGATTTACTGAGATTAGCCGGTTTCTAAGTACCAATGCTGCATTTTTAAGCTCTGGCGGTATAGATGTTTTCCCGCTAGGTGGATTCAAAAAGAAGACGCCGTCTCTTTTTGTTATTTTGGCTATTGACTTTTCAATCTTCTTCGACATACTTCATTGCGATGAACACAGAAAATAAATTTGCACTGTAAGCACAGCCTGTATGACACACTTTTCGACACTGCACGCGCACAGAATAGAACCACACGTCTGCACTGCTCGACGGTTGTAAGCCAACTGCAGCTAAATATGATTAAGCATTATAAAATTCGGACTCGGAAGCAAATATTTATATGATTTTTTCCAAAAAAAAAGTCACGTTTTACCTATTCTTAAAATGGACATTTTTGTTAAAACATTCATATTCATGCTTTAGGATCTATAATATGGATAATTTTAGCATTGGACATGCAAAAGTGACCAAAACGTGGTACCAATCTGATAATAAACATTCAATTTTCGAGTGTTTTTTTAATGAATACGTGGTATATTGTAAGCTCCTTTCAATAACTTTCATTACTACCAACTTGTAACATTCTTACAGGACCTCTGCTACCAGTTTGTGACCCTCTCCATGAAAGCATAGGTATTACATAATATATATGAATGGGTTCTTTGTCAGACCGGATACGGAGCAAGTATTAGAAAATGGATATTGAATTAAATAGAATACTCACATTTGTATAAAAATATAAATAATATAATAAATAATATTTTACAGTTGGCTTCTTCTCTAATGACACTTCTGTCCACCACCGCCGTCTACCACTGACTATACCACTCTACTTCTGGCTTCTCTCTTTCTCTTCTCTCTATCCATTTACAACCATTACCTTACACTATATATACTATGAACAAGTCCTAAGTCAGCAAATATTAGTTTTACCTTTACACAACACTATTTATGAATTACATCAATTGACCTATTAATATACTTTATTGGTGCCACTAGAATGTGCTGACTTAGACTTGTTACAGTGGTACCAATTAGATAATAAATATTCAATTTTCGGGTTTAATTTTAATGAATACGTTGTATATTGTAAGCTACATGAGCCGGATTCTAGAATACCAACCAGACTTGAAACAGCAATTTTCTTATTGCAATGTTTTCTTTTAGCTAAAATATGATGAAGAATTATAAAATTTGGGCGCGGAAGCAAATATTTATATGATTTTTTACAAAAATTAAGTCAGATTCTACCTATTCTTGAAATGGATATTTTTGTTAAAACATTCATATACATGCTTTAGGATCAATACTATGGATGGTTTTAGCATTGGACATGCAAAAGTGACCAAAACGTGGTACCAATCAGATAATAAACATTCAATTTTCGGGTGTCATTTTAATGAATACGTTGTATATTGTAAGCTACATGAGTTGGATTCTAGAATAACTACCACACTTGAAATAGCAATTTTCTAGTTGCAATGTTTTCTTTAAGCTAAAATATGATGAAGAATTAAAAAATTCGGGCGCGGAAGCAAATGTTTATATGATTTTTTACAAAAATAAAGTCAGATTTTACTTATTCTTGAAATGGATATTTTTGTTAAAACATTCATATTCATGCTTTAGGATCTATACTATGAATGGTTTAAGCATTGGACATTCAAAAGTGACCAAAACGTGTAATGGCCCAGATTGGATTTTGTTAGAGCTAGTACGGTCCTGGAAAAAATGGTTGAGGGGATGGCCGTGTGTGGCACTGCGGTAGGGAAGCGAAAAGAGCGCGGGAAAAAGAGGTTAGGAGAAGAAGAAGTGAGGTTTTGGTTGATGGTAGAAAAACGTGTTCAAGAAGTGTGGAAGCAGTGTTAAAAGAAAAAGTTAATGACAGTTGGAGAGACGGAACGAGAAAGACTAAGGTGCGCGCTGAAGGATGTTGCGACACCCATGGTTTTGTATACTGGCCAAGCAGTAGAAGACCACGAGGTGGCCAAGACACAGAAGAAAGAACAGACGGAGAGAAAAGTAAACGAGGTGGTGTTTACGAACGTTAGTTTATTGTAAAATTAGAATTTAAGGTTTGTTGTATTAGTATCAAATAAAACATTAAAAAGAAAAAAGTAATGTACTTGGTAGTGGATGGGGTCCGTAGTAACCCAGGTCATTGCAATTTGGCGCCCAACGAGTAGGCTAAACGAATTTAACGTTGCTTACAACCTCAAAACAGTATTTACATAATTATACATTAATACATGTTGTCTAGGTTAGAAAAAAAAATATAAAATGACGGGAAGAAAAAGCAAAAGACAAACCTACATAGAAGAGGCTCGAGAAGACGACAAGGAAACAGTATCTAAACTCTCAGCTTTGGAACAAACGATGGAACAGCTATCACGAAATGTTGCAGTCATGGCTAATAGTTTAAAATATATAGTTAACGTTAAAAGTGAGGCAAAGACTTCAGAAGAAAAAATAATTAGGCCAGACGAAATGATCGAAGTTAAAAATACTGCAAAAGATAGATCGTACATATCCTATTGCAGGTACTTTGTTAACGTTTGCACCAGGTGGAGGAATGCAACCCGTACAGTTTATTAAGAAAGTATCTTCAATGTTAGTAGATGCGGGTGTTCCGGAAAATAAAAGGATAGATATAGCAACAAATTGCTTAAGAGGATCGGCTGCAGATTGGGCAATGTTAAATGAAAAGAATTTTAAAGATTTTGGGGACTTTAAGAAAAAGTTTTTAGATCGATACTGGGGGGTAGAGGAGGAGCGTGAAGCGTATAAGAGAATCAAATATGGGCAACACGAGAAAGGCAGTCGTGCTGATTATTTCCTAAAATTAGCTAAAGAGGCAAGCTATTTGTCAGAAGGACTTGAGGAAAGGAAGCTGATAGAAATGTTAAGCGCACATTTTCCAAGTGACATTAGAAGAGGGATAATAATGGCAGGACTAAAGACTATTGAAGAAACGGAGAGCTATTTACGGCAAATTGATAAAACATTTATGGAAGAGAGAGGAAACGGTGGTCATAATACAACCCAAAATAATTGGAAAAATCAACGTTCAACACGAAACAACAATACTAGCAACAATTATGTTCAAGATGATAATCGACAAGAGGTTGCTCGATCCAATACGATTTTCAATCAAGATCCAACAGAAATTTTATTATCTGATGAGAATGAGGAAGAAAATACTGACAAAAAGACGATGAAACCAGTTACGGTAAGTAAAAATTGAAGGTGTTGAAGTGGTAGCACTGATCGACTCGGGAAGTCAATTTTCTTGTATATCTGAGAAGTTTTATGAACGAATCAAATATCTTAAATTACCGACGTTTCCGGTAATGGAAGTGACATTGGGTGGAGCGTTTGGTGTACTCACTCAAAAAGTAAGCAAACAAGTTTTGATAAAGCTCGAAGTGAAGGGAAAAATTAGTGAAACAGTTGTGTTAATAGTCCCAAAATTAACTAGGGATTTAATCCTAGTTTACGACTGGATGCAAGAAGTTAAAGCTGAATAATCTTGTGAAGGCAGCAAATTAAAGATCACAATAGATGAGAAACCCTTATTAATAAAATTAGGACATAATGAAAAGCAGTTGCCAACAAGCATTATAATTAATGAAATTCAGAAAATAGAAGAAAAGAGAGTACATGATACGAAAAAAGGGTACACCGAAGAAGAAAGAAGGAAAGTTGCAGAGAGTGCTGGAGTGGAAACTAAAGAGCAGAAAACGCAAGTCTTAGAAGTTTTGAACCAGTTTTCAAACCTATTCTCAAACGAACCAGGTCTGACACAACAATATGAACATAAAATTGAAATGCGAGATGATACACCATTTAAAAAGAAATCATTTCCCATACCAAATGCTTATAAAGATGCAGTTAAGAAGCAGATTCATGAAATGAAGGAGTGGGGGGTAATACAGGAAGCATCTACAGAGTATGTTAGTCCTCTTGTAGTTGTATCAAAGAAAGATAAAGGAGTGCGAGTATGTTTAGACGCAAGGCACCTTAATACTCAAATGAGGAAAGAGCATATAGTGCCACCAAACCCAGAAGAACTATTCACTAAAATAAATGGGAAGGTCTTTAGTTCTATTGACTTAACATGTTCTTATTGGCAAATACCTGTAAGGGAAAGCGACCAGAAATATACTGGTTTTGCATATGAAGGCCGTACGTATATTTTTAAAGTCTTACCTTTTGGTCTTAGTACGTCGGTAAGCAGTTTCATACGAGGGTTGGAGAAAATATTAGGCCCTGAAGTTGAACAATTCTGTATTCCATACGTTGACGATTTGTTGGTGATATCGAATAATTTCCAAGAACATTTAGAACATCTCACAATTATATTCAAGAAACTTCAAGATGCCAATTTAACCGTTAAACTGAAGAAATGTCAATTTTTTCAAGAAAAAATCTATTTTTTGGGTCACATTATTACCCCAAATGGTATTGCGGTAGATCCTGAACGGATTAGATCTATATTGGAATTTCCTAGACCGCGTAACATAAAACATTTGCAATCATTTTTGGGTTTATGCAATTATGACAAAAGGTTCTGTCACAAATATGCAACGTTAATCCATCCTTTGTTACCACTTTTAAAGAAAAATAGTATTTGGCATTGGGGAAAAGAAGAAGATAAAGCTTTTAACCAAGTGAAAGAGGCATTTGTAAACCTACAACCTCTTAGCTTGCCGGATTGGAATCGACGTTTGTATATACAGACCGACAGTTCATACAAATGTCTGGGAGGATGGCTTTACCAACTGGATGATGAAGGCGAAATAAATACTATTGCGTTTACTAGTAGAACTTTAAGGACAAGCGAGAAGAATTACTTTGCGACGGAAATCGAAGCGCTTGCTATAGTATTTTGTTTAAGAAAATGGCGTTCTCTGGTTTTAGGACAGCAGTTAACTATTAAAACTGATCATAAAGCATTGGCATTTATGAAGAGATGCAAATTGTTGAGTCCAAGGTTAACACGATGGATTCTACTTATTCAAGAATATGATTTCACCATTGAATATTGCAAAGGAAGCGAAAATGTGGTAGCAGATGCCCTGTCACGATACCCAGCCACTGAAACAGACTATGTAGAAGAAGAGAAAGTTTTAATCTGTATTGAAATAATTACAAGTGAAATTAACGATTTAAAAATTCAATTTAAAGATATAGAAAATTTACAAAAACAAGATAAATATTGGTTAGATATTCGAAATAAATTAAACACAGAAAATTGTCCTAGCCGTTTAAAGAGAGTATATACGATTCATAAAGGTGTAATATTTAAAAATCCGAACAAAGATGAAGAATCTTATAAGATTGGTGTACCGCTAATCTTGGTAAAAACATTAGTGGGAATTGAACACCAGAAAAATGGACACTTTGGAGGGCATAAAAATTATAGCGCTTTAAAGCAATACTATTTTTGGCCGAAAATGAAGAAACATATTTCAAATTATGCAGCTTCTTGTGAATTATGCCAAAAGAGTAAAATTTCAAAAGTATCGAGAGGTCAAATGTTCAGTGTACTGCCTGATAAACCAAATTCCATAGTATGTATTGATTTAATGGGACCATTACCAACATCTCGGGCTGGTGTTACCCAGTTATTAGTGATGGTAGATGCGTTTAGCAAGTATGTGTGCTTGTATCCCCTAAAACGGGCTACCACCAAAGCTATCCTTCATAGAGTCGTTAATAGTTATATTCCTAAAATGGGTAAACCGGAATGTATACTGTCTGATAATGGCACCCAATTTTCTCAGAACTGGGAAAAAGAGTTAGAAAAATTAGGAATTAGAGTAATACATACCTCTGCCTATTTTCCACAGGGAAACATGACAGAACGAGTAAATCGGGAAATTGGACGATTATTAAGATGCTTATGCTTCCAGAAGCATAGTAAATGGGCGTGTGAAGTGAAATCAGTTGAGATGCTTTTAAATGCAACAACCCATGATTCTACTGGTTTTACACCGAATTACCTACATTTTGGAATAAACCATGAGAATGAGGTTGCCAAGTTAATTGAATTTCCAGAAAGACCCAGGCCAGAGGAAGATAGAAACCAAATAATTATGTTGGCACGTGAAAGACTGAGAAGTAAAGCCGAAAAAAGACACGACCGTCATAATAATAAATAAAATAAAATTATATCTTTCAAAGAAGGAGACCGGGTATGGCTAAGAACCCATCCACAATCAGACGCTAGTAAAAATGTAATTAAAAAACTATTTTTGTTATATGAAGGTCCTTACACAGTTCACAAAATAATGGGTTCTAACTCATATTTGCTTCATGATGATGTAGGCCGAGTCAAAGGTACTCACAATGTTGTAAACTTAAAGAAATGTATTGAAAGCCAAAATGTTATGTTTTAAGAATTTAATTAATCCTTAGTCTGTAAGTTAAATGTGAATTGTAGTTAAGTTTTGTTTAGCCATAAGTCTTAATTAAATGGGGGGTGATGTAATGGCCCAGATTGGATTTTGTTAGAGCTAGTACGGTTCTGGAAAAAATGGTTGAGGGGATGGCCGTGTGTGGCACTGCGGTAGGGAAGCGAAAAGAGCGCGGGAAAAAGAGGTTAGGAGAAGAAGAAGTGAGGTTTTGGTTGATGGTAGAAAAACGTGTTCAAGAAGTGTGGAAGCAGTGTTAAAAGAAAAAGTTAGTGACAGTTGGAGAGACGGAACGAGAAAGACTAAGGTGCGCGCTGAAGGATGTTGCGACACCCATGGTTTTGTATCCTGGCCAAACAGTAGAAGACCACGAGGTGGCCAAGACACAGAAGAAAGAACAGACGGAGAGAAAAGTAAACGAACGTTAGTTTATTGTAAAATTAGAATTTAAGGTTTGTTGTATTAGTATCAAATAAAACATTAAAAAGAAAAAAGTAATGTACTTGGTAGTGGATGGGGTCCGTAGTAATCCAGGTCATTGCAAACGTTGTACTATACAGATAATAATCATTCAATTATCGGGTGTCATTTTAATGAATACGTTGTATATTGTAAGCTACCACACTTAAAATAGCTATTTTCTTGTTGCATTGTTTTCTTTTAGCTAAATTATGATAAAGAATTATAAACTTTGGGCGCGGAAGCAATTATTTATAAGATTTTTTACAAAAATTAAATCAGATTCTACCTATTCTTGAAATGGATATTTTTATTAAACATTCATATTCATGCTTTAGGAACTATACTATGGATGGTTTTAGCATTGGACATTGAAAAGTAACCAAAACGTGGTACCAATTAGTTAATAAACATTTAATTTTCGGGTGTCATTTTAATGAATACGTTGTATATTGTAAGCTACCACACTTGAAATAGCAATTTTCCTGTTGCATTGTTTTCTTTTAACTTAAATATGATAAAGAATTTTATAAATTCGGGCGCGGAAGCAAATATTTATATGATTTTTTACAAAAATAAAGTCAGATTTTATCTATTCTTGAAATGGATATTTTTGTTAAAACATTCATATTCATGCTTTAAGATCTATACTATGGTTGATTTTAGCATTGGATATGCAAAACTGGCCAACACGTGGTACCAATCAAATAATAAACATTCAATTTTCGGGTGTCATTTTAAAGAATACGTTGTATATTGTAAGCTACATGAGCTGGATTCTAGAATACCTACCACACTTGAAATAGCAATTTTCTTGCTGCAATTTTTCTTTTAGCTAAAATATAATGAAGAATAAAAAAATTCGGGCGCGCAAGCAAATGTTTATATGATTTTTTTAAAAAATTAAATCATATTCTACCTATTCTTGAAATGGATATTTTTGTTAAAACATTCATATTCATGCTTTAGGATCTATACTATGGATGGATTTAGCATTGGACATTGAAAAGTAACCAAAACGTGGTACCAATCAGATAATAAACATTTAATTTTCGGGTGTCATTATAATGAATACGTTGTATATTGTAAACTACCACACTTAAAATAGCAATTTTCTTGTTGCATTGTTTTCTTTTAGCTTAAATATGATAAAGAATTTTATAAATTCGGGCGCGGAAGCAAATATTTATATGATTTTTGACAAAAATAAAGTTAGATTTTACCTATTCTTGAAATAGTGGTAGTAGTAAATATTTTATTTGTTACCTTTCGGTGTTCAAATTTCTACATTATCTATATTTTACATTTCATGTGGTATTTACATTATTATAACTTACTATTTAATCTACTTATATATACTTTCTTCATCCAATCTGTGTCTGGGTTTTCGTCGTGAAGTATCTGTTGTGTAGATTTGTCATTTCTCAGGTTTTCGCTGCAGTCTCTTCTTAAGTGATTTATTGTCTCAAAGTCTCTCCCACATATTCTGCATTGTCTGTCTTCGTCTCCTATCCAGTATTTATTCCTTTTTTCTTCGTTTCCCGTTTTAAATCTTGCGATTATTTTTAAATTTTTGTTTTCTGTTGTCAAGTATAGAGGTTTGCTTATAGTCAGTAAGTATTTATATCCTGGGTTATAAGTTGATTTGTATATCTTTTCTCTTCTTATCTGAGCTTGTATATCTTGTTCCGTCCGTGTAATTTCATCTACCATGTTTTGGCCTGTATTTCTTCGTCTTTCTATGTCTGTTGTTGAATGTCCGTTGCTTTCATAGAATTTTGCCCGTTTTGCTTCCCATTGGTTCTTTTCTTGTTTTCTTTCTTCTTTTTTTGTTATTTCTACCCAACAATCAAATGCAAGACTTTTCCATGGTGTCCCTCTTAATTTCTCTTCATACTTCATTGCTCTCCTTCCTGCTTCAGTCTTCATTTTAAACCGTTTTGTTTCTTCCTCTATTATATATACCGGTGTTTGTTTATCTAGTCCGAGTATCCATCGTATATATTTTGTTTGAATTTTTTCTATTTCGTTTTGTTCTTTCCAACCCCAAATTTCGGCTCCATACATTATAATGCTCGCTATCAATTTATCAAACAGTAACATTCTTAATTTAAAGTTGTTTTTGAATTTTCTTTGCCCTATGCCCCAGATTTGTGGAAGAGCTATGTTTGCTTTTTTTGTTGTTTGCTTTATATGTTCATTCTCTTCACCATTCTTGTGAAATGTATACCCCAAGTATTTGAAAGTTTTTACTTTTTCTATTTCTTTTCCTTCCCATGTCCACGTTTCTTTTGTTTCCCTACCTCTTCCTTTATTGAAAACAACAATCTTGGTTTTTTCTGTGTTTAACACCATGTCTTTTTTCTTTAAGTATATCATTAGTCTCTTCATTATGGAATCCATTTCTTGTTTTGTTTTCGCAACTATTGCCAGGTCGTCGGCATACGATAATGTCCAAAACTTTTTGCTCCCAATTACTATGCCTCCTGTCTGTCCTTTAGTAAAGTGAGCTTCAATGTCTGACATGTAAATTGAGAAAAGAATAGGGCTTAATGGGCACCCTTGCCTAACTCCGCACGTTGTCCAAAAATCATCTCCTTCTTCTCCGTCTATTTTCACCGAACTTATGGTTTCAGAGTATATTTCTGCTATTCTTTCTACTAGGTTTTCTTCGATGCCAGATTTCGTCAATATGTCAATCATCTTTTTCCTATTTACAATATCGAATGCTGCCTTCAAATCTGCAAATAGTACATATAATTTTCCCTTTTTTTGCTTATTTCCTTCTGTATTGCATAATTTAATATATAGATGTTATCAATTGTACTTCTTCCTTTTCTAAAGCCTGCTTGGTTATCTTGTAGTATATTTCTCTCTTCTGCTTCTTTACTTAACTTCTCCTCTAAGATCATGGCGTATATTTTGTATGCCGTGTCTAGCAGTGTTATGCCTCTGTAGTTTTTAGTTTCTTCTCTGTCTCCGTTTTTGTGTATTGGACTAATAATACCTTTTCTCCACCTTTGTGGAAAGCCTTTTCCTTTCCAAACATTATTTATTATTTTTGTAAATATTTTTTCTTTTAATTTTTCTTGATACTTTTTCTTGCCTTCTTCAGACCAATCTATTCTTATTTTTTCTTCTGTTTTTGTTTTTTCACTAAGGTTTTCTAATTCTATGACAAGTGGCTGGTGATCAGATTCTATTCTATTTGTTACTGTGAAAGATATTATTTTATCCATTGCTTCTTCATTTGCAATGCCTTAGTCTATAACTGATTCTCCGTTTGGGCCAATATAAGTAAATTCCCCTTTTTCGTGTCCTGTCGTATGTCCATTCAATATTTTCAGTCCATTTTCTTCCACGAATTCTAGGAGTTTTTCTCCTTCGCTGTTAATTATTTTGTCTTTTGATGACCTGTTTTTTTCAGATCCATCTCTAGTATCAATAATTTTTCCTTCTTCCCCTATTCTGGCGTTGAAGTCTCCTCCTAATAATAAATTGTATTCATGTCTGTCCTCTGTTTCTTCTATTTGCTCTTGTATGAGTTTTATTTCTCCTTTGCTGTATGTTGTTATTATTTTCCATTTTTCTCCTTCTATTAGTAATGTTCGTTCTTGCATTTGGTCCATACTTCTTCCCTCTGGTAGTTCCTCTAATGTGTTTCTGACCCAAGTTATTATTCCTCCTTTAGCTCTTCCCTTTTTATGTTCTCTATTTGCATATACGCATTTCCATTTAAATTTATTCGGAAGTTTGGTTTCCCATTTCGTCCAGTCTTTCTCTTCTATCCATGTTTCTACTAGCCCGATAAAATCAAATTCTTCTATAAAATTCCAAAAATCGTTGTCCTTATTCTTTAAGCCGGCGATGTTCCAAAATCCTATTTTAGTTCGATCTGTGTTATTCAGCGCGCTTATTTTTAGTAGTTTTTTGGATCTTCCTCTTTTGGTGGTGCTGTTGGCGCCGTTTCTCTGTAAGTGGATCCTGTTGCGCTGCCTTTAATTGGTCTTTCATCATATTTACTATAGCTGCTTGACCTTTGACGGTCCCTATAATCAGGAGTATGTGTTACATATGGGGTTATTGGTTTCTGTCTCTTCATTTCTTGTCTTTCATTGCATGATGCATTTTTTTGAGGTCCTCTTTCCTTTGTTTCTTCTTCAACTTTTTCTTCTGATAGTTGTCTTTTCTTTTCGTTTTTTTCATGCAACGTTCTTATTGCCTCTTCTTTTTTAATTGGTTTACCGTCAACATACAGCTTGTTGTATTTTATTATTGCGTGTTTGCCCTCTTTACGCATCTCTTTCATTACTGGTAATAACCGCTTCCTTTCTTCTGCTACTTCTTTTGGGAAGTCTTCTGATATTACTATGTTTGTTCCTTTCAATAACTTTGTATTTGTTAAAATATCTATTACCTTCCTTCTTGACGTGAATCTTATTAAAATTGGTCTATTCTTGCGGTCCTTTTTAACTCCAATTCTATATATGATGTCTATCTCAAAGATAGATATATCTACTTTTAATTTTTGGGTAAATAAATCTAGGCATTCCTTCTCGAGTTCATGTCTACTTGTCTCTCTTTCCAATAATCCGAATATAACAATATTTTTTTGTCTTTTACTGCGCTCTAGTTCTGCCCACCGTTCTTCGTGGTCGATTAATATTTTCTTATGATCATCAAGGGCGTCTGCTGTCATTATAAACCTGTCTTGCATTGTCTTATTTATAATTGCTATGTCAGTTTTTAAATCTGCTATCGCTTCTAATATTTTTGTTTCCATGTTGTGCTACTAGCTCTATCTGTGCGTTCTAAATAGTAGCTTAGCGTCGGTAATTCAGTTATTGTGACTGTCCTACTTAATTCAAATAGTCACCTGTAAAAACCGCTGGCTAGATGTTACTATTAGACACTAGATGTCGCTACTAGGTCGCTGCTTCGCTAGGATTTGATATGACATGTAATATGACACCTAGATAACCTACAAGTTGTATGAACTTACTTTTATCTTAATATCCTGTTTATCGTTTCTAAGAACCTTGCCTCCACAATATCACAACATCCACAACTTGTAACTACTGCGAAGATACAAGAATCACTTATTTTTGTTTAATTTTGCTCCTTAAAGATTGACAAAACTATTTAGCCACTACACTAACTCTTCACTCTACCACGTCACCTTTTCAATCCTCCTATTCTTGAAATAGATATTTTTGTTAAAACATTCATATTCATGCCTTAGGATCTATACTATGGATGGTTTTAGCATTGGACATGCAAAAGTGACCAAAACGTGGTACCGATCAGATAATAAACACACAATTTTCGGGTGTTATTTTAATGAATACGTTGTATATTATTAGCTACATGAGTTGGATTCTAGAATACCTACTACCCTTGAAATAGCAAATTTCTGGTTGCAATGTTTTCTTATAGCTAATATATGATAAGGAATTAAAAAATTCGGGCGCGGAAGCAAATGTTTATATGAATTTTTACAAAAATTAAGTCAGATTTTACATATTCATGAAATGGATATTTTTGTTAAAACATTAATATTCATGCTTTTGGATCTATACTATGGATGGTTTTCGCATTGGACATTCAAAAGTGACCTAAACGTGGTACCAATCAGATAATAAACATTTAATTTTCGGGTGTCATTTTAATGAATACGTTGTATATTGTAAGCTACCACACTTGAAATAGCAATTTTCTTGTTGCAATGTTTTCTTTTAGCTAAAATATGATAAAGAATTATAAATTCGGGCGCGGAAGCAAATATTTATATGATTTTTTACAAAAATAAAGTCAGATTTTATCTATTCTTGAAATGGATATTTTTGTTAAAACATTCATATTCATGCTTTAGGATCTATACTATGGTTGATTTTAGCATTAATAAACATTTAATTTTCGGGTGTCATTTTAATGAATACGTTGTATATTGTAAGCTACATGAGCTGGATTCTAGAATACCTACCACACTTGAAATAGCAATTTTCTTGTTGCAATGTATTCTTTTAGCTAAAATATGGTAAAGAATTATATAATTCGGGCGTAAAAGCAAATATTTATATGATTTTTTACAAACATTAAGTCAGATTTTACCTTTCCTTGATAACGACGTTGTATATTGTAAGCTACATGGGTTGGATTCTAGAAAACATACTACACTTGAAAAAGCAATTTTCTTGTTGCAATGTATTCTTTTAGCTACAATATGGTAAAGAATTACATGATTCGGGCGCGGAAGCAAATATTTATATGTTTTTTTACAAAAATAAAGTCAGATTTTACCAATTGTTGAAATGGATATTTTTGTTAAAACATTCATATTCATGCTTTAGGATCTATACTATGGATGGTTTTAGCATTAGACATTCAAAAGTTACCAAAACGTTGTACTAGTCAGATAATAAACATTGAATATCCGGGTGTCATTTAAATGAATACGTTGTATATTGTATACATATATTGCTACATGGGCTGGATTCTAGACTACCAACCACACTTGAAATAGCAATTTTATTGTTGCAATGTGTTCTTTTAGCTAAAATATGATGAATAATTATGAAATTCGAACGCGGAAGCAAATATTTATATGATTTTTTACAAAAATAAAGTCAGATTTTACCTATTCTTGATGAATACGTTGTATATTGTAAACTACATGGGCTGGATTCTAGAATACCTACTACAATTGAAATAGCAATTTTCTTGTTGCAATGTTTTCTTTTAGCTTACAAAAATAAAGTCAGATTTTTCCTATTCTTCTAATGGATATTTTTGTTAAAACATTCATATTCATCCTTAAGGGTCTATACTACGGATAGTTTTAAGCATTGGACATGCAAAAGTGACCAAAACGTGGTACCAATCAGATAATAAACATTGAAGTTTCGGGTGTCATTTAATGAATACGTTGTATATTGTAAGCTATATTGGCTGGATTCTAGAATACCTCAACCCTTGAAATAGTAATTTTCTTGTTGCAATGTTTTCTGCCACCTAAATTATGATGAAAAATTATAAAATTCGGGCGCGGAAGCAAATATTTATATGATTTTTTACAAAAATAAAGTCAGATTTTACCTATTTTTGAAATGGATATTTTTGTTAAAACATTTATTTTCATGCTTTAGGATGTATTCTATGGATGGTTTTAGTATTGGACAAGAAAAAATAACCAAAACGCGGTACCAATCAGATAATAAACATTCAATTTCCAGGTGTCATTTTAATGAATACGTTGTATATTGTAAGCTACATGGGCTGGATTCTTGAATAACTACCACTCTCGAAATAGCAATTTTCTTGTTGCAATGTTTTCTTTTAGCTAAAATATGATAAAGAATTATAAAATTCGGGCGCGGAAGCAAATATTTATATGATTTTTTACAAAAATAAAGTCAGATTTGACCTATTCTTGAAATGGATATTTTTGTTAAAACATTTAATTTCATGCTTTAGTATGTATACTATGGATGGTTTTAGCATTGGACATGCAAAAGCGACCAAACCGTGGTACTAATCAGATAATAAACATTAAATTTTCGAGTTTCTTTTTATTGTTTACGTTATATATTGTAAGCTACATGAGCTGGATTCTAGAATACCTTCCACACTTGAAATAGCAATTTTCTTGTTGCATTAATTACTTTTAGCTAAAATATGATGAAAAATTATAAAAATCAGGCGCGGAAGCAAATGTTTAAATGATTTTTTACAAAAATTAAGTTAGATTTTACCTTTTCTTGATGAATACGTTGTATATTGTAAGCTACATGGGCTGGATTGTAGAATACCTACTACACTTAAAATAGCAATTTTTTTGTTGCAATGTTTTCTTTTAGCTAAAATATAATGAAGAATTATAAAATTCGGGCGCGAAAGCAAATATTTATATGATGTTTTACAAAAATAATGTCAGATTTTACCTATTCTTAAAATGGATATTTTTGCTAAAACTTTCATATTTATGCTTTAGGATCTATACTATGTATGGTTGTAGCATGAACATGCAAAAGTAACCAAAACGTGGTACTAATCAGATAATAAACATTTAATTTTCGGGTGTCATTTTAATGAATACGTTGTATATTGTAATCTACATGGGCTGGATTCTAGAATACCTACCACACTTGAAATAGCAATTTTCTTGTTGCAATGTTTTCTTTTAGCTAAAATATAATGAAGAATTATAAAATTCGAGCGCGGAAGCAAATATTCATATGATTTTTAACAAAAATAAAGTCAGATTTTACCTATTCTTGAAATGGATATTTTTGTTAAAACATTCATATTCTTGCTTTAGGGTCTATAATATGGATGGTTTTAAGCATTGGTCATGCAAAAGTGACTAAAACGTGGTACCAATCAGATAATAAAATTAAGTTTCCGGGTGTCATTTTAATGAATACGTTGTATATTGTAAGCTACATGGGCTGGATTCTAGAATACCAACCACACTTGAAATAGCAATTATCTTGTTGCAATGTTTTCTTTTAGCTAAAATGTGATGAAGATTTTAAAAATTCGAGCGCGAAAGCAAATATTTATATGATTTTTTACAAAAATAAAATCAGGTTTTACCTTTACTTGAAATGGATATTTTTGTTAAAACATTCATATTCATGGTTTAGGATCTATGCTATGGATGGTTTTAAGCATTGAACATGCAAAAGTGACAAAAAAAGTGGTACCAATCAGATAATAAACATTTAATTTTCGGGTGTCATTTTAATAAATACGTTGTATATTGTAAGCTATATGGGCTGGATTCTAGAATACCTACCACACTTGAAATAGCAACTTTCTTGTTGCTATGTTTTCATTTAGATAAAATATGATAAAAAATTATAAAATTCGGGCGTACAAGCAAATATTTATATGATTTTTTACAAAAATAAAGTCGGACTTTACCTTTTCTTGAAATGGATATTTTTGTTAAAAAATTCATATTCATGCTTTAGGAACTATATTATGGATGGTTTTAGCATTGGACATGCAAAAGTGACCAAAACGTGGTACCAATCAGATAATAAACATTAAATTTTCAGGTGTCATTTTATTGAATACGTTGTATATTGTAAGCTACATGGGCTGGATTCTAGAATACCTACTACACTTGAAATAGCAATTTTCTTGTTGCAATGATTTCTTTTAGCTAACATATGATAAGAAATTATAAAATTCTGGCGTGGAAGCAAATATTTATATGATTTTTTACAAAAGTAAACTCAGATTTTTACCTATTTTTTAAATGGATATTTTTGTTAAAAGATTAATATTCATGCTTTAGGATCTATACAATAGATGGTTTTAGCAATGGACATGCAAAAGTGACCGAATCATGGTACCAATAAGATAATATACATTCAATTTTCGGGTGTCATTTTAATGAATACGTTGTATATTATAAGCTACATGGGCTGGATTCTAGAATACCTACCACACGTGAAATAGCAATTTATTTCTTGCAATGTTTTCTTTTTGCTAATATATGTAAAATAATTGTAAAATTTTGGTGCTCGGAAGCAAATAGTTATATAATTTTTTACAAAAATTAAGTCAGATTTTACCTATTCTTGATGAATACGTTGTATATTGAAAGCTACTGGGGCTGCATTCTAGAATACCTATCACATTTGAAATTGCAATTTCTTGTTGCAATGTTTTCTTATAGCTAAAATATGATGAAGAATTATAAAATTCAGGCGCGGAAGCAAATATTTATATGATTTTTTACAAAAATAAAGTCAGATTTTACTTATTCTTGAAATGAATATTTTTGTTAAAACATTCATATTCATGCTTTAGGTTCTATACTATGAATAATTTTAGCGTTGGACATGAAAATGTGACCAAAACGTGGTACCAATCAGTTAATAAACATTCAATTTTCGGGTGTCATATTAATGAATACGTTGTATATTGTAAGCTTCATTGGCTGGATTCTAGAATACCTACCACACTTAAAATAGCAATTTTCTTGTTGCAATGTTTTCTTTTAACAAAAATATGATGAAGTATTATAAACAAATATAATTTTTTATCATATTTTAGCTAAAAGAAAGCAATGCATCAAGAAAATTGCTATTTCAAGTGTGGAAGGTATTCTAGATTCCAGCCCATGTATCTTAAAATATACAACGTATTCATCAAAAATAGGTAAACTCTGTCTTTATTTTTGTAAAAAATCATATTAATATTTGCTTCCGCGCCCGAATTTTATTATTTTTCATCATATTTGAGCTAAAAGAAAACATTGCAACAAGAAAATTGCTATTTCAAGTGTGGTATGTATTTAAGAATCCAGCCCATGTAGCTTACAATATACAACGTATTCATTAAAATTACACCTAAAAATTAAATGTTTATTATCTGATTGGTACCAATTTATGGTCACTTTTGCATGTCCAATGCTAAAATTATCCATAGTATAGGTCCAAAAGCATGTATATGAATGTATTAACAAAAATATCCATTTCTAGAATAGGTAAATTCTGACATTATTTTTGTAAAAAATCATATAAATATTTGCTTCCGCGCTAGAATTTTTAAATTTTCCATCATATTTTAGCTAAAAGAAAACATTGCAACAAGAAAATTGCTATTTCAAGTGTGGTAGTTTTTCTAGAATCCAGCCCATTTAGCTTACAATACACAACGTATTCATGAAGAATAGGTAAAATCTGACTTTATTTTTGTAAAAAATCATATAAATATTTGCTTCCGCGACCGAATTTTATAATTTTTTATTATATTTTAGCTAAAAGAAAACATTGCAACAAGATAATAGCTATTTCAAGTGTGGTAGGTATTCTAGAATCCAGCCTATTTAGATTACAATATACAACGTATTCATTAAAATGACAACCGAAAATTAAATGTTTATTATCCGATTGGTACCAAGTTATGGTCACTTTTGCATGTCCAATGCTAAAATTATCCATAGTATAGGTCCAAAAGCATGTATATGAATGTTTTAACAAAAATATCCATTTCAAGAAAAGGTAAAGTCTGACTTTATTTTAATGTAAAAAATTATATAAATATTTGCTTCCGCGCCCGAATTTTATAATTTTTTATCATATTTTAGCTAAAAGAAAACATTGCAACAAGAAAATTGCTATTTTAAATGTGGTAAGTATTCTAGAAACCAGCCCATGTAGCTTCAAATATACAACGTATTCATCAAACATAGGTAAAATCTGACTTTATATTTGTAAAAAATCATATAAATATTTGCTTTCTCGCCCGAATTTTATAATTTTTTATCATATTTTAGCTAAAGAAAACATTGCAACAAGAAAATTGCTATTTCAAGTGTGGTATGTATTCTAGAATACAGCCCATGTAGCTTACAATATACAACATATTCATTGAAATGACACCTGAAAATTAAATGATTATTATCTGGTTGGTTGCAAGTTATGGTTACTTTTGCATGTCCTATGCTAAAATTATCCATAGTATAGGTCCAAAAGCATGTATATGAATGTTTTAACAAAAATATCCATTACAAGAATAGGTAAAATTTGACTTTATTTTTGTAAAAAATCATATTAATATTTTCTTCCGCGCCCGAATTTTATAACTTTTCATCATATATTAGCTAAAAGAAAACATTGCAACAAGAAAATTGCTATTTAAAGTGTGGTAAGTATCCTAGAATCCAGCCCATGTAGCTTACATTATACAACGTATCCATCAAAAATAGGTAAAATCTGACTTTATTTTAATGTAAAATATTATATAAATATTTGCTTCCGCGTTCGAATTTTAAATTTTTTTATCATATTTTAGCTAAAAGAAAACATTCAACAAGAAAATTGCTATTTCAAGTGTGGTAGGTATTTTAGAATCCAGCCCATGTAGCTTACAATATACAAAGTATTCATCAAAAAGAGGTAAAATCCGACTATATTTTTGTAAAAATATTATATAAATATTTGCTTCCGCGCTCGAATTTTTTAATTTTTCATCATAGTTTAGCTAAAAGAAAACATTACAACAAGAAAATTGTTATATAAAGTGTGGTAGGTGAATTCTAAAATCCAGGCCATGTAGCTTACAATATACAACATATTAATCAAAAACAAGTAAAATCTGACTTTATTTTTGTAAAAAATCATATAAATATTTGCTTCCGCGCCGGAATTTCATAATTCTCTATCATATTTTAGCTAAAAGAAAACATTGCAACAAAAAAATTGCTATTTCAAGTGTGGTAAGTATTCTAGAATTCAGCCCATGTAGCTTACAATATACAACGTATTCATTAAAATGACACCCGAAAATTAAATGTTTATTATCTGATTGGTACCACATTTGTTCACTTTTGCATGTCCAATGCTTAAAACAATCCATAGTATAGATCCTAAAGCATGAATATGAATGTTTTAACAAAAATATCCATTTCTAGAATAGGTTAAATCTGACTTTATTTTGGTAAAAAATCATATGAATATTTGTTTCCGCGCCTGAATTTTATAATTCTTTATCATATTTTAGCTAACAGAAAACATTGCAACAAGAAAATTGCTATTTTAAGTGTGGTAGGTATTCCAGAATCCAGCCCAAGTAGCTTACAATATACAACGTATTCATCAAGAATAGGTAAAATCTGACTTTTTTTTTGTAAAAAATCATATAAATATTTGCTTCCGCGCTAGAATTTTATCATTCCCCATCATATTTTAGCTAAAAGAAAACATTCCAACAAGAAAATTTCTATTTCAAGTGTGGTAGGTATTCTAGAATCCAGCCCATGTAGCTTACAATATACAACGTATTCATCAAGAATAGGTAAAATCTGACTTAATTTTTGTAAAAAATCATATAAATATTTGCTTGCGCGCCCGAATTTTATAATTCTTCATCATATTTTAGCTAAAAGAAAACAATGCAACAAGAAAAATGCTATTTCAAGTGTTGTAGGTATTCTAGTATCCAGCCCATGTAGCTTACAATATACAACGTATTCACTAAAATGACACCCAAAAATTTTATGTTTATTATCTGACTGGTACCACGTTTTGTTTTTTTTTTGCATTTCCAATGCTAAAATTATCCATAGTATAGATAATAAAGCATGAATATGAATGTTTTAACAAAAATATGTATTTCAAGAATAGGTAAAATCTGAATTTATTTTTGTAAAAAATCATATAAATATTTGCTTCCGCTCCCGAATTTTATAATTCTTTATTATATTTTAGCTAAAAGAAAACATTTCTACAAGAAAATTGCTAATTCAAGTGTGGTAGGTAATCTAGAATCCAGCACATGTAGCTTACAATATACAACGTATTCATTAAAATGACACCCGAAAATTGAATGTTTATTATCTGCTTGGTACCACGTTTTGGTCACTTTTGCATTTCCAATGCTTAAAACCAACCATAGTATTGATCCTAACGCATGAAGATGAATGTTTTAACAAAAATATCCATTTCAAGAATAGGTAAAATCTGACTTTATATTTGTAAAAATTCATATAAATATTTGCTTCCACGCCCGAATTTTATATTTTTTTATCATATTTTAGCTAAAAGGAAACATTGCAGCAAGAAAATTGCTATTTCAGGTGTGGTAGGTATTCTAGAATCCAGCCCATGTAGCTTACAATATACAACGTATTCATGAAAATGACACCCGAAACTTGAATGTTTATTATTGGACTGGTAATACGTTTTGGTCACTTTTGCATGTCCAATGCTTAAAACCATCCATAGTATAGATACTAAAGCATGAATATGAATGATTTAACAAAAATATCTATTTTAAGAATAGGTAAAATCTGACTTTATTTTTGTAAAAAATCATATGAATGTTTGCTTTCGCGCCTGAATTTCATCATTCTTCATCATATTCTAGCTAAAAGAATACATTGAAACAAGAAAATTGCTATTCCAGGTGTGGTAGGTATTCTAGTATCCAGCCCATGTAGCTTACAATATACAACGTATTCATCAAGAATAGGTGAAATCCGACTTTATTTTTGTAAAAAATCATATAAATATTTGCTTCCGAAACCGAATTTTATAATTCTCCATCATATTTTAGCTAAAAGAAAACATTGCAACAAGAAAATTGCTATTTCAAATGTAATATGTATTGTAGAATCCAGCCCATGTAGCTTACAATATACAACGTATTCATTAAAATGACACCCGAAAATTGAATGTTTATTATCGGACTGGTACCACATTTTGGTCACTTTTGCATGTCCAATGCTTAACACCATCCATAGTATAGATCCTAAAGCATGAATATGAGTGTTTTAACAAAAATATCCATTTCAAGAATAGGTAAAATCTGACTTTATTTTTGTAAAAAATCATATAAATATTTGCTTCCGCGCCCGAATTTTATATTTCTTTATCGTATTTTAGCTAAAACAAAACATTGCAACTAGAAAATTGCTATTTCAATTGTGGTAGGTATTCTAGTATCCAGCCCATGTAGCTTAAAATATACAACGTATTCATTAAAATGACACCCGAAAATTTCAAATTTATTATTTGATTGCCACTATGTGGTCTACATATTTGTAAATAAAAAGAAAATGGAAAGGTAATTGGGGAATGCATTGATCCAGAATCCAATCCATTACATATCTACTGATAACAGGGCTGAATACACTACCCATTGGGCAACCAAATTTTTTATGGTAATGTTGTCCATCGTAAATAAAGAAAGTATTGTTAAAGATAAAATTGATAATATCAATGAACACGTTTTTAGGTATATTCGTATGTTTATTTATCAACTCCCATTTTTCCTCAATAACTTTGACTGCTAAGTCTATGGGGATGTTAGTGAAAAGGCTGATGATATCCGAACTAATAATAACAAAATTGTCTGGTAATTGAAAATTTTAAACATATTCTGAGAATTGAAAACTGTCTTTAATGTAGTATCGGGTTTCATTCTCAATTGAAAGAGATAGGATATCGGTTATGAACTAACAAAGTTTTGAAGTGGGCGAAAAAATTGATGAGATTATTGGTCTAATGGCTAGATTTTCTTTATAGGTTTTCGGAAGCCCGTAAAATTTGGCAGTTTGTGCGTTATATAATGTTAAAGATTTGGCTGTTTCGTCTAATATAAAATTATTAGTTTTGAAGTTGGTTATAATTTTATTGAATTTGTTCTGAGTAGAAACTCTTTTGTCAATGTTAATTTTTTCGTAATATCTATCGTCATTCAACACAGACAAACATAAAGTGTTATATTTATCTTTAGGTAAGGAAACTGTCACGTTATCTTTATCGGAATTGATTATTAGTAATGAAGGTTGCTGCTTAAGGAACAATTTAACATTTTTGTACATGGTATTGATAGTATCGTCTATTTGTAAATTCTTATGATAGAAATTAGTAATGATATTAGTAGCTTTGGCTCGCAAAATATTCCGATCGCCGTGGCTAATACTAATAGCTACTTCTGAATCTGCTAATAAATTCTTTGATTTTATTTCTTTTTTTGTAGGTGAAACACCAAACTTGTTACCCAGAGCAAGAATGTTTTTTACTTCTTCTGGGAAAGTTATATCTGTTAAGTTTTTAAACCAATTTTCTTTAGTTCAAATCAGTCTTTCGGCCATGTGGAATACAATTTTATAAAATTTCTACATATTTCAGAACAGTGTAAATCAAAAAAAATTAAACAATGTCATTTTCTGTGTTTTAAAAATTTTCAAATTCCTGACTAATGCTATATTTCTAATACGATTTTGTCAATTTAAACTTAAAGTTAAAACTTATTTTTTCCCTGATGAAGTTACAAAATTAGTAAAGAAATATTGGACTTTAATAAAAATGAACTACAAAAAAAATTTTTACGAATGAATTATTAATATAATTCCTGCCTAATATCCGCCGAGAAATCCGTGAAAACATTTGTATCATCAACAAGTACGGCGTTACTTCTTCCCAACATAAATATGAATGTTTTAACAAATATATCTATTTCAAGAATAGGTAAAATCTGACTTTATTTTTGTAAAAATTCATATAAATATTTGCTTCCGCTCCCGAATTTTATAATTCTTCATCATATTTTAGCTAAAAGAAAACATTGCAACAAGAAAATTGATATTTCAAGTGTGGTAGATATTCTAGAATCCAGCCCATGTAGCTTACAATATACAACGTTTTTATCAAGAAAAGGTAAAATCGGACTTAATTTTTGTAAAAAATCATATAAATATTTGCTTCCGCGCCCCAATTTTGTAATTTTTCACCATATTTCAGCTAAAACAAAACATTGCAACAAGAAAATTACTATTTCAAGTGTGGTAGGTACTCTAGAATCCAGCCCATGTAGCTTACAATATACAACGTATTCATTAAAATGACACCTGAAAATTTAATGTTTATTATCTGATTGGTACTACGTTTTGGTCCTAAAGCATGAATATGAATGTTTTAACAAAAATATCCATTTCAAGAATAGGTAAAATCTGACTTTATTTTTGTAAAAAATCATATAAATATTTGCTTCCCCGCCCGAAATTCACAATTCTTTATCATATTTTAGCTAAAAGAAAACATTGCAACAAGAAAATTGATATTTCAAGTGTGGCAGGTATTCTAGAATTCAGCCCATGTAGATTACAATATACAAAGTTTTCATGAAGAAAAGGTAAATCGGACTTTATTTTTGAAAAATTCATATAAATATTAGCTTCCGCGCCCGAAGTTTATAATTTCTCATCATATTTTAGCTAAAAGAAAACATTGCAACAAGAAAATTGCTATTTCAAGTGTGGTAGGTATTCTAGAATCCAGCTTATGTAGCTTACAATATACAACGTATTCATTAAGATAACACCCAAAAATTAAATGTTTATTATCTGATTGGTACCACGTTTTGGTCACTTTTGCATTTCCAATGCTAAAATTATCTATAGTATATATCCTAAAGCAAGAACATGAATGTTTTAACAAAAATATCCATATCAAGAATAGGTAAAATCTGACTTTATTTTTGTAAAAAATCATATAAATATTTGCTTCCGCGCTCGAATTTTATAATTCTTTATCATATTTTAGCTAAAACAAAACATTACAATAAGAAAATTCCTATTTCAAGTGTGGTAGGTATTCTAGAATTCAGCACATGTAACTTACAATATACAACGTATTCATTAAAATGACACCCAAAAATTCAATGTTTATTATCTGATTGGTACCACTTTTTGGTCACTTTTGCATGTCTAATGCTAAAATTATCCATAGTATAGATCCTAAAGCATAAATATGAATGTTTTAACAAAAATATCCATTTAAAGAATAGGTAAAATCTGACTTTATTTTTGTAAAATTGCATGTAAATATTTGCTTCCGCGCCCCAATTTTATAATTCTTCATCATATTTTAGCTAAAAGAAAACATTGCAACAAAAAAATTGCTATTTCAAGTGTGGTAGCTATTCCAGAATCCAGCCCAAGTAGCTTACAATATACAACATTTTCATCAAGAAAAGGTAAAATCGGACTTTATTTTTGTAAAAAATCATATAAGTATTTGCTTTCGCGCTCGAATTTTATAATTTTTTACCATATATTAGCTAAAAGAAAACATTGCAACAAGAATATTGGTATTTCAAGTGTGGTAAGTACTCTAGAATCCAGCCCATGTAGCTTACAATATACAACGTATTAATTAAAATGACACCCAAAAATTTAATGTTTATTATCTGATTGGTACCACGTTTTGGTCACTTTTGCATGTCCAATGCTTACAACCATACATACTATAGATCCTAAAGCATTAATATGAATGTTTTAACAAAAATTTCCATTTCAAGAATAGGTAAAGTCTGACTGTATTTTTGTAAGAAATCATATAAATATTTGCTTCCACGCCCAAATTTTATAATTCTTCATTATATTTTAGCTAAAAGAAAACGTAACAACAAGAAAATTGCTATTTTACGTGTAGTAGGTATTCTAGAATCCAGCACATGTAGCTTACAATATACAACGTATTCATCAAGAAAAGGTAAAATCTGACTTTATTTTTGTAAAAAATCATATAAATATTTGCTTCCGCACCCGAATTTTATAACTTTTCATCATATTTTAAGTAAAAGAAAAGATTGCAACAAGAAAATTGCTATTTCAAGTGTGGTAGGTATTCTAGAATCCTGCCCATTTAGCTTACAATATACAACGTATTCATTAAAATGACACCCGAAAATTGAATGTTTATTATCTGATTGGTACCACTTTTTGGTCACTTTTGCATGTCCAATGCTAAAATTATCCATAGTATAAATCCTAAAGCATAAATATGAATGTTTTAACAAAAATATCCATTTAAAGAATAGGTAAAATCTGACTTTATTTTTGTAAAATGGCATGTCAATATTTGCTTCCGCGCCCCAATTTTATAATTCTTCACCATATTTTAGCTAAAAGAAAACATTGCAACAAAAAAATTGCTATTTCAAGTGTGGTAGCTATTCCAGAATCCAGCCCAAGTAGCTTACAATATACAACATTTTCATCAAGAAAAGGTAAAATCGGACTTTATTTTTGTAAAAAATCATATAAGTATTTGCTTTCGCGCTCGAATTTTATAATTTTTTACCATATATTAGCTAAAAGAAAATATTGCAACAAGAATATTGGTATTTCAAGTGTGGTAAGTACTCTAGAATCCAGCCCATGTAGCTTACAATATACAACGTATTAATTAAAATGACACCCAAAAATTTAATGTTTATTATCTGATTGGTACCACGTTTTGGTCACTTTTGCATGTCCAATGCTTACAACCATACATACTATAGATCCTAAAGCATAAATATGAATGTTTTAACAAAAATTTCCATTTCAAGAATAGGTAAAGTCTGACTGTATTTTTGTAAGAAATCATATAAATATTTGCTTCCACGCCCAAATTTTATAATTCTTCATTATATTTTAGCTAAAAGAAAACGTAACAACAAGAAAATTGCTATTTTACGTGTGGTAGGTATTCTAGAATCCAGCCCATGTAGCTTACAATATACAACGTATTCATCAAGAAAAGGTAAAATCTGACTTTATTTTTGTAAAAAATCATATAAATATTTGCTTCCGCACCCGAATTTTATAACTTTTCATCATATTTTAAGTAAAAGAAAAGATTGCAACAAGAAAATTGCTATTTCAAGTGTGGTAGGTATTCTAGAATCCTGCCCATTTAGCTTACAATATACAACGTATTCATTAAAATGACACCCGAAAATTAAATGTTTATTACTTAAATGGTACCATGTTTTGTTCACTTTTGCATGTCCAAAGCTTAAAACCATCCATACTATAGATCCTAAAGCATAAATATGAATGTTTTAACAAAAATATCCATTTCAAGAATAGGTAAAATCTGTCTATATTTTTGTAAAATGTGATATAAATATGTGCTTCCGCGCCCGAATTTTATAATTCTTCATCATATTTTAGCTAAAAGAAAACATTGCAACAAGATAGTTGCCATTTCAAGTGTGGTAGGTATTCTAGAATCCAGCCTATGTAGCTTACAATATACAACGTATTTATCAAGAATAGGTAAAACCTGACTTTATTTTTGTAAAATATCATATAAATATTTGCTTCCGCGTCCGAATTTTATAATTCTTCATCATATTTTAGCTAAAAGAAAACATTGCAACAAGAAAATTGCTATTTCAAGTGTGGTAGGTATTCTAGATCCAGCCCATGTAGCTTACAATATACAACGTATTCATCAAGAATAGGTAAAATCTGACATTATTTTTTTAAAAATTCATATAAATATTTGCATCCGCGCCCGAATTTTATAATTCTTGATCATATTTTAGCTAAAAGAAAACATTGCACCAAGAAAATTGCTATTTCAAGTGTGGTAGGTATTCTAGAATCCAGCTCATGTACCTTACAATATACAACGTATTCATCAAGAATAGGTAAAACCTGACTTTATTTTTGTAAAAAATCATATAAATATTTGCTTCCGTGTCCGAATTTTATAATTCTTCATCATATTTTAGCTAAAATAACACATTGCATTAAGAAAATTGCTATTTCAAGTGTGGTAAGTATTCTAGAATCTAGCCCGTGTAGCTTACAATATACAACGTATTCATCAAGAATAGGTAAAATCTGACTTAATTTTTGGAAAAAATCATATAAATATTTGCTTCCGCACCCGAATTTTATAATTCTTTATCATATTTTAGCTAAAAGGAAATATTGCAACAAGAAAATTGCTATTTCATGTGTGGTAGGTATTCTAGAATACAGCCCATGTAGCTTACAATATACAACGTATTCATCAAGAATAGGTAACACCTGACTTTATTTTTGTAAAAAATCATATAAATATCTGCTTCCGCGCCCGAATTTAATACTTCTTCATCATATTTTAGCTAAAAGAAAACATTGCAACAAGAAAATTGCTATTTCAAGTGTGGTTAGTATTCTAGAATCCAGTTCATGTAGCTTACAATATACAAGGTATTCATTAAAATGACACCCGAAAATTGAATGTTTAGTATCTGACTAGCGAATTCTCGGCTTCGCCGAGCATTCCCTAGAGCTCCGCTGTCAGTTCAAAAAACAAATGCCGATCGACATGAAATAATTATTTTATATATCCACGTTAGGCCTCACCGAGACCTTTCATTAGATTGCAAACACGATATACTTCTAATATATTTTTGCAAAAAACAAAAGCCGGTCGACATGAAACAGTTTTGTCATTTATGTACCCCAACTCTCACCGAGACCTTTTATTTGATATCATACACGACATACTTCTCACAACTTTCTGCATAAAACAAAAGTCGATCGACATGAAATATTTTTATCATATCTTCACGCTAGCCCACACCGAGACTTTTCATTTGATACCAAACATTATATACTTGTGACAAGCTTTGGCAAAAAACAAAAGCTGATCGACATTGACCATTGACCATAATTCTGCACACCAGCCTTCATTGAAACCTTTCATTTGATACCAAACACCGCACACTTCTGACAACTTTTTGCAAAAAAACAAATACCGATCGACATAGCACATTTTTGTCAATTGTGCACGCTAGCCCTCTCCGAGATCTTTCATTTGATACCAAACACGACATAATTTTGACAACTTTTTGCATAAAACAAAAGCCGTTCGACATGGAACATTTTTGTCATTTATGCACACCAGCCTTAAACGAGACCTTTCTTTTGATGCCAAACATGACATATTTGTAACAATTATTTGAAAAACAAAAACCGGTCGATGTAAAATATATTTGTCATTTATGCAAGCCTGAAAACATTTATATAGAAAACATACATTTTTAAAATAATTTCAGAATTTTACAAAATTAATAATTAATATCAAATATAACATTAACTAGAATGACATAATAACAATAATAAACTCTCAGATAGATTTTTTTTTATTTCCGTAACTGTCTAATTTTTGCCGAAAAAAGGTACATATTATATTTCATATATTTCATACAATAGACGTGCGGTTCCATCGGTTATGATTTTATCTGATGTAGAGTTGAAATATGAACAACTTTGTACTTTTGTATATTTGCTCTAAATATATCAGCAGAGAGTATTCGCAATATTTTGAATACTTCGTTTTGTTAAGTGATCATAACTGTAAAATGAAATTAAAATAAAATGAAAAAAATAATGAAATATTACAATAAAAATTATAAACTGTTTTATTTCATTCATTATACTTTTCTTCACATATTTAATTCAAGGCACTCTAATTCCAGGTTAAACAATGACTTGTATTTGGTTTTTTCCGTCATGGCACTGTTATTATTGTCATATTTTAATCAAATTAATATAAAACTTCAGATGAATTTTTTCAAAAAAAATCGTTATGTCAGGGTATGATAATATTATATCATTGAATTCAGAATAATATTCTCTATTGAATAAGCAAATGCAAAAATAGGTTCACATTTAAAATAAAAAAGTTAGGACAGGTATATTGAGAACCACTTGTTTAAAAAAAAATTAGTTTGTCTCATGTTAATAGTGTTGTAAATTAGAAATTGTTTGCTAATTTAACTGACCTTGTAGCTCTTATAGTTCTCGAGATAGCAATAGTGGACAAAATAAAATGAACATCTTTATACACATAATTTTTATAGGTTTAACAATACCGTTTAAACCAGTATTTGTAAAATTTGTTTCTGTATACATCTGAAAAAATCAATAATTTTAATAGTTTAAAAAATCACATAGATGGCACTAATTAAGAATTTTATTGCATCTGCTGAGGAAGAAATCGATATAATTATTAAATTAATTTAATATTTTTATATTATATACATATTTCATATGTATATGAATTAAAATATTATTATTATATTAACTGGTAGTGATAGTGTTGTTATATTTATTCCAAATCACAAGTATGATGTGAAAAGAAGAAAACCTGAATCTCCAGAGTAAATACAAAGGGCTCTTATTTATTATTAAAAATTATGTTATGAAATAAATATAATAATATATATATATATATATATATATATATATATATATATATATATATATATATATATATAAATATGCGTTGGTAACATAAATGTACAATTAAAACTTATTTAGAACAATCTGTATGAAATATTTAAAAAAAAGTCGTGAATCTTTGGAATAAATGTAGATAGAAACTTCTTATGTCTCTCTACGAATAATGAAATGTCAAATCGTAATATAAAACATGTGCTTTAAAAACTGGACTTGGGTGTAATATTTGTCGGACTTCTTGACTTTAACGTTACTATTTTCATGTATGTATTGTTGGTTAGATAATATTATAACATAACAGGTCCATTTTCATGTATAAAATATTAGTTGAAACTTGAAATACTGATCTCGCTTCACTTTCGGTTTCCAAGCCATAACACATACCTTGATTACAATAAAAATAGTAACCATTGATTCTTATCAACAACATTTTCATTATAATAATCATTGTCATATTTTCTCTGTACCAGTCTAATTCTATTGGTACATATGTACATCTACAATGAAAGAGTTGATTGCAGAATATATAGTGTAATAAAAAGTATAATAGTAAGCATTGTAATAAAAACAAGTGTAATAATAAGTCATTGAGAAATATACATAAGTGTCAAAAGGCAAAATAGATTTCAATCATTTTAATACAAAATAGACAAACAACAAAGCATTTATCCATAACATTGGTCCTTCGAGCCGGATATACAACAAGAAGGTACGAGTAAGCATACAAAGGCAGAAAACAGCAACAATTTCACAATTTCTTACTTTTCAATATGGACGCTTTGAAGAAAGTAAGAAAATCTTTGAAAATGCAATTATCAAGATTTAAAACATATGTAGCAGAATACAACCAAGAACAAATACATGAATTGAAAGTTAGACTTGAAAGGGCTGAAAATTTGTGGGACAAATTTGAAGATACACAAACAGCAATAGAAGATTTAGATGAAAATGAAGAAACACATAGACAAGCCTTTGAAGACATGTACTTTGAGGTCGTACCTAAAGCAAGACAGAAAATTGAGCAGACGGTGTGTCATGTTAACACAAGCTCAGCAAGTTTAAAAACAACAAATGCAATCAAAGTAAAACTCCCGACAATAACATTGGCAAAATTTAGTGGAAATTACTCAGAATGGCTCATGTACAGTGACTCATTTCAATCAATAATTGATCAAAACGAAGATCTGTCAAATGTTCAAAAACTTCAATATCTAAGAGGTTCACTACAAGATGAAGCTTTACAAATTATTCAAGCTTTAGAAACTACAGATGAAAACTATCCAATAGCATGGAATTTATTGAAACAACGTTATGAAAATCAACAACTCATTATTAATACACATATGAAGGCTTTATTCGATTTACCGCAGATCAATAAAGAATCACGCAATAATTTAAGACTTTTTATTGACAAAATTAGAACAAATATCAGCGCTTTGAAGACATTAAAAGAACCAGTAGATTATTGGAATACAGTATTGATATATTTATTCAATAGTAAGTTAGACTGGAGGACAAGGCAACAATGGCAAGAAAAACTATCACTAGAAGATAAATCAAAAAGGCCAACACTAGACATATTTCTTGAATTTTTATCAAACAAGTGTCAAACATTGGAAATGACAGAAAAACCTGCAATACTAGAAACAATTAACAAACCATATATAATAAAAAGAAATGCATTGCATGTAACAGCAAATAATCAATCCTTCAGTTGTGCAAATTGTGGCGAGCCGCATCAATTATTCCAGTGCCAAGAATTTCTCAAACTATCAATAAGACAAAGACAAGATGAGGTAAGAAAACTAAAACTTTGTTTAAATTGTTTGAAGCCAGGGCATTATGGACGAGAGTGTAGATCTTCTAGTTCTTGTAAAATATGCCATAAACGCCATAATACTTTGCTACATGAAGAAAATAAAAAAGACAAAACCGATGATCATTTAAAAACTGAAACAAAAACAGCCACAACAGTAGTTAACAATCATTCTTTAAAACAATGTCAAGAATATCATACAATTCTACCTACAGCAACTGTTCTAATTAAAGATAAACATGGAAAACTACACCAAGCCAGAGCTTTGTTGGATTCAGGCTCACAATCAAATTTTATAACCAGGGAATTAATCAGAAAACTAGAATTACCTTGCAGAAAAATAAACATGTTAGTATTTGGAATAAATCAGAGTCTACGCACAATTTCTGAAAATACCCAAGTCACAATGATGTCAAGACACGACAATTATTCAATTACAATGGAATGTTTAATATTAGAAAAAATTACAAATAAATTACCACAATTAACTTTAAATAAAAATGATATAAAACTTCCCCATCATATTAAGTTAGCGGATGACAATTTTGACATAACTTCAAAAATTGATCTACTTATTGGGTCAGAAGTATTTTGGAATATACTTTGTGGAAATCAAATAAGATTTTCAAGAAACAAGCCAATACTACAAAAAACTAGACTTGGATGGATAATTGCAGGTCCAATGAAATTACGACAAACACAATTACAACCAATAAGATCATCATTTTTAACAATCAACGATAATTTGCAAAATCAATTAGAATTATTTTGGAAATTGGAAGACATAAATGAAAAACGTCAATGGACTCCAGAAGAGATAGAATGCGAAAAACAATTTAAAGACACTGTAACTAGAAATGAAGAAGGTCGTTTTATTGTAGGATTGCCAAAGAAGAATAACTTTGAATTAGGTGACTCATATCAAGGAGCAATTAAAAGGTTTGAATCAGTAGAAAGAAGATTAGCATATCAGCCAGAAATCAAAGAAGAGTATATTAAATTTATGCAGACGTATGAAAAACTCGAGCATATGTCAAAAATCAAATCTGAATCAAACGAAACATATAAATTAACTAAACCATATTATTTACCCCATCATCATGTGATCAAACAAGACAGTTTAACGACAAAATTCAGAGTAGTGTTTGACGGCTCATTTAAATCAACGTCAGGAAATTCTTTAAATAATGAACTCCTTGTAGGTCCTAGTATTCAAGAAGATTTATTTAATATTGTTCTACGTTTTAGAATCCATGCATATGTACTTACAGCAGATATAAAAATGATGTTCAGACAAATACTAGTCAAGGAAGAAGATAGACATCTACAAAGAATTGTTTGGAGAGAAGACAGAAACCAGAAACTACAAGAATTTAATCTCAACACAGTAACTTATGGAACCGCATGCGCACCTTTTCTGGCAATAAGAAGCCTTAAGGAATTAGCAGAACAAGATGGTGATCAATTTCCACTAGCAAAGAAAGCTTTGTTATACGACTTCTATATGGATGATGTATTAACCGGTGCAAATACAATAGATGAAGCAATACAACTTCAACAACAACTAAATAATTTATTGAATCAAGGTAAATTCGAACTACGGAAATGGCGAACTAACAACAATGCTATTTTAAATCATATATCAGAAGAAGACAAATCAAATCAACTGTTAGTTATTCAAGAACAAGATAGTCTAAAAACCTTAGGCATATTATGGAATACATTTGAAGACACAATAAACTTTAACATACAGTTAGACAACCAATCGAAATTTACCAAAAGAAGCATACTTAGACAAATAGCTAAAATATTCGATCCGTTAGGTCACATCGGTCCAGTCACTATTAAGGCAAAATTAATTATGCAAACACTCTGGCAATTAAAAATTGAATGGGACGAAGAAGTTCCTGAAGAAATTTATAAGGATTGGATGCAATATCGTCTTTCATTACCAATAATTAATAAATTTCAAATTAAAAGAAATGTCAATCCAGGAAATAAATATCAAAATATAGATATTCACGGTTTTTGTGACGCATCAACTACAGCGTATGGAGCGTGTGTTTATGCTACAAGTATCAACCAAACTCAAGATCGAACTACACGTCTACTTTGTGCCAAGGCAAGAGTTTCACCTCTAAAAACTATATCATTACCAAGGCTGGAACTTTGTGGCGCAACGATATTAGCAAAATTAATATCAGCAGTTAAACAATCACTAAAGGACAAGGTGAGAAAGATATATCTATGGTCAGACTCAACAATTGTACTACATTGGAAAAAAACTCCACCAAATATACTAAAGACATTTACAGCAAATCGAGTGGCAAAAATACAAGAATATACATCTGATGCTATATGGCAACATGTTAATAGTGTAGAAAATCCAGCAGATATTATATCTCGTGGAGAAACTGCAGATCAACTAATTCAAAACAAACTCTGGTGGTTTGGTCCCAATTGGTTACAAAACAACAATTGGCCAGAACAAATAAATTACAATGAAGATCCCATATTAGAATTAAAAACAAATACGATGTTAGTTATACATCAAGAAGATTTTAGTATATTAACAAAATATTCTTCATGGTTCACACTATTGAGAGTAATCAGCTATTTACTAAGGTTTGGAAGAAACCTAAGACAAAAAGACTCAAGAAAGTTTGGCGCATTAGATACAACAGAATTAAATAATGCAAGAGAAACGATTGTTCGTTTAGTACAAGAACAAGAGTTTTCTCAAGAAATTAAAGAACTCAGAAAAAATGGTATAGTTACAAGTAAGAGTAAATTATTAAATTTAAATCCATTTTTGGACAACAAAGGATTAATAAGAGTGGGTTGTAAGGTTGAATAATGCGGACATAACCATTGATCAAAAACATCCATATTTATTACCCTCTAAACATCATGTCACAAATCTTATAATTCAACATGAACATAAGAAACTTCATCATTGTGGACAAGAACAATTATTGGCTATAGTACGTTTAACATATTGGCCAATAAGCGGCAGACAAGCAGTTAAGAGAACCATACGAAATTGTCACCAATGTTTTCGTTTCAAACCTAAGATACCAGATCATCTGATGGGAAATTTACCAAGTCCAAGAGTTAAGGGATATACTAGTAGACCATTCACTATTTGTGGAATCGATTATGCAGGACCCTTACAATTAAAGCCACACAATCGACGCGGTAAATATCAAATTATTAAAGGATATGTAGCTGTATTCGTATGTTTTAGTACTAAAGCAGTACATATTGAATTGATTAGTGATCTCACTACAGAAGCATTTCTAGCAGCGTTACGACGATTCATATCTAGAAGAGGTATTTGTAAGGAAATTTATTCAGATAACGCTACCAATTTCACAGGTGCAAATAATAAACTAAATGAAATATTTGAATTTCTGAAAAACTCAAATAGTGATATAGATCAAGATTTACAATCCAGAGGCATACAGTGGCACTTTATACCACCACGTGGCCCACATTTTGGCGGGTTGTGGGAGGCCGCAGTAAAGGCTACAAAAAGGCATTTATATACAGTCACACAAGGATTAATATTAACTTTCGAAGAATGTACAACACTTTTGATCGAAATTGAGGCGATTCTAAATTCTAGACCTCTAATACCTCTATCAGCGAGTCCCAATGACCTGATTCCTATAACTCCAGCACATTTTCTCATTGGGGATTCTCTAATTGAACCAGTAAGTTATGTATACGAAGACGTACCGGACAACCATTTATCTAGATGGCAGCATCTCCAAAAAATTAAGCAACATTTTTGGAAACGTTGGTGTAGAGATTATCTACATTGTTTACAACAAAGAACACGATGGCAACGAACTACACCCAACATTGAACCAGGTACCATAGTGTTACTTATCGAAGACAATGTTCCTCCTCTACGATGGCCAATGGGATGGATCTTAGAGACATTTCCCGGCAAAGATGGAATAGTGCGTATAGTATCTGTACGTACATCAAGTGGTGTATTAAAAAGGCCTGTCAAACGTGTATGTGTTTTACCGAGTGAAACAGAATCGATTTAATCTATAATATTTATCTTAACATAACATGTAATTATTACTAAGTTTTTGAAAGAACTAATCTTTCAACGCGGGCGGAATGTAATAAAAAGTATAATAGTAAGCATTGTAATAAAAACAAGTGTAATAATAAGTCATTGAGAAATATACATAAGTGTCAAAAAGCAAAATAGATTTCAATCATTTTAATACAAAATAGACAAACAACAAAGCATTTATCCATAACATATAGAATTATTGCGAATTTGTCTATCGTATGAAATTTTTAATACGGTTTTATTTTTTGATTTCTACTTTCTACTCATTCTCTTTATGATAATACAGCAAAATGAATATCTAGTCTTATTGATTTTAAATACATAACACATTCTCATACTTATATTTTCAGCAATGTCAAAATGACAAGATAATTTGACAACTTTATTTTGGATGCGTTCAAACATGTGTTATAAAGTCGGATTACTGAATGTGACCGTTAAGTGCAAATTTTTAAATTCAAGGAAACTTGTTAATAAATTTAATTAGAACACAATATATTTTTTAATAAAAATATTATAAATATACCTTAACAAATAACAATAGGATTTTAGGGTTTTGAAAATTTACAAAAAGAACAGCTATCTTTTCATGCAATCCATTCACCTGGGAGCACATGTCATCAAAAGCATTTATCAATTAATATTTGGTTTCAGAAAGTGTTTATTGTTTGAAATATCAATGATAAATGAATAATTAGATAGATACTTTGTTTTTGTTAACGTTTTCATTTAAAAAATCATCTCATTCCGTAACAAAATACAATAGAAATTTAAAAAATCTAATCTTTGTTGTAATCAACTATTTTCATCTGAAATTTGATGAAAGAATACATAAAGAATGTATAAAATGCAGTTACTTACAGTTTAATATAATCCAGATACATAATTGAAAATAATTATTGTATAATAAATTATTAAACATTTCTTCCAAAGGGGTATGAAGGAAAGGTTTGTCAGTATTTTTAAATAAATGTGTTTATGACTGAATACGACGCGCCTTGTTTGATTTCCATAATTAAATTTTTGTCAGTAGTGTTATTATCCGTAATTTTATGTTATTCTTTTCATTCTATGAAAATATTCTTGTTTGGATAACTACGAGTATAACTGAAAACACATATTTAAATACATTCAAGAAAATATAAAATTACATACTTACATTATAAAATGTAGTGTAATTTAACTTTTAAACTAATTTTACTATATATTTCTCCAAGCAAATACAAGACTTGCAAGATGATTTTTTTAATAGAGCTGACGTTTTGACAAACGTCATATGTCATGAAAATTTAAATATTGTAAATAAGGTTTGCCGTAAATTATTATGTACAATGCACTTTTATGATAATCAGTTACATTTCAGTAGTGTTATTATCAATAATTTTGTTATTTCTCTTCTATAAATATACTCTTGTTTGGATAACCAATTAAAAATTGTAACTGAAATGAAAATACATCTTCAAATACAACGAAACAAATTTAAAATAACATACTTACATCACAAAGTGTATTGTACATAGTTTACTTTATATTTCTGTATATTTCTCTTTGAAAATATAAAACTTGTGCCACGAATTTTTTGATTGACTGACCCAACAGATTATTAACGTCAAACGTCATAAAATTAAATATTTTAAATGCACCACACTTAACATTCAGTGTATATGTATATATTTCGCTCACTATTATAATGTGTAAAAATTAAATTACCTTTACAATATCACTTTTCATTTTCAAAATAAATCAATTAAAATTTAATATTGAATTGTCAAAAATGACGGATGGCACAGTAATTCTTTTTAAATTGAAACCTGGCATCTAGGATATTTTTTTCAGTTTTGTTCCAGTTTTCCTTTTTCGCTTAGTTTTCGATTTTTTACACAAAAACTATGCACGGTAAAAATATGAGACACCCTAAAGCGATTGGTCCTCAATAATCCACATCTAATAAAATAATATTAAAATTATTACATGAACGGTTTGACCTGTACTCGTGAGCAAACTTTTTGCGATGCTCGAGATGAATCCAAATATAGATATATAGTGAATCTATTAAAATAGTATATGACTAGCGAATTCTCGGCTACGCCGAGCATTCCCTAGAGCTCCGCTGTCAGTGTAAAAGACAAATGCCGATCGACATGAAACAATTATTTCATATTTCCACGTCAGGCCTCACCGAGACCTTTCATTAGATTGCAAACACGATATAATTCTAATAATTTTTTGCAACAAACAAAAGCCGGTCGACATGAAACATTTTTATGATTTATGTATCCCAGCCCTCAACGAGACCTTTCATTTGATACCAAACACTATATACTTGTGACAACCTTTTGCAAAAAACAAAAGCCGATCGACATTGACCATTTTTGTCAATTCTGCACACCAGCCTTTATTCAAACATTTCATTAAATACCAAACACCACACACTTCTGACAACTTTTTGCAAAAAACAAATACCGATCGACATGGCACATTTTTGTCAATTCTGCACGCTAGCTCTCATCAAGACGTTTCATTTGAGACCAAACTTGACATACTTTTGAGAACTTTTTGTAGAAAACAAAAGCCGATCGGAATGGAACATTTTTGTCAATTTTGTACGCGAGCCCTCGCCAAGACCTTTCATTCGATACCAAATACGACATATTTCTGACAACTTGTTGCAAATAACAAAATATGAAGTCAATCAGTCTTCCCTTTATTATAATCAATATTTTTGGGTTAAAATCAACTATTTGTTTTTTATAATCAAAGTTTTCGTTTTGAAATAAAAAATTTACATTTGTTAATAACAATTCTTAAATTTGTTCATGAAATATTTCAAAATTAGAACGACGTATCTTGATTACAACCATTATTTTGTTTGAAAATCTCTACACCCTGTTTTTCACACTATATCATTATGTACTATACATTCGTTACACTTTGCTGAATCTAATGAAACAAACAGATTTAAATTATCTCTTTTAGTTTTAGAGATACAGTCATTTTAAGATATTGACACATACCTTAAAATGTCAACGAAACATTAAAATTGTGCTTTTATTTGTGTGAATCCTACACTTGTATTTTTTTGGGGACAATTCTTAAAATATGGTCATTAGTTAAGAAAAGTACGCTGAATTCAAAAAATGTAAACGAATTTGAATTATCTTTATTAGTTTAAAAGTTACAATGACTTAAAAATGAATGTTTATATTACGTTGTGTTTTTCATACCCTAATTTTGCTATTTTATACACCCTGTATTTTTTTCTCAAAAACTATAAAAATATGGTCATTTATTATATAAACTATCCTGAATGCAATGTAGTAAACAGATCTCAGAATCTCAAACTTGTAATACTAGAGACAAACTACTGAAATGTTGGACTTAAGGTAATAAAAGTACGCCAAATCCAAAAATGTAAACGTATTTAATGAACATCTACTAGTTTTGAAACTACAAGCTTAGAAAAATTGGTGAATTTCAACTTGAAATCGACATGTTTTAATTAAAATCCAACATTTTGTGTGTTATAGTAAAAATTTTTCATATAGTGAAAATAAAAATAAAGTCAATCAATATGCTTTTTGTTATAATCAACACTTTTTTAATTAAAATCAACACATTTTTGAGTATAATTAACATTTTTTTTAAATTAAAATCAACATTTTACTTATTGTAATCAATGTTTTCATTTTAAATTCAATATTTGTACACATTTTGTTAAACATATTACATGAAATATCAAAACATACAAACGAACAAAACGTTTTTATTAACAGTACATTCAAAAATATCATTAATCAATATTATTTTTCATGCAATTACCATTTTCTTAACAAATATCAAACAATTATTTACCACTGACAGATGTAGTATGTGTTGATTATCAGTCCGGGATTAATCTTATGATTTTTAAAGCAATTGAAGCTGTACTCGTATAATAAATAAATCATAAAAGGAGAAAATATAATGCATCCTTGCATACAACCAAAATAATATTCAAGAATGGATTATTTATTTATAAAACCATGTTCATCCACCATCTTGTTAACGTTAAAACGATTTAAAGTTACCCAGTGGCACCTTTAAGTTTAGAGGTGACCGTTAGCGTTAGCGGCGGTGAAAATTGACACTAGAATACGATTTTTTAGAGGTCAGCTCTAAACTGTGCTAAAGGTAACCTTTAAGTTTTAACGTTGACAGCAGAATAGCACTCGTTATGTTTTATGAATCTATGAAAATAGTATATGACTAGCGAATTCTCGGCTACGCCGAGCATTCCCTAGAGCTCCGATATCAGTGCAAAAAACAAATGCCGATCAAAATGAAACAATTATTTAATATTTCCACGTCAGGCCTCACCGAGACCTTTCATTAGATAGCAAACACGATATACTTCTAATAATTTTTTGCAAAAAACAAAAGCCGGTCTACATTAAACATTTTTGTCATTTATGTTCCCCAACTCTCACCGAGACCTTTCATTTGATATCATACACGACATAATCCTGACAACTTTCTGCATAAAACAAAAGTCGATTGACATGAAACATTTTTATCATATCTACACGCTAGCCCACACCGAGACTTTTCATTTGATACCAAACACTATATACTTGTGAAAACCTTTTGCAAAAAACAAACGCCGATCGACCTTGACCATTTTCGTTAATTCTGCACACCAGGCTTCATTGTAACCTTTCATTTGATACCAAACACGACACACTTCTGGCAACTTTTTGCATAAAACAAAAGCCGATTGACATGAAACATTTTTATCATATCTACACGCTAGCCCACACCGAGACTTTTCATTTGATACCAAACACTATATACTTGTGACAACCTTTTGCAAAAAACAAAAGCCGATCGACCTTGACCATTTTCGTTAATTCTGCACACCAGGCTTCATTGTAACCTTTCATTTGATACCAAACACGACACACTTCTGGCAACTTTTTGCAAAAAAACAAATACCGATCGACATAGCACATTTTTGTCAATTCTGCACGCTAGCCCTCTCCGAGACCTTTCATTTGATACCAAACACGACATACTTCTGACAACTTTTTGCATATAACAAAAGCCGATCGAAATGGAGCATTTTTGTCAATTCTGCACGCTAGCCCTCAACGAGACCTTTCATTTGATACCAAATATTACACACTTCTGACAACTTTTTGCAAAAAACAAATACCGATCGACATAGCACATTTTTATCAATTCTGCACGCTAGCCCTCTCCGAGACCTTTCATTTGATATCAAACACGACATACTTCTGACATCTTTTTGCATTAAACAAAAGCCGATCGACATGGAACATTTTTGTCAATTCTGCACGCTAGCCCTCAACGAGATCTTTCATTTGAGACCAAACTCAACATATCTTTGAGAAATTTTTGCAAAAAACAAAAGCCGATCAACATTGACCTTTTTTGTTAATTCTACACGCCAGCCCTTGTCGAGCCTTTTCATTTGATACCAAACACCAAATACTTCTCACAACTTTTTCCAAAAAACCAAAGCCGTTCGATATAGAACATATTTGTTCATTCTGCACGCTAGCCCTCATCGTGACCTAGCCTAATATAACATTCACTGTCTTCAGTAATGTTCATTTGGGAATATTTGTTCTTTGTTTAGTTACTTTATTAAACATTTGGCAATATTGACTTATGTAATTCGAAAATACCCAAACACGACTTTTTTCTGACAACATTTTGCAAAAAACAAATTCTAATCTACATAGAACATTTTTGTCATTCGTGCACACCAGTCCGTATTGTGTCGTTTCCTTAAAACCCAAGGACGACCTACATCTAACAATTTTTTACGAAAAACAAATGCAGATCGACATGACACATCTTTTTGTCATTTTAAAACTGGCCCTTATGGTTTTCTTTCTTTTGATATCAAACACAGCAAAGTGTTCAATTTAATTAGGAACATTTTATTTTTATTTAGTTACTTCATAATTTGGCAACACTGTTAGAATTAAAAAATAGTGGTTATTTTTTAAATTTATAAATTAATTTTGTCAACCCTAATACAACTGCCACCGTCTTCAGTGAAGTTAGTTTAGGAATATTTGGTTTTAATTTAGTTACCTCATCACACATTTGGCAACATTGACTTTTGACATTGGAAACGTCAAAATTTATATTAATTAAATACGTTATGTTTTAAACTTTAATTAGTTGTAACACCTTTGCTCAAGTCTATTATTCATGAAATTGTTTTTAAATCTTTGATATCAATGTTCTATTAAAAGATATACTCATTTAAAGTTCATAGACAGATTGTCAAAAGTGACGAATGACGGCGTGATTCTTCTTAAAGTTAGACATAGCCTCTGGGATCCATTGTTTCAAGGTACTAATTATGCACAGTTTTTATTTTTTTACATGAAAACCACTCACAGTAAAAATACGAGACCCCAAAAGGATCGTAATTCACATTATTCCCTACAATCTAAAAAAAAATTGCATCAATCTCTTGTATGGTTCAGGCTGTAGCTACTTATAAAAATTAATCGTTTGTCGTGATGAATCTATAGAGAGTGAGATATAAGAAAAATAGTGAATGTAATCGTTTAGTATAGTGACTAGCGAATTCTCGGCTACGCCGAGCATTCCCTAGAGCTCCGCTGTCAGTGCAAGAAACAAATACCGATCGACATGAAACAATTATTTCATAATTGCACTTCAGGCCTCTCCAGGACCTTTCATTAGATTGCAAACACGATATACTTCTAATAATTTTTTGCAAAAAACAAAAGCCGGTCGACATGAAACATTTTTGTCATTCATGTACCCCAATTCTCACCGAGACCTTTCATTTGATACCATACACGACATACTTCTGACAACTTTATGCATAAAACAAAAGTCGATCGACGCAGTTCATTTTTGTCAATTCTGCACGCTAGTCCTCTCCGAGACTTTTCATTTGATACTAAACACAACATACTTCTGACAACTTTTTGCATAAAACAAAAGCCGATCGACATGAAACATTTTTGTCAAATCTGCACGCTAGCCCTCAACGTGACCTTTCATTTGAGACCAAACTCGACATACCTTTGAGAAATGTTTCCAAAAACAAAAGCCGATCAACGTTGACCTTTTTTGTTGATTCTACACGCCAGCCCTTATCGAGCCTTTTTATTTGATACCACAAACCACATACTTCTCACAACTTTTTCCAAAAAACAAAAGCCGTTCGATATAGAACATTTTTGTTCATTTTGCACGCTAGCCCTCATTGTGACTTAGCCTAATATAACATTCACGGTCTTCAGTATTGTTTATTTGGGAATATTTGTTCTTTGTTTAGTTACTTTATTAAACATTTGGTAATATTGTCTTATGTAATTCGAAAATACCCAAACACGATATTTTTCTAACAATATTTTGCAAAATTCTTTTCTACGTAGAACATTTTTGTCATTCGTGCACACCAGTCCGTATTGTGTCGTTTCCTTAAAAACCAAGGACGACCTACTTCTAACAACTTTTTACGAAAAACAAATGTAGATCGACATGACTCATTTTTTTTGTCATTTTAATACCGGCCCTTATGGTTTTCTTTCTTTTGAAAACAAACACAGCAAAGTATTCAATTTATTTTATTTAGGAATATTTGATTTTTATTTATTACTTTATAATTTGGCAACACTGTTTGTATTAAAAAATAGTAGTTAATTTTTAAATTTATAAATTAATATTGTCAATCCTAATACAACTGCCACCGTCTTCAGTGAAGTTAGTTTAGGAATATTTGGTTTTAATTTAGTTACTTTATCACACATTTGCTAACATTGACTTTTGACATTGGAAACGTCAAAATTTATATTAATTAAATACGTTATGTTTTAAACTTAAATTAATTGTAACACATTTGCTCAAGTGTATTATTCATGATACTGTTTTTAAATCTTTGATATCAATGTTCTATTAAAAGATATAATCATTTAAAATTCATAGGCAGGTTGTCAAAAGTGACGGATGACGGCGTGATTCTTCTTAAAGTTAGACATGGCCTCTGGGATCCATTGTTTCAAGGCAGCATTTGTGCAAAGTTTTAATTTTTTACACGAAAACTACTAATAGTAAAAATATAAGACACCCAAAAGGCACCAGATCTCATTAGCCCCACATATTAAAAAAAAATTATAACAAGCATGTTTCAGGTTGTAGGCGATTACAAAAGTTACTCGATGCTCGTGATGAATCTATAGATAGATAGATATATAGATAGATATATAGATAGATAGATAGATAGTGAATCTAATCGTTTAGTATAGTGTCTAGCGAATTCTCGGCTACGCCGAGCATTCCCTAGAGCTCCGCTGTCAGTGCAAAAAACAAATGCCGATCGACATGAAACAATGATTTCATATTTGCACGTCAGGCCTCACCGAGACCTTTTATTAGATTGCAAACACGATATACTTCTAATAATATTTTGCAAAAAACAAAAGCTGGTCGACATGAAACATTTTTGTCATTCATGTACCCCAACTCTCACCGAGACTTTTCATTTGATACCAAACACGACGTACTTCTGACAACTTTCTGCATTAAACAAAAGTGTATCGACATGAAACATTTTCATCATATCTACACGCTAACCCACACCCAGTCTTTTCATTTAATACCAAACACTATATACTTGTGACAACCTTTTGCAAAAAACAAAAGCCGATCGACATAACACATTTTTTGTCAATTCTGCACGCTAGCCCTCTCCGAGACCTTTCATTTGATACCAAACACGACATACTTCTGACAACTTTTTGCATAAAACAAAAGCCGAACGACATGGAACATTTTTGTCAATTCTGCACGCTAGCCCGCAACGAGACTTTTCATTTGATACCAAACACCACACACTTCTGACAACTTTTTGCAAAAAACAAATACCGATCGACATAGCACATTTTTATCAATTCTGCACGCTAGCCCTCCCCGAGACTTTTCATTTGATATCAAACACGATATCCTTCTAACAACTTTTTGCAAAAAACAAAAACCGATCGACATAGTAAATTTTTGTCAATTCTGCTGGCTAGCCCTCTCCGAGACCTTTCATTTGATACCAAACACTACACTCTTCTGACAACTTTTTGCATAAAAAAAATACCGATCGACATAGCACATTTTTATCAATTCTGCACGCTAGCCCTCTCCGAGACCTTTCATTTGATATCAAACACAACATTCTTCTTACAACTTTTTGCAAAAAACAAAAACCGATCGACATAGCACATTTTTGTCAATTCTGCACGCTAGCCCTCTCCGAGACCTTTCATTTGATACCAAACACGACATACTTCTGACAACTTTTTCCATAAAATAAAAGCCGATTGACATGGAACATTTTTGTCAATTCTGCACGCCAGACCTCAACGAGACCTTTCATTTGAGACCAAACTCGACATACCTTTGAGAAATTTTTGCAAAAAACATAGCCGATCAACATTGACTTTTTTAGTTAATTCTACACGCCAGCCCTTATTGAGCCTTTTCATTTGATACTAAACACCACATACTTCTCACAACTTTATACAAAAAACAAAAGCCGTTCGAAATAGAACTTTTTTGTTCATTTTGCACGCTAGCCCTCATCGTGACCTAGCCTAATATAACATTCACTGTCTTCAATAACCTTTCATTTGGGAATATTTGTTCTTTGTTTAGTTACTTTATTAAACATTTGGCAACATTGAATTTTGTAATTCGAAAAAAACCAAACACGACATTTTTCTGACAACATTATGCAAAAAACAAACTCTAATCTACATAGAACATTTTTGTCATTCGTGCACACCAGTCCGTATTGTGTCGTTTCCTTAAAACCCAAGGACGACCTACTTTTAACAACTTTTTACGGAAAACAAATGCATGATACATTGTTTTTTGTCATTTTAAAACTGGCCCTTATGGTTTCCTTTCTTTTGATAACAAACACAGCAAAGTATTTAATTTATTTTATTTAGGAATATTTGATTTTTATTTAGTTACTTTATAATTTGGCAACACTGTTTGTATTAAAAAATAGTAGTTAATTTTTAAATTTATAAATTAATATTGTCAACCCTAATACAACTGCCACCGTCTTCAGTGAAGTTAGTTTAGAAATATTTGGTTTTAATTTAGTTACTTCATCACACATTTGGCAACATTGACTTTTGACATTGGAAACGTCAAAATTTATATTAATTAAATACGTTATGTTTTAAACTCAAATTAGTTGTAACACATTTGCTCAAGTCTATTATTCATGATACTGTTTTTAAATCTTTGATATCAATGTTCTATTAAAAGATATAATCATTTAAAGTTCATAGGCAGATTGTCAAAAGTGACGGATGACGGCGTGATTCTTCTTAAAGTTAGACATGGCCTCTGGGATCCATTGTTTCAAGGCAGCATTTGTGCAGAGTTTTAATTTTTTACACGAAAACTACTAATAGTAAAAATATAAGACACACAAAAGGCACCAGATCTCATTAGCCCCCACATATTAAAAAAAAAATTATAACAATCACTTGCATGGTTCAGGCTGTAGGCGATTACAAAAGTTACTCGATGCTCGTGATGAATCTATAGATAGATAGATATATAGATAGATATATATATATATATATATATATATATAGTGAATCTAATCGTTTAGTATAGGGACTAGCGAATTCTCGGCTACGCCGAGCATTCCTTAGAGCTCCGCTGTCAGTGCAAAAAACAAATGCCGATCGACATGAAACAATTATTTCATGTTTCCACGTCAGGCCTTACCGAGACCTTTCATTAAATTGCAAACACGATATACTTCTAATATTTTTTTGCAAAAAACAAAAGCCGGTCGACATGAAAAATTTTTGTCATTTATGTACCCCAACTCTCACCGAGATCTTTCATTTGATACTATATACGACATACTTCTGACAACTTTCTGCATAAAACAAAAGTCGATCGACATGATACATATTTATCATATTTACACGTTAGCCCACACCGAGACCTTTCATTTGAGACCAAACTCGACGTACAGTTGAGAAATTTTTGCAAAAAAACAAAAGCCGATCAACATTGACCTTTTTTGTTAATTCTACACGCCAGCCCTTATCGGGCCTTTTCATTTGATACCAAACACCGCATACTTCTCACAACTTTTTCCAAAAAACAAAAGCCGTTCGATATAAAACATTTTTGTTTATTTTGCACGCTAGCCCTTATCGTGACCTAGCCTAATTAACATTCACTGTCTTCAGTAAAGTTCATTTGGGAATATTTGTTCTTTGTTTAGTTACTTTATTAAACATTTGGCAATATTGACTTATGTAATTCGAAAATACCCAAACACGACATTTTTCTGACAACATTTTGCAAAAAACAAATTCTAATCTACGTAGTCCATTTTTGTCATTCGTGCACACCAGTCCGTATTGTGTGGTTTCCTTACAACCCAAGAACGACCTACTTCTAAAAACGTTTTACGAAAAACAAATGCAGATCGACACGACACATTTTTTTTGTCATTTTAAAACTGGCCCTTATGGTTTCCTTTCTTTTGATAACAAACACAGCAAAGTATTCAATTTATTTTATTTAGGAATATTTGATTTTTATTTAGTTACTTTATAATTTGGCAACATTGTTTGTAATAAAAAATAATAGTTAATTTTTAAATTTATAAATTAATAGTGTCAACTCTAATGCAACTGCCACCGTCTTCAGTGAAGTTAGTTTAGGAATATTTGGTTTTAATTTAGTTACTTCATCACACATTTGGCAACATTGACTTTTGACATTGGAAACGTCAAAATTTATATTAATTAAATACGTTATGTTTTAAACTTAAATTAGTTGTAACACCTTTGCTCAAGTCTATTATTCATGAAATTGTTTTTAAATCTTTGATATCAATGTTCTATTAAAAGATATACTCATTTAAAGTTCATAGACAGATTGTCAAAAGTGACGAATGACGGCGTGATTCTTCTTAAAGTTAGACATAGCCTCTGGGATCCATTGTTTCAAGGTACTAATTATGCACAGTTTTTATTTTTTTACATGAAAACCACTCACAGTAAAAATACGAGACCCCAAAAGGATCGTAATTCACATTATTCCCTACAATCTAAAAAAAAATTACATCAATCTCTTGTATGGTTCAGGCTGTAGCTACTTATAAAAATTAATCGTTTGTCGTGATGAATCTATAGAGAGTGAGATATAAGAAAAATAGTGAATGTAATCGTTTAGTATAGTGATGTTTATATCGCTGAATTCAGAAAAAAATGCTCTATCGAATAACCTAAAAATAAACATATGTTCCCATCTAAAAAAAAAAGTTGTGTCCCGTATTTTGAGAACCACAGGTCAAAAAAAAGTTTTTTTTTTGCTCTTTGTATTAGTCTTGTAAAATGGTGGTTCTTTGCTAGTTTAACCAACCTCGTAGCTCTTATAATTCTCGAGATAGAAATGGTGGCACGCTTAAATGGAACACCCTGTATATGAACTACTCACACATAACTTATCAAATAATATCATATATTTAATATTCCAACTTTGGAAATTGATGAATTTTTTTCACACCCTTCTACGGGGGGTACTACTATGTGTTAGACCTAGAAACATTTGCTGTAATGTATATTATTTATTTATAACACGTTCAAAGCGGCACGCGAGACCGTTTAGGAAATAAATAAAAATACATGTTGATAAATAAATGAAATTATAGAGATTTTAAATTTCCCGCGCTTAGGGATTTTGAGATACAACGGTTTAATCATCAAAATACATAAGAAGAAAAGATTAAAATAATACGTTTAACCCAATTTTATGTATTTTTATTATATCTTAACAATATTTGTATTTTCATACAATACATTCAGTTTGACAGAACTTAAATGTCATAACTTGACACAAAAGAATATATAAAAATGTATTATTTTGAAAATAGTTATCTATTTTATAAATATAAATAATGTGAAATAACATACCAAAATTTATAAACTGATACATTTTTATATTGCCAAAAAAAACATGATTATATTCATGTTTTTCTGTTGCTATGTTCATTTATATATTTATGAAGCTCAATTATATATGTATTTATCTACAACTATTGTTATTGTTATTAATAATTTATTTTTTATTATAAATATCAATATAAATGATTATAAAAGTATAATAAATATAATTTGAATAGTTATTTTGGAATTTAAATGATCCTGTGGCGCCATCTGTTGAGGTATATATGAACTACTCACACATAACTGAAAATTTATATGCCTGTTAGTTGTAGATAAAGTAACCAATTTTTATACGTTCTTTTGCATTATTTCTTAATGAAAACATGAATTTTCGTGCAGTACAATCACAGTCAAGTTAGACTAAGAGAATATGAATATTTGGTTTGAAAAGATGTTTATTGTTTCATACATCAGTTACAAATGGATAAATGGATAGATAATTTGTTTATGTAAACGTTTACATATGAGAAATCATCTCATTTCATTATAAAATACTACAGAATTTTGAAAAATGTAATCTCTATTGTAATCAAATGTTTTCATCAGAAATGTTAAGAAATGCGTATAAAGAAAGAGTAAATTGCAATTAATAAAAGTTTAATAAAGTCCAGACACATCATTTATTTATATACTAATTATTTTACAATAAATTGTTAAACAATTCCCTCCAAAACTGTATGAAATAAAGGCTTGTCAATTTTGTCCACGTAATCAGACAAAATCTATAGTCTAACTATCTAAGATATTTATAAATTAGATTTAAAAAGTATTTATGTATAAGGGAAGAATACTGTACAGTATGAATTTACCTTTGGAAGTGTTTGAATAGTAATCAAATATAGTTTTTTAAACGTCAGAGTGTAAATCAATTTTGAAATGCAGTTTTCTTGATTAAATAATCCATTCTGGAATATTCTTTAGTTTGCATTTAATAAAGAATATGTTTTACTATTACTTATTTTTATAATTATTGCCCAATAGATTGTTTTAGTTTATTAAAAAATCCATGTTAGTGTATCTGAGTACGTGTAGGTTATAGTCTCATCTAAAAAATAAAATATTTAACTATTAATATATAAATATTTATATTCTATATAAAAGTACCTGTATTGGAGATGATTTCTTATTAAATTTTGTACAATATTTCATTATACATTTTAGTAAATATGACATTTTTCACTTAGTTGTCTCCAACTCAAGTGTCAAATGAACCATTTTTGTTAAATTTTATAATATCGTGCAATTTTTCTGGTTTCATTTTCAAGGATACATTATAATAATGATTTTCATCCAACGAATTGCCATATTATAGAAAACGCATTTCTCGATTAATATTTGGTTGCAGAAAGTGTTTATTGTTTGAAATATCAATGATAAATGAATAATTGGATAGATACGTTGTTTTTATAAACGTTTTTATCTAACAAATCATTTCATTCCATAACAAAATTCAATAGAATTTTAAAAATCAAATCTTTGTTGTAATCAACTACTTTCATCTGAAATTTGATGAAAGAATACATAAAGAATGTATAAAATGCAGTTACTTACAGTTTATTATAATCCAGATACATAATTTAAAATAATTATTGTACAATAAATTATTAAACATTTCTTGCAAGTGGGTATAAAGGAAAGGTTTGTCAGTATTTTTAAATAAATGTGTTTATGACTGAATACGACGCGCCTTGATTGAATTCCAGAGTTTATTTTTTTGTCAATAGTGTTATTATCCGTAATATTATGTTATTTCTTTTCTATAAGTATATTCTTGTTTGGATATCTTAACCAATTAAAAACTACAACTGAAATGAAAACACATATCTAAATACAGCCAAGAATATATAAAATTACATACTTACATTACATAACGTAGTGTAATTTTACTTTTAAACTAATTTTACTATATATTTCTCCAAGCAAATACAAGACTTGCATTATGATTGTTTGATTATATTGTAAATAAGGTTTGCCGTAAATTATTATGTACAATGCACTTTTATGATAATCAGTTACACTTCAGTAGTGTTATTGTCAGTAATTTTATGTTATTTTTTTTCTATAAATGTACTCTTGTTTGGGTAACCAATTAAAAATTATAACTGAAATGAAAATACATATTTAAATACAGTGAAACAAATTTAAAATGATATACTTACATCACAAAGTGTATTGTACATATTCTTTTAAACAAAGTTTATTTTATATTTCTGTATATTTCTCTTTGAAAATATAAAACTTGTGTAACGACTTTTTTGGTTATAGACCAACGAATGATAAACGTCAATGTCGTAAAATTAAATATTTAAAATACACCACACTTAACATTCAGTGTATTTGTATATATTTCGCTCACTATTATAATGTGTAAAAATATAATTACCTTTACAATATCTCTTTTTATTTTTAAAATAAATCAATTAAAAGTTTCATATTGAATTGTCAAAAATGACGGATGGCACAGTAATTCTTTTTAAATTTAAACCTGGCATCTAGGATATTTTATTCAGTTTTGTTCCAGTTTTCCTTTTTGGCTTAGTTTTCGATTTTTTACACAAAAACTATGCACGGTAAAAATATGGGACACCCGAAAGCGATTGGTCCTCAATAATCCACATCTAATAAAATAATATTAAAATTATTACATGAATGGTTTGACCTGTACCCGTGAGCAAACTTTTTGCGATGCTCGGGATGAATCCAACTATATATAGAAATATATATAATGAATCTATCAAAATAGTATATGACTAGCGAATTTTCGGCTAGGCCGAGCATTCCCTAGAGCTCCCCTGTCAGTGCAAAAAACAAATGCCGATCGACATGAAACAATTATTTCATATTTGCACGTCAGGCCTCACCGAGACCTTTCATTAGATTGCAAACACGATATACTTCTAATAATATTTTGCAAAAAACAAAAGCCGGTCGACATGAAACATTTTTGTCATTTATGTACCCCAACTCTCACCGAGACCTTTCATTTGATACCATACACGACATACTTCTGACAACTTTCTGCATTAAACAAAAGCCGTTCGACATAAAACATTTTTATCATATCTACACTCTAGCCCACACCCAGACTTTTCATTTGATACCAAACACTGTATACTTGTGACAACCTTTTGCAAAAAACAAAAGCCGATCGACATAGCACATTTTTTGTCAATTCTGCACGCTAGCCCTCTCCGAGACCTTTCATTTGATACCAAACACGACATACTTCTGACAACTTTTTGCATAAAACAAAAGCCGATCGACATAAAACATTTTTGTCAATTCTGCACGCTAGCCCTCAACGAGACTTTTTCATTTGATACCAAACACCACACATTTCTGACAACTTTTTGCAAAAAACAAATACCGATCGACATGGCACATTTTTATCAATTCTGCACGCTAGTCCTCTCCGAGACCTTTCATTTGATATCAAACACGATATACTTCTGACAACTTTTTGCAAAAAACAAAAACCGATCGACCTAGTACATTTTTGTCAATTCTGCAGGCTAGCCCTCAACGAGACCTTTCATTTGATACCAAACACGACATACATCTGACAACTTTTTGCATAAAACAAAAGCCGATCGACATGGAACATTTTTGTCAATTCTGCACGCTAGCCCTCTCCGAGACCTTTCATTTGATATCAAACACGACATACTTCTGACAACTTTTTGCAAAAAACAAAAGCCGATCGAAATGGAACATTTTTGTCAATTCTGCAGGCTAGCCCTTTTCGAGACCTTTCATTTGATACCAAACACGACATACTTTTGACAACTTTTTGCACAAAACAAAAGTCGATCGACATGGAACATTTTTGTCAATTGTGCACGCTAGCCCTCAACGAGACCTTTCATTTGAGACCAAACTCGACATATCTTTGAGAATTTTTTGCAAAAACAAAAGCCGATCAACATTAACCTTTTTTTTTAATTCTACACGCCAGCCCTTATCGAGCCTTTTCATTTGATACCAAACACCACATACTTCTCACAACATTTTCCAAAAAACAAAAGCCGTTCGATATAGAAAATTTTTGTTCATTCTGTACGCTAGCCCTAATCGTGACCTAGCCTAATATAACATTCACTGTCTTCAGTAACCTTTCATTTGGGAATATTTGTTCTTTGTTTAGTTACTTTATTAAACATTTGGCAACATTGACTTTTGTAATTTGAAAATACCCAAACACGACATTTTTCCGACAACATTATGCAAAAAACAAATTCTAATCTACATAGAACATTTTTGTCATTCGTGCACACCAGTCCGTATTGTGTCATTTCCTTAAAACCCAAGGACGACCTACTTCTAACAACTTTTTACGGAAAATAAATGCAGATCGACATGACACATTTTTTTTGTCATTTTAAAACTGGCCCTTATGGTTTCCTTTCTTTTGATATCAAACACAGCAAAGTGTTTAATTTAATTAGAAACATTTGTTTTTTATTTAGTTACTTCACAATTTGGCAACAATGTTTATATTAAAATATAACAGCCACTGTCTTCAGTGAAGTTCATTTAGGAATATTTGTTTTTTGTTTAGTTATTTTATCACACATTTGGCAACATTGACTTATGTAATTCGAAACGCCAAATTTAAAATAAATAAATGTGTTGTGTTATAAACTTAAAATATTGGTAAAACCTTTGCTCAGGCCTATTATTCATGACACTGTTTTCAGATCTTTGACATCAATGTTCTATTAAAATATACAATCGATTAAAGTTCATAGACAGATTGTCAAAAGTGACGGATGACTGCGTGATTCTTCTTAAATTTATACATGGCATTTAGGATATTTTTTTCAGTTTTGTCCCAGTTATACTTTTTAGCTTAGTTTTCGATTTTTTACACAAAAACTATGCACTGTAAAAATATGAGATACCCTAAATAGTTTGGTCCTCATTAAACCACATCTAATAAAATAATATTAAAATTATTACATGAATGGTTTGACCTGTACCCGTGAGCAAAGTTTTTGCGATGCTCGAGATGAATCCAAATATATATAGTGAATCTATCGTTTTAGTATATAAGACTAGCGAATTCTCGGCTACGCCGAGCATTCCCTAGAGCTCCACTGTCAGTGCAAAAAACAAATACCGATCGACATGAAACAATTATTTCATATTTGCACTTCAGGCCTCTCCAGGACCTTTCATTAGATTGCAAACACGATATACTTCTAATAATTTTTTGCAAAAAACAAAAGCCGGTCGACATGAAACATTTTTGTCATTTATGTACCCCAATTCTCACCGAGACCTTTCATTTGATACCATACACGACATACTTCTGACAACTTTATGCATAAAACAAAAGCCGATCGACGTAGTACATTTTTGTCAATTCTGCACGCTAGCCCTCGACAAGACGTTTCATTTGAGATCAAACTCGACATACCTTTGAGAAATTTTTGCAGAAAACAAAAGCCAATCGGAATGGAACATTTTTGTCAATTCTGCACGCTAGCCCTCGACAAGACGTTTCATTTGAGATCAAACTCGACATACCTTTGAGAAATTTTTGCAGAAAACAAAAGCCAATCGGAATGGAACATTTTTGTCAATTCTGCACGCTAGCCCTCAACGAGACCTTTCATTTGAGACCAAACTCGACATACTTTTGAGAAATTTTTGCAAAAAACAAAAGCTGGTCGACATGAAACCTTTTTGTCATTTATGTACCCCAACTCTCACCGAGACCTTTCATTTGATACAATACATGACATAATTCTAACAACTTTTTGCATAAAACAAAAGCCGATCGACATGAAACATTTTTGTCAAATCTGCACGCTAGCCCTCAACGTGACCTTTCATTTGAGACCAAACTCGACATACCTTTGAGAAATGTTTCCAAAAACAAAAGCCGATCAAGATTGACCTTTTTTGTTGATTCTACACGCCAGCCCTTATCGAGCCTTTTCATTTGATACCACACACCACATACTTCTCACAACTTTTTCCAAAAAACAAAAGCCGTTCGATATAGAACATTTTTGTTCATTTTGCACGCTAACCCTCATTGTGACTTAGCCTAATATAACATTCACGGTCTTCAGTATTGTTTATTTGGGAATATTTGTTCTTTGTTTAGTTACTTTATTAAACATTTGGTAATATTGTCTTATGTAATTCGAAAATACCCAAACACGATATTTTTCTAACAATATTTTGCAAAATTCTTATCTACGTAGAACATTTTTGTCATTCGTGCACACCAGTCCGTATTGTGTCGTTTCCTTAAAAACCAAGGGCGACCTACTTCTAACAACTTTTTACGAAAAACAAATGTAGATCGACATGACTCATTTTTTTTGTCATTTTAATACTGGCCCTTATGGTTTTCTTTCTTTTGAAAACAAACACAGCAAAGTATTCAATTTATTTTATTTAGGAATATTTGATTTTTATTTAGTTACTTTATAATTTGGCAACACTGTTTGTATTAAAAAATAGTAGTTAATTTTTAAATTTTTAAATTAATATTGTCAACCCTAATACAACTGCCACCGTCTTCAGTGAAGTTAGTTTAAGAATATTTGGTTTTAATTTAGTTACTTCATCTAACCCTCTCCGAGACCTTTCATTTGATACTAAACACGACATACTTCTGACAACTTTTTGCATAAAACAAAAGCCGATCGACATAGTACATTTTTGTCAATTCTGCTGGCTAGCCCTCTCCGAGACCTTTCATTTGATACCAAACACGACATACTTCTGACAACATTTTGCATAAAACAAAAGCCAATCGACATGGAACATTTTTGTCAATTCTGCTCGCTAGCCCTCAACGAGACTTTTCATTTGATACCAAACACCACACACTTCTGACAACTTTTTGCAAAAAACAAAAACCGATCGACATAGCACATTTTTATCAATTCTGCACGCTAGCCCTCTCCGAGACCTTTCATTTGATATCAAACACGACGTACTTCTGACAACTTTTTGCAAAAAACAAAAACCGATCGACATAGTACATTTTTGTAAATTCTGCAGGCTAGCCCTCTCCGAGACCTTCCATTTGATACCAAACACGACATACTTTTGACAACTTTTTGCATAAAACAAAATCCGATTGACATGGAACATTTTTGTCAATTCTGCACGCCAGACCTCAACGAGACCTTTCATTTGAGACCAAACTCGACATACCTTTGAGAAATTTTTGCAAAAAACATAGCCGATCAACATTGACCTTTTTAGTTAATTCTACACGCCAGCCCTTATCGAGCCTTTTCATTTGATACTAAACACCACATACTTCTCACAACTTTTTACAAAAAACAAAAGCCGTTCGAAATAGAACTTTTTTGTTCATTTTGCACGCTAGCCCTCATCGTGACCTAGCCTAATATAACATTCACTCTCTTTAATAACCTTTCATTTGGGAATATTTGTTCTTTGTTTAGTTACTTTATTAAACATTTGGCAACATTGAATTTTGTAATTCGAAAATACCCAAACACGACATTTTTCTGACAACATTATGCAAAAAACAAATTCTAATCTACATAGAACATTTTTGTCATTCGTGCACACCAGTCCGTATTGTGTCGTTTCCTTAAAACCCAAGGACGACCTACTTTTAACAACTTTTTACGGAAAACAAATGCAGATCGGCATGACACATTTTTTTTGTCATTTTAAAACTGGCCCTTATGGTTTCCTTTCTTTTGATAACAAACACAGCAAAGTATTCAATTTATTTTATTTAGGAATATTTGATTTTTATTTATTACATTATAATTTTGCAACACTGTTTGTATTAAAAAATAGTAGTTAATTTTTAATTTTATAAATTAATATTGTCAATCCTAATACAACTGCCACCGTCTTCAGTAAAGTTAGTTTAGGAATATTTGGTTTTAATTTAGTTACTTCATCACACATTTGGCAACATTGACTTTTGACATTGGAAACGTCAAAATTTATATTAATTAAATACGTTATGTTTTAAACTTAAATTAATTGTAACACATTTCCTCAAGTGTATTATTCATGATACTGTTTTTAAATCTTTGATATCAATGTTCTATTAAAAGATATAATCATTTAAAATTCATAGGCAGATTGTCAAAAGTGACGGATGACGGCGTGATTCTTCTTAAAGTTAGACATGTCCTCTGGGATCCATTGTTTCAAGGCAGCAATTGTGCAAAGTTTTAATTTTTTACACGAAAACTACTAATAGTAAAAATATGAGACACCCAAAAGGCACCAGATCTCATTAGCCCCCACATATTAAAAAAAAAATTATAACAATCACTTGCATGGTTCAGGTTGTAGGCGATTACAAAAGTTACTCGATGCTCGTGATGAATCTATAGATAGATAGATATATAGATAGATATATAGATAGATAGATAGATAGTGAATCTAATCGTTTAGTATAGTGACTAGCGAATTCTCGGCTACGCCGAGCATTCCCTAGAGCTCCGCTGTCAGTGCAAAAAACAAATGCCGATCGACATGAAACAATTATTTCATATTTGCACGTCAGGCCTCACCGAGACCTTTCATTAGATTGCAAACACGACATACTTTTAATAATATTTTGCAAGAAACAAAAGCCGGTTGACATGAAACATTTTTGTCATATCTACACGCTAGCCCACACCCAGACTTTTCATTTGATACCAAACACTATATACTACTGACAACTTTTTGCATAAAACAAAAGCCGATCGACATGGAACATTTTTATCAATTCTGCACGCTAGCCCTCTCCGAGACCTTTCAGTTGATATCAAACACGACATACTTCTGACAACTTTTTGCATAAAACAAAAGCCGATCGACATGGAACATTTTTGTCAATTCTGCACGCTAGCTCTCAACGAGACCTTCCATTTGAGACCAAACTCGACATATCTTTGAGAAATTTTTGCAAAAACAAAAGCCGATCAACATTGACCTTTTTTCTTAATTCTACACGCCAGCCCTTATCGAGCCTTTTCATTTGATACTAAACACCACATACTTCTTACAACATTTTCCAAAAAACAAAAGCCGTTCAATATAGAACATTTTTGTTCATTCTGCACGCTAGCCCTCATCGTGATCTAGCCTAATATAACTTTCCTTAAAACCCAAGGATGACCTACTTCTAACAACTTTTTACGGAAAACAAATGCAGATCGACAGGACACATATTTTTTGTCATTTTAAAACTGGCCCTTATGGTTTCCTTTCTTTTGATAACAAACACAGCAAAGTATTTAATTTATTTTATTTAGGAATATTTGATTTTTATTTAGTTACTTTATAATTTGGCAACACTGTTTGTATTAAAAAATAGTAGTTAATTTTTTAATTTATAAATTAATATTGTCAACCCTAATTCAACTGCCAACGTCTTCAGTGAAGTTAGTTTAGGAATATTTGGTTTTAATTTAGTTACTTCATCACACATTTGGCAACATTGACTTTTGACATTGGAAACGTCAAAATTTATATTAATTAAATACGTTATGTTTTAAACTTAAATTAGTTGTAACACATTTGCTCAAGTCTATTATTCATGATACTGTTTTTAAATCTTTGATATCAATGTTCTATTAAAAGATATAATCATTTAAAGTTCATAGGCAGATTGTCAAAAGTGACGGATTACGGCGTGATTCTTCTTAAAGTTAGACATTGCCTCTGGGATCCATTGTTTCAAGGCAGCATTTGTGCAAAGTTTTAATTTTTTACACGAAAACTACTAATAGTAAAAATATAAGACACACAAAAGGCACCAGATCTCATTAGCCCCCACATATTAAAAAAAAAATTATAACAATCACTTGCATGGTTCAGGCTGTAGGCGATTACAAAAGTTACTCGATGCTCGTGATGAATCTATAGATAGATATATAGATAGATATATAGATATATATATATAGTGAATCTAATCGTTTAGTATAGGGACTAGCGAATTCTCGGCTACGCCGAGCATTCCCTAGAGCTCCGCTGTCAGTGCAAAAAACAAATGCCGGTCGACATGAAACAATTATTTCATATTTCCACGTCAGGCCTCACCGAGACCTTTCATTAGATTGCAAACACGATATACTTCTAATATTTTTTTGCAAAAAAACAAAAGCCGGTCGACTTGAAACATTTTTGTCATTTATGTTCCCCAACTCTCACCGAGACCTTTCATTTGATACCATACACGACATACTTCTGACAACTTTCTGCATAAAACAAAAGTCAATCGACATGAAACATTTTTATCATATCTGCACGCTAGCCCACACCGAGACTTTTCATTTGATACCAAACACTATATAGATACTTGTGACAACCTTTTGCAAAAAACAAAAGCCGATCGACATTGACCATTTTCGTTAATTCTGCACACCAGCCTTCATTGAAACCTATCATTTGATACCAAACACCACACAGTTCTGACAACTTTTTGCAAAAAACAAAATCCGATCGACATAGCACATTTTTGTCAATTCTGCACGCTAGCCCTCTCCGAGACCTTTCATTTGAAACCAAACACGACATACTTCTGACAACTTTTTGCATAAAACAAAAGCCGATCGACATAGAACATTTTTGTCAATTCTGCACGCTAGCCCTCAACGAGACCTTTCATTTGAGACCAAACTGGACATACCTTTAAGAACTTTTTGCAGAAAACAAAACTCGATCGGAATGGAACATTTTTGTCAATTCTGCACGCTAGCCCTCAAAGAGACGTTTCATTTGAGACCAAACTCGACATACTTTTGAGAAATTTTTGCAAGAAATAAAAGCCGGTCGACATGAATCATTTTTGTCACATATGTAACCCAGCCCTCATCAAGACCTTTCATTTGATACCAAACACGACATACTTCTTACAACTTTCTGCATAAAACAAAAGTCGATCGACATGAAACATTTTTAACATATCTACACGCTAGCCCACACCGAAACTTTTCATTTAATACCAAACACTATATACTTGTGCCAACCTTTTGCAAAAAACAAAAGCCGATCAAAATTCTGTCTGCACGCTAGCCCTCAACGAGACCTTTCATTTGAGACCAAACTCGACATACTTCTGAGAAATTTTTGCAAAAAACAAAAGCCGATCGATATTGATCATTTTTGTCAATTCTCTATGCGAGCCCTCACCAAGACCTTTCATTCGATACCAAACACGACATATTTCTGACAACTTTTTGCAAAAAACAAAAGCCGATCGACATGGAACATTTTTGTCAATTCTGCACGCTATCCCTCTACAAGACGTTTCATTTGAGACCAAACTCGACATACTTTTAAGAACTTTTTGCAGAAAACAAAAGCCGATCGAAATGGAACATTTCTGTCAATTCTGCACGCTAGCCCTCAACGAGACCTTTCATTTGAGACCAAACTCGACATACTTTCGAGAATTTTTTGCATAAAACAAAAGCAGATCGACATAGATCATTTCTGTCAATTCTCTACGCGAGCCCTCGCCAAGACCTTTCATTCGATACCACACACGACATATTTCTGACAACTTTTTGCAAAAAACAAAAGCCGATCGACATGGAACATTTTTGTCAATTTTGCATTTCAGCCCTCAACGAGACCTTTCATTAGATACCAAACACGACATACTTCTATTAACTTTTTGCATAAAACAAAAACCGATCAACATAGACCGTTTTTGTCAGTTCTGCACGCGACCCCTCAACAAGACCTTTTATTTGAGACCAAACATGATATACTTTATACTACTTTTTGCAAAAAACAAAAGCCGATCGACATAGATCATTTTTGTCAAATCTCTACGCGAGCCCTCGCCGAGACCTTTCATTAGATACCAAACACGACATATGTCTATTAACTTTTTGCATAAAACAAAAGCCGATCAACAAGGAAAATTTTTTTGTACACCAGCCCTCACCGAGACTTTTCATTCGATACAAAACACATATTTCTAATAATATTTTGCAAAAAACAAATTCTAATCGACGTAGAATATTTTTGTCATTCGTGCACTCCAATCCACATTGTGTCATTTCATTAAAATCCAAGAACGACCTACTTGTAATAACTTTTTGCGCAAAACAAATGCAGATCGACGTAACATATTTTTTTTTTGTCATTTCAAAACCGGCCCTTATGGTTTTTTTTCTTTTGATATCAAACACAGCAAAGTGTTTAGGAATACTCGGTTTTAATTTAATTACTTCATCACACATTTGGCAACATTGACTTTTGACATTGAAAACGTCAAAATTTATATTAATTAAATACGTTATGTTTTAAACTTAAATTAGTTGTAACACCTTTGCTCAAGACTAATATACTTGATACTGTATTTACTTCTTTAATATCAATGTTCTAAAAAAAGTTATAATCGTTTAAAGTTCATAGACAGATTGTCAAAAGTGACAGATGACCTCGTGACTCTTCTTAAATTTAGACATGGCTACTAGGATCCATTGTTTCAAGTTATTAATTTTGCACAGTTTTTATTTTTTTACACAAAAACCACTCACAGTAAAAATATGAGACCCCCAAAAGGCACAACTACATTATTCCCTGCAATCTAAAAAAAAAATTTACAACAATCCCTTTGATGGTTCAGGCAGTTTGGATTGTAACAAAATTTGGCGATCGTCGTGATGAAAATAAATAAACATCACGACACATAAATACGTTATGTTTTAAACTTAAATTAATTGTAACACCTTTGCTCAAGACTATTATACATGATACTGTATTCATTTCTCTAATATCAATGTTCTATTTGAAAATACAATCGTTTAAAGTTCACAGACTATTTGTCAAAAGTGACAGATTACAGCGTGATTCTTTTTAAATTTAGACATGGCTACTAGGATCCTTATAGAATTTTTTGTTTCAAAATGAGAAAAGTGTGTGGTTTTTATTAATTTACGCAAAAACTGCTCGACGTAAAAATATGAAACACCAAAAAGGCACACCTACGCATCATTCTCTACAACTTGATATTATTATACATATCAATTTCATAAATGGTTAGGGCTGTAGGTTTGTCCGAAAATTTGGCGATCGTCGTGATGAAAATAAATATAGATTGGGACACATGCCTTTTAGTATATAGGACTAGCGAATTCTCGGCTACGCCGAGCATTCCCTAGAGCTCCGCTGTCAGTGCAAAAAACAAATGCCGATCGACATGAAACAATTATTTCATATTTGCACTTCAGGCCTCTCCAAGACCTTTCATTAGATTGCAAACACGATATACTTCCAATAATTTTTTGCAAAAAACAAAAGCCGGTCTGCATGAAACATTTTTGTCATTTATGTACCCCAGCCTTCACCGAGACCTTTCATTTGATACCAAACACTACATACTTCTGACAACTTTCTACATAAAACAAAAGTCGATCGACATGAAACATTTTTATCATATCTGTACGCTAGCCCACACCAAGACTTTTCATTTGATACCAAACACTATATACTTGTGACAACCTTTTGCAAAAAACAAAAGCCGATCGACATTGACAATTTTTGTTAATTCTGCACACCAGCCCTCATTGAAACCTTTCATTTGATACCAAACACTATACACTTCTGACAACTTTTTGCAAAAAACAAAAACCGATAGACATAGCACATTTTTGTCAATTCTACACGCAAGTTCTTAACAAGACGTTTCATTTGAGACCAAACTCGACATACTTTTGAAAACTTTTTGCAGAAAACAAAAGCCGATCGGAATGGAACATTTCTGTCAATTCTGCACGCTAGCCCTCAACGAGACCTTTTATTCGATACCAAACACGACATATTTCTGACAACTTTTTGCAAAAAACAAAAGCCGATCGACATGGAACATTTTTGTCAATTCTGCACGCTATCCCTCTACAAGACGTTTCATTTGAGACCAAACTCGACATACTTTTAAGAACTTTTTGCAGAAAACAAAAGCCGATCGAAATGGAACATTTCTGTCAATTCTGCACTCTAGCCCTCAACGAGACCTTTCATTTGACACCAAACTCGACATACTTTTGAGAATTTTTTGTATAAAACAATAGCAGATCGACATAGGTCATTTTTGTCAATTCTCTACGCGAGCCCTCGCCAAGACCTTTCATTCGATACCAAACACGACATATTTCTGACAACTTTTTGCAAAAAACAAAAGCCGATCGACATGGAACATTTTTGTCAATTCTGCACGCTATCCCTCAACAAGACGTTTCATTTAAGACCAAACTCGACATACTTTTAAGAACTTTTCGCAGAAAACAAAAGCCGATCGAAATGGATCATTTCTGTCAATTCTGCACGCTAGCCCTCAACGAGACCTTTCATTTGAGACCAAACACGACATACTTCTATTAACTTTTTGCATAAAACAAAAGCCGATCAACATAGACCGTTTTTGTCAGTTCTGCACGCGAGCCCTCAACAAAACCTATTTGAGACCAAACATGATATACTTTATACTACTTTTTGCAAAGCCGATCGACATAGATCATTTTTTGTACACCAGCCCTCACCGACACTTTTCATTCGATACAAAACACAACATATTTCTGATAACATTTTGCAAAAAAAAAATTCTAATCGAGGTAGAATATTTTTGTCATTCGTGCACACCAATCCACATTGTGTCGTTTCATTAAAATCCAAGGACGACCTACTTGTAACGACTTTTTGCGCAAAACAAATGCAGATCGACGTGACATATTTTTTTTTGTCATTTCAAAACCGGCCCTTATGGTTTCTTTATTTTGATATCAAACACAGCAAAGTGTACAATTTATTTTATTTACGAATATTTTATTTTTATTTAGTTACCTACGTCATAATTTGGCAACACTGTTTGTGTTAAAAAGTAGTAGTTAATTCTTAAATTTATAAATTAATATTGTCAATCCTAATACAACTGCCACCGTCTTCAGTGAAGTTAGTTTAGGAATATTCGGTTTTAATTTAGTTACTTCATCACACGCCGAGCCTTCCCTAGAGCTCCGCTGTCAGTGCAAAAAACAAATGCCGATCGACATGAAACAATTATTTCATATTTGCACGTCAGGCCTCACCAAGACCTTTCATTAGATTGCAAACACGATATACTTCCAATATTTTTTTGCAAAAAACAAAAGCCAGTCGACATGAAACATTTTTGTCATTTATGTACCCCAACCCTAGCCGAGACCTTTCATTTGAAACCAAACACGACATACTTCTGACAACTTTCTACATAAAACAAAAGTCGATCAACATGAAACATTTTTATCATATCTGCACGCTATCCCTCTACAAGACGTTTCATTTGAGACCAAACTCGACATACATTTAAGAACTTTTTGCAGAAAACAAATGCCGATCGAAATGGAACATTTCTGTCAATTCTGCACGCTAGCCCTCTCCGAGACCTTTCATTTAAGACCAAACTCGACATACTTTTGAGAATTTTTTGCATAAAACAAAAGCAGATCGACATAGATCATTTTTGTCAATTCTCTAAGCGAGCCATCGCCAAGACCTTTCATTCGATACCAAACACGACATATTTCAGACAACTTTTTGCAAAAAACAAAAGCCGATCGACATGGAACATTTTTGTCAATTCTGCAGGCTATCCCTCTCCGAGACCTTTCATTTGATACCAAACATGACATACTTCTGACAACTTTTTGCATAAAACAAAAGCCGATCGACATGGAACATTTTTGTCAATTCTGCACGCGAGCCCTCAACGAGACCTTTCATTTGAGACCAAACTCGACATATCTTTGAGAAATTTTTGCAAAAACAAAAGCCGATCAACATTGACCTTTTTTCTTAATACTACACGCCAGCCCTTATCGAGCCTTTTCATTTGATACCAAACACCACATACTTCTCACAACATTTTCCAAAAAACAAAAGCCGTTCGATATAGAACATTTTTGTTCATTCTGAACGCTAGCCCTCATCGTGACCTAGCCTAATATAACATTCACTGTCTTCAGTAACCTTTCATTTGGGAATATTTGTTCTTTGTTTAGTTACTTTATTAAACATTTGGCAACATTGACTTTTGTAATTCGAATATACCCAAACACGACATTTTTCTGACAACATTATGCAAAAAAACAAATTCTAATCTACATACAACATTTTTGTCATTCGTGCACACCAGTCCGTATTGTGTCGTTTCCTTAAAACCGAAGGACGACCTACCTAATTAGGAATATTTGGTTTTAATTTAGTTACTTCATCACACATTTGGCAACATTGACTTTTGACATTGGAAACGTCAAAATTTATATTAAATAAATACGTTATGTTTTAAACTTAAATGAGTTGTAACACATTTGCTCAAGTCTATTATTCATGATACTGTTTTTAAATCTTTGATATCAATGTTCTATTAAAAGATATAATCATTTAAAGTTCATAGGCAGATTGTCAAAAGTGACGGATGACGGCGTGATTCTTCTTAAAGTTAGACATGGCCTCTGGGATCCATTGTTTCAAGGCAGCATTTGTGAAAAGTTTTAATTTTTTACACGAAAACTACTAATACTAAAAATATGAGACACCCAAAAGGCACCAGATCTCATTAGCCCCCATATATTAAAAAAATATTTATAACAAACACTGGCATTGTTCAGGCTGTAGGCGATTACAAAAGTTACTCGATGCTCGTGATGAATCTATAGATAGATATATAGATATATAGATATATAGATATATAGTGAATCTAATCGTTTAGTATAGTGATGTTTATATCGCTGAATTCAGAAAAAAATGATCTATCGAATAACCTAAAAATAAACATATGTTCCCATCTAAAAAGAGAAAGTTGTATCTCGTATTTTGAGAACCACAGGTCAAAAAAAAGTTTTTTTTGCTCTTTGTATTAGTCTTGTAAAATGGTGGTTCTTTGCTAATTTAACCAACCTCGTAGCTCTTATATTTCTCGAGATAGAAATGATGGCACGCTTAAATGGAACATCCTGTATATGAACTACTCACACATAACTTATCAAATAATATCATATATTTAATATTCCAACTTTGGAAATTGATGAATTTTTTTCACACCCTTCTACGGGGGGTGCTACTATGTGTTAGACCTAGAAACATTTGCTGTAATGTATATTATTTATTTATAACACGTTCAAAGCGGCACGCGAGACTGTTTAGGAAATAAATAAAAATACATGTTGATAAATAAATGAAATTATAGAGATTTTAAATTTCCCGGGCTTAGGGATTTTGAGATACAACGGTTTAATCATCAAAATACATAAGAAGAAAAGATTAAAATAATACGTTTAACCCAATTTTATGTATTTTTATTATATCTTAACAATATTTGTATTTTCATACAATACATTCAGTTTGACAGAACTTAAATGTCATAACTTGACACAAAAGAATATATAAAAATGTATTATTTTGAAAATAGTTATCTATTTTATAAATATAAATAATGTGAAATAACATACCAAAATTTATAAACTGATACATTTTTATATTGCCAAAAAAAACATGATTATATTCATGTTTTTCTGTTGCTATGTTCATTTATATATTTATGAAGCTGAATTATATATGTATTTATCTACAACTATTGTTATTGTTATAATTAATTTATTTTTTATTATAAATATCAATATAAATGATTATAAAAGTATAATAAATACAATTTGAATAGTTATTTTGGAATTTAAGTGATCCTGTGGCGCCATCTGTTGAGGTATATATGAACTACTCACACATAACTGAAAATTTATATGCCTGTTAGTTGTAGATAAAGTAACCAATTTTTATACGTTCTTTTGCATTATTTCTTAATGAAAACATGAATTTTCGTGCAGTACAATCACAGTCAAGTTAGACTAAGAGAATATGAATATTTGGTTTGAAAAGATGTTTATTGTTTCATACATCAGCTACAAATGGATAAATGGATAGATAATTTGTTTATTTAAACGTTTACATATGAGAAATCATCTCATTTCATTATAAAATACTACAGAATTTTGAAAAATATAATCTCTATTGTAATCAAATGTTTTCATCAGAAATGTTAAGAAATGCGTATAAAGAAAGAGTAAATTGCAATTAATAAAAGTTTAATAAAGTCCAGACACATCATTTATTTATATACTAATTATTTTACAATAAATTGTTAAACAATTCCCTCCAAAACTGTATGAAATAAAGGCTTGTCAATTTTGTCCACGTAATCAGACAAAATCTATAGTCTAACTATCTAAGATATTTATAAATTAGATTTAAAAAGTATTTATATATAAGGGAAGAATACTGTACAGTATGAATTTACCTTTGGAAGTGTTTGAATAGTAATCAAATATAGTTTTTTAAACGTCAGAGTGTAAATCAATTTTGAAATGCAGTTTTCTTGATTAAATAATCCATTCTGGAATATTCTTTAGTTTGCATTTAATAAAGAATATGTTTTACTATTACTTATTTTTATAATTATTGCCCAATAGATTGTTTTAGTTTATTAAAAAATCCATGTTAGTGTATCTTAGTACGTGTAGGTTATAGTCTCATCTAAAAAATAAAATATTTAACTATTAATATATAAATATTTATATTCTATATAAAAGTACCTGTATTGGAGATGATTTCTTATTAAATTTTGTACAATATTTCATTATACATTTTAGTAAATATGACATTTTTCACTTAGTTGTCTCCAACTCAAGTGTCAAATGAACCATTTTTGTTAAATTTTATAATATCGTGCAATTTTTCTGGTTTCATTTTCAAGGATACATTATAATAATGATTTTCATCCAACGAATTGCCATATTATAGAAAACGCATTTCTCGATTAATATTTGGTTGCAGAAAGTGTTTATTGTTTGAAATATCAATGATAAATGAATAATTGGATAGATACGTTGTTTTTATAAACGTTTTTATCTAACAAATCATTTCATTCCATAACAAAATTCAATAGAATTTTAAAAATCAAATCTTTGTTGTAATCAACTACTTTCATCTGAAATTTGATGAAAGAATACATAAAGAATGTATAAAATGCAGTTACTTACAGTTTATTATAATCCAGATACATAATTTAAAATAATTATTGTACAATAAATTATTAAACATTTCTTCCAAGTGGGTATAAAGGAAAGGTTTGTCAGTATTTTTAAATAAATGTGTTTATGACTGAATACGACGCGCCTTGATTGAATTCCAGAGTTTATTTTTTTGTCAATAGTGTTATTATCCGTAATATTATGTTATTTCTTTTCTATAAGTATATTCTTGTTTGGATATCTTAACCAATTAAAAACTACAACTGAAATGAAAACACATATCTAAATACAGCCAAGAATATATAAAATTACATACTTACATTACATAACGTAGTGTAATTTTACTTTTAAACTAATTTTACTATATATTTCTCCAAGCAAATACAAGACTTGCATTATGATTGTTTGATTATATTGTAAATAAGGTTTGCCGTAAATTATTATGTACAATGCACTTTTATGATAATCAGTTACACTTCAGTAGTGTTATTGTCAGTAATTTTATGTTATTTCTCTTCTATAAATGTACTCTTGTTTGGGTAACCAATTAAAAATTATAACTGAAATGAAAATACATATTTAAATACAGTGAAACAAATTTAAAATGATATACTTACATCACAAAGTGTATTGTACATATTCTTTTAAACAAAGTTTATTTTATATTTCTGTATATTTCTCTTTGAAAATATAAAACTTGTGTAACGACTTTTTTGGTTATAGACCAACGAATGATAAACGTCAATGTCATAAAATTAAATATTTTAAATACACCACACTTAACATTCAGTGTATTTGTATATATTTCGCTCACTATTATAATGTGTAAAAATATAATTACCTTTACAATATCTCTTTTCATTTTCAAAATAAATCAATTAAAAGTTTCATATTGAATTGTCAAAAATGACGGATGGCACAGTAATTCTTTTTAAATTTAAACCTGGTATCTAGGATATTTTATTCAGTTTTGTTCCAGTTTTCCTTTTTGGCTTAGTTTTCGATTTTTTACACAAAAACTATGCACGGTAAAAATATGGGACACCCGAAAGCGATTGGTCCTCAATAATCCACATCTAATAAAATAATATTAAAATTATTACATGAATGGTTTGACCTGTACCCGTGAGCAAACTTTTTGCGATGCTCGGGATGAATCCAACTATATATAGAAATATATATATAATGAATCTATCAAAATAGTATATGACTAGCGAATTTTCGGCTACACCGAGCATTCCCTAGAGCTCCCCTGTCAGTGCAAAAAACAAATACCGATCGACATGAAACAATTTTTTCATATCTGCTCGTTTGCCCTTACTGAGACCTTTCATTAGATTCCAAACACGATATATTTCCAATAACTTTTTGCAAAAAACAAATGCCGGTCGACATGAACAATTTTTGTCATTTATGCACACCAGCCTTAACCGAGACCTTTCATTTGATACCAAACATGACATACTTCTGACAACTTTTTGCATAAAACAAAAGTCGATCGACATGGATCATTTTTGTCATTTCTGCACGCTAGCCCACAACGAGACGTTTCATTTGATATCAAACATGACATATTTCTAATAATTTTTTGAAAAAAAAACAAAAGCCGGTCGACGTAAAATATATGTCATTCATGCAAGCCAGAAAACCTTTACAAAGAAAACATCCATTTTTAAAATAATTTTTGACTCTAACAAAAATTAATAATTAATATCAATTATAACATTTACTGGAATGATATAATAACAATAATAGACTCTCAGATAAATATTTTTACCTCCCGCCTATCAATATATAGATAAGGGAGGTATTGTTTTTGGTCAGATTTTTCGAATGTGAGATTTCAACATGTGAGCACGAATTGGGGTCCCTAGAATAAGATTTTACTGTTTTTACCGTGCTGTCTGTATGGCTGTGTGTGTGTATGTGTGTCTGTGACGATTTTTCGTTTACGATAACTCCAATACGATACATGTAAAAAATATAATATTTGGTATTTAAGAGTTTTATTCTAATATGATGAACTTATTAGATTTTGACTACAATTGGTTGACCGGTAGTAGTACTTTACTTGAAACTTTACACCGTTTTCTACCGGGTATAGATTTCAATGTTATTTTTTTCATACTTCTTTATCTCTTTACCTATTCATTTTAGCGCTAAAAGTGTAGGAAAATAATTTGTTCAAAAATTAAGTAGGCATCCTATAAAGTCAACTTGCTTTCATAATTATTCATATTTAATGATATATTAATTAAATAAAATTTAAGGTGTTTTAGAAAATAAATTAAGATTGCCTTGATAAATGAAACAAATTTTTGAATAAATTATCTATTAACACTTTCCGCTCATCGATAATTTATTATTTTATTTAAAATTATTTTATTCTTGTATTAAAAATAACTATAACTTTGTTTATAAATTTAATTACTATATACAATAATATTTTTGAATTAATAAATCTATATTTTTAAATAATATATACACATAATATTTATAGGTTTAACAATACCGTTTAAACCAGTCTTTGTAAAATTTGTTTCTGTGTACATCAGAAAAAATCAATATTTTAATAGTTAAAAAAAAAATCACATAAATGGTACTAATTATGAATTTCATTGCATCTGCTATTTAAGGAATCGATATAATTATTCAACAATTAAATATTTTTATATTTAATTTTATATGTATATGAATAAAAATATTATTTTTAGGTATAAATGAAATTTATAATGCTAAGCAAAAACAAGAACATAATAACATTTTGAATACTTTGTGACATATCAAACTAACTTGTGGCGCTAGTGTTGTTCTATTTATTTCCAAATCACCAGTGTGATGTGAAAAGAACAAAATCATTTACAGCTGACTTCTTATTTTGTAAATCTAGAATGAATTTGTTTTGACAGGAATAAGGACATTTTATTTCCAAAAGTTCAAATCCGTTTTCTGTTTTCATAAAACCATCATCACTACATGCTAAGTATGGTTGGTTTGATAATATTAAGCTTGAAATACTGATCTCGCTTCACTTTCGATTTTCAAGCCATAACGCATAGCTTGATTACAATAAAAATTGTAGCCATTGATTCTTATCAACAATATTTTCATTATAATAATCATTGTCATATTTTCTCTGTACCAATCTAATTCTTTTGGTACATATGTACATCTACAATGAAAGAGTTCATTGTAGAATATATAGTATTATTGCGATATGTCTATCGTCTGAAATTTTTATTACAGTTTTTATTTCTTGGCTTCTACTTTCTACTCATTCTTTCTTTACACTTTCAGCCCTATTTAAAGTGCTTTCAATTTCGCTATAAGTATAATACTTTATGCACTCGTTTCAGGCAAAATTTCTTTGCTTACGTTATGAAAATGCAAAAAGAGTACCAGGACAATTTCCAGAAGTGTTTATGTAGAATGGTTTTATTGAATCTTTGTGTTATTTTTCAAACTGCGCTTGTGAAGGCTTGTTCCAAATGATAGACTGATCAGTTTTGGACTGTATTTTAGAATTCTTATTTAAATGTTTCTTCACGACACAGTTAAAATTAAAGGTAAAATTATAGAATTAACACATATGCAAACAAATACTTTGTTTCTTGGAGTAGTTTCATTTTTACAAGTTGTGATACACAATAAATTGCTAACTCCTTTACATTTCTTAATAAAATGAAGTCTCTTTATGATATTACAGCAAAAAGAATATCTAGTCCAGGGGGCTGAAACAGTATTGAGATGCGTGAAACAAAGTTTCAATCTAGATCTCTTTGAAAATCTTTTCCGAAGCCGATCAGAGATGTCACTACTAGTTCCAAATTTTAGTATTTTTTTAGTAATATTATATTATTAAGTTCTTTGGTGACATTTATTTAAAAATGAATGTTTTCTCATCAAGTATCACATGAAATTCTTTTATTTTTTATTTTCTTTGACATTTTACAAATATTTTGATTTGAAATCAATGGAAAATATTTGATTATCATTGGTAAGAACAGTATTATTTTTTGTAGGAATTTTATAGGTATTTTGTTATAGTACCGTTGATTGAAAAATTAATTGATTCCTCTATTAACGGTAATACTAAAATATACAAAGCAAGATTTTTTTCTACAAATTTTGAATATTTAGTAAATATTAATTCAAATATTTAAATCTGATTTGTAACTTGTTTTTAGTTTAAATTATAAATATACCAGAAAATAAGAAAAAAAGTATAAAATTACTAAATATCTCACAATAACATATATTTTAAAAGAAAGTTTTAAAATATTATTTATTATGGTCATAAAAATAAATATTTTACAATATAGTTAATCCTTAATATTGACATTACTAGAAATATCTCTTCATGATAAATATTGTATGAAATACAATATGAAGAAATAAATATCAAACAAAAAACAAAATAATTTGAATTATGGGGTTTGACATTACCGACCGTTAACGCACATGTCAAATTTAGTTCCCGAAACCGACCCTTAGGGGCGCTAAAATTTGTTTTCACAGATGATAAGGTAGATATCCAATCTTCCTCAAATATATTTCCTTAATCTATGATCTAGTCTTATTGAATTTAAATGCATAATAAAGTTTAATACTTATATTTTCACCATTGTCAAAATGACAAGATAATTTGACAACTTTATTTTGGATGCATTCAAACATGTGTTATACATTCGGATTACTGAATGTGACCATTAAATGTAAATTTTAAAATTCAAAGAAACTTGTTAATAAATTTAATTAGAACACAATATTTTCTTTAATAAAATAACACAGCAAAATGAATATCTAATATTATTGATTTTAAATTCATTATACAGTCTAATACTTATATTTTCAGCAATGTCAAAATGACAAGATAATTTGACAACTTTATTTTGGATGCGTTCAAACTTGTGTTAAGTGTAAATTTTAAAATTCAATGACACTTGTTAATAAATTTAATTAGATCACAATATTTTTTTAATAAAAATATTATAAATATAACTTAACAATTACCAATAAGCCTTTAGGTCCCGAAAATTTACATAAAGGGCAGCCAATAATCAAAGCCGGCCATTTTATTTTAAATTTTCGAGAATCTAAAGGCTCATTTTTAAATGTTAAATATTTTTAGTTTGTAAATAAATTACTTTAGAATATATCTTATCATTGTAATAGGTACACTTCGTTTATGAAAAAGAATTTGATAAAAGTGATAAAAATTAAAAATGTACTTAAAAATATTTATATCATACCTTAAACTAATATACAATAATTTTCAAATATACTTTTGCATTAATTCGTAGTAAAAATATGATTTTTCATGCAATCCATACACCTGAGAGCATGTCAACAAACGCATTTTTTGATTAATATTTGGTTTCAGAAAGTGTTTATTGTTTGAAATATCAATGATAATTAAATAATTGGATAGATACTTTGTAATTGTAAACGTTTTTATTTAAAAAATCATCTCATTCTCTAACAAAGTACAATAGAATTTTTAAAAATCTAATCGTTGTAGTAATCAACTACTTTCATCTGAAATTTAATGAAAGAATACATAAAGAAAGAATGTATAAAATGCAGTTACTTACAGTTTAATATAATCCAGATACATAATTCAAAATAATTATTGTACAATAAATTGTTAAACATTTCTTCCAAGAGGGTATGAAGGGAAGATTTGTCAGTATTTTTAAATAAATGTGTTTATGACTGAATACGACGCGCCTTGTTTGATTTCCATAATTAAATTTTTGTAAATAGTGTTATTATCCGTATTTTTATGTTATTTCTTTTCTGTAAATTAAACCAATTAAAAACTATAACTAAAATGAAAATACATATCTAAATACAGCCAAGAATATATAAAATTACATACTTACATTACAAAATGTAGTGTAATTTTACTTTTAAACTAATTTTACTCTATATTTGTCCAGGAAAATACAAGACTTGCATGATCAGTGTTTGATTAGAGCTGACGTTTTGACAAACGTCATATAACATGAATATTTAAATAATGTGTACAATGCACTTTTATGATAATCAGTTACACTTCCGTAGTGCTATTATCAGTAATTTTATGTTATTTCTCTTCTATAAATGTACTCTTGTTTGGGTAACCAATTAAAAATTATAACTGAAATAAAAATACATATTTAAATACAGCAAAATAAATTTAAAATGATATACTTACATCACAAAGTGTATTGTACATATTCTTTTAAATATAGTTTACTTTATATTTCTGTATATTTCTTTTTAAAAATATAAAACTTGTGCCACGAATTTTTTGATTGACTGACCAAACGTCAAATGTCATAAAATTAAATATTTAAAATACACCACACTTAACATTCAGTGTATTTGTATATGTTTCGCTCACTATTATAATGTGTAAAAATATAATTACCTTTACAATATCTCTTTTCATTTTCAAAATAAATCAATTAAAAGTTTCATATTGAATTGTCAAAAATGACGGATGGCACAGTAATTCTTTTTAAATTTAAACCTGGCATCTAGGATATTTTTTTCAGTTTTGTTCCAGTTTTCCTTTTTGGCTTAGTTTTCGATTTTTTACACAAAAACTATGCACGGTAAAAATATGGGACACCCGAAAGCGATTGGTCCTCAATAATCCACATATAATAAAATAATATTAAAATTATTACATGAATGGTTTGACCTGTACCCGTGAGCAAACTTTTTACGATGCTCGAGATGAATCCAAATATAGATATATAGATAATGAATCTATCAAAATAGTATATGACTAGCGAAGGCTCAGCTACGCTGAGCTTCACTAGGCCTCCGGCATCAATGAAATATTTACAGTTGACGTCTAATTTCATTTCTGTACACCAGCTCTCGACGAGACCTTTCATATGATACCAAGCACGACATACTTGTGACAAATTTTGCAAAAAAAACAAAAGCCGATCGACCTGGCAAATTTTTGTTATTTCAATATGGCTGCCCTACTCGAGTGCTTTCATTTGATACCAAACACGGCATACTTCTGATATTTTTTCACAAAAACAAAAGCCGATCAAAAATTTTATGATTTCTGCAAGCCAGCTCTTATCGACTCCTTTCATACGATACCAAACACAACATACTTCTGACAACTTTTTGCTGAAAACAAAAGCCGATCGACATGGGACTATTTTATCATTTTTGCAAGCTAAGCCCTTGTCCAGTGCTTTCAATTAATACCAAGCACGGTATACCTTAGACAAATTTTTCATTGCTATAATCAAATTTTTAGGCTGTAAACCTTAATTACAAGTTCATTTTTGTTAAAAAAAGGATTAATTAAAATACGCTTTGTGGTTGATATAATCAAAATTAAAATTTTATAAAATTTGATTACATTTTCTTTTATTATCTTACTCAAAATTTTCACTTCGTTTTAGACTATTGCATTTAACGAACAAACCTTTTGAATGGATAATTTTGGGGAACAAATTATAATAATTTGAAGAAGAATTTATAATATTTACCGACATACCTCCTTAATAAAACAGTTATTATTCAACAAAGTAGATTACTTGCTTCACTTGAAAGTAATTTTGCTTACATTTAAGGAAGTTACTACAAGTTTTTTAGTTGATATAATCAAATGTGTTGTTTGTAAACCTTAATGGTATATATGACCTAATTTCTTTTTTTCCATTTTATGGTTCTGTACAAAAAATAAAATACCCGTATTTATTTAAATCGCTGTAGTATTGATAATTCCGGAGAAAAACATTAATAAAATTTTGGAGAGGGGATATGTGACGTCACGTAGGAAACTTTGAGGATATCTCCGTTTATCATTGTTATTAAAAATTAACTTAATTAAAACATGCCTTATGATTGTAGTGATCAAAGTTTAAATATTATAAATTAAATGTAATCATAATTTAAGCTTTGTTTTGCACTATTTACTTATGAGAGATCATCTTATTTCATTTTAAAATATCATAGAATTTCGTAAAATCTAACCGTTTTGTAATCGGAAAATTTCATCAGTAATTTAATAACATACATAAAGAATTAAAAAAAAAGTCGGCCGACGTAAAACATATTTGTCATTTCTGCACGTCAGAAAACATTAATTATAATGACATAATAACAATAATAAACTCTCAGGTAAATATTTTTTTATTTCCGTAACTGTCTGATTTTTAGCGCAAAAGATACATTTTTTATTTAATATATCTCATACTACAGACGTGCAGTTCCATCAGATATGATATTATTTGATGTAGAATTGAAATTTGAACATCTTTGTACTTTTGTAGTTTTGCTCTAAATGCATCAGGAGAGAAAGTATTCGTAATTTTTTGAAATCCCATATTATAGTCCTATATTCCGTGTTTTATTGCACAGTTGTATAGGTACCGGGTGTAGAAATGAAAAGTGGCACATAGCGATTTCAATGTTATTTTTTTCATACTTCTGTATCTCTTTACCTATTTATTTTAGCGCTAAAAGCTTTAGAATATAAGTAGTTCAAAAATTAAAAAGGCTTCCTATAAATTAAAATTACTTTCATAATTATTCATATTTAACGATATATTAATTAAATAAAATTTATAGTTTTTTAGAAAATGAATTAAGATTGCCTTGGTAAATAAAACAAATTTTTGATTTAATTATCTATCAACACTTTTCACTCATCAATAAATTATTATTTTATTTAAAATTATTGTATTCTTGTATTAAAGATAACAATAACTCTGTTTATAAAATTAATTACCATACAATATTATTTTTGAATTAATACATCTATGTTTTTAAGCAATATATACACATAATTTTTATAGGTTTAACAATACCGTTTAAACCAGTCTTTGTAAAATTTGTTTCTGTGTATATCGGACGAATATTATTGCATCTGCTAAAGAAGGAATCGATATAAGTATTCAACAATTAAATATTTTTATATTTAATTTTATATGTATAAGCATTAAAATATTATTTTTAGGCATAAATGAAATTTATATTCTAAGCTAAAACAAGAACATAATAATATTTTGGTTACATTGCGACATGCCAAACTAATTGGTGGCGCTAGTGTTGTTTTATTTATTTCCAAATCACCAATATGATGTGAAAATAAAAAAACTGAATCTCCAGAGTAATTCTAAAGGGCTTTTATAATATTTATTATTGAAAATAAAATTATGAAATATTTGATCAAAATGCATAAAACTTCATTACTATGTACAAAAATAGATTACTATACCCATTATTTCATGTGTTTGTAACAAATATACAATTAAAAATTATTCAGAACAAACTGAATGAAATATTTAAAATAAAAGTCGTGAATCTTTGGAATTAATGTAGATAGAAAGTTTTCATCTCTTTCTACGAATAATGAAAGAATTTCGGTAACATAAGTACCTAGAGTACCATCATAATAAATGACTACTAATTTCATTCCGTGAAAGATAATTTTGATTGTATTGTAATATCGTAGTTTTTTCATTAACGATATTTAATTTTATTTCTTGTCAGATTGAAAATGAAATGTAAATATAGTATAATAAAATCACCTAAAATAATTGCGTAATTTAAATTCTAATTTCCTTGATATCTACAACAGTTAAAAATTTACGTACGTAACTAACTTCACGCGTTTAACAAGCAGCAGAACACGCGAATATCAGTGGCATTCAAACAACCTAATCTAACCTCTCTACGTCCGACCTGTTATACCGACGAAGGGTTTATATTAATTGAAAAAAAATTTAAAGCTAACCTGACCTAACTGAGTGTATGCAGACAGAGGGTTTACATAAATTAAAAAAAAACTACCTTAAAATTAACCTTTCATAACTGAGTATATGATAATGGCGGTAACACCCATACCTATTGATATTCGCTGGAATTGAGAATGCGCGAGTATAATGTGCACTCTGCCTTACGTTTGAAGATAGTTACGTACCAGTTAGTAAACGTCAACCGTTTTTTGTATGTTTTTCATAAACCAGAGATGAGTTGTATTTTTTTTTACATTTAAATAATGACACATCGTCAACATGTTTCTTATGTAAAATTTTAAATATATATGAATGCATATGTTTTGTTCTCTGTACTCTAAGCACAATAAGAAGAATTTTGTAGAAGCGCGCGTTATTTAAATTAAAAATGGGGTATGTGACTATAATTAAATTTCAGTACATAAGTCCTAAAATATAACAACTAACCACCCTAACTTCTCATTGTAATAATAAAAACTAAACAATTGTTTGTAAGAAGAAAGTTATTAGCAATTTCATCATTTACAAAAACTAGGTAGACTGTTTCTTACAGTAACCGCCTACCTAACTTCTTTTACGGTTCGGCCACGATGATGTCGCAGCATCCCCTCCCCAAATCTTTAATAATTTACAAAAATATGGATTTTTTTTCTGTATTACATAGATAAAAATCAAAATTTAGTCACATTCCTCATTGTAATTTTATTCAATTAAAAAAATTCAACAGAAAAGGGAACAAATATCTTCATATTTACTTACACCATCCATAAAGCATTACGTTGTTACTAACGTGTCGTTTAGAATACACATTTAGTTTTGATTTCATTTCACGGTTGTAATTAATAAATAAAGTAGAAACGAATCCGTAAACACATACTTTATTTATGTAGTTTCACAGAAATATTACCTACTTCCGTATATTTACTAATAAAATCAAGTCTTTTTATAACGATTATTTAGTTCTAGAGTTTATAATTTGTCGTTTTTTTTAAGTTTCGTATTTCGTTTTATAGTAACGTCGAATATCTTATAGGCCTAAAATTTACCAGTTTTCATTTAGAAAAATACATAGAAATCTAACCGTAAGTATAAGTATTTTTATAAAGGACATGCTGTACTAAACACGAACACACATTTTCATTTCAATTTGTACTAAGTAAAAGGAAGTATTGTACTCGCGAAAATTTTCGGTTTTGAGTTTTCAACGGAAATATTCATTTTGACCATCCCTGAATCCATTTTGCCTAGTTTCAGCGTGACAAAACGTACGTATGTCTCAAAAACAAATGGCCATAAAATTCTTATTTTTTTTTATATAGGACTGCTATAACATCTAGTTTAGCACCTCCCTTTTTTATTGCAATCGGCATTGCCAAAAGGGCACTTTGCTTATAGTGTTTTCTGGAATTTTTAACATAACTCAGAAAAGATTAACAGTAGAATGTTGAAATTTTGTTTGCTATAATATCTAGTTATTACCTCCATTTTTGGTTCCAATTGTCCTTTCCAAAATAATAGTTTAATTTTTGTAGGAAACATTTAATTTATTAAATTGACATTGACAGCTGGCAAAATATATTACTGAGAATTATGTACGAAATAAATGATAACAACATCTCTTTCTTTACAAGTTTTCCAGCGATTACAATAATTTTGTGTAGTGCAATAAGAAATAGTGATAAACATTTTTATATTTTTTTTTAAAAAATGATCCATTTTGAAGGGAAGTTCGAAGATATGAAACGAATGGAAGTTAAAGCATGATTAGCCGTGTAGAATGATCTCACTTTCCAGCGATGACAGTAATTCTTCTTAAATTTAGACATGGTTTCTGGATCTTCTGTGTCAAGTTACACTTTGGCTCAGTTTTAATTTAATTACGCAAAAGTATGCACGGTAAAAATATGAGACCTCAAAAAGGCACTATTCCTTATGAAACCACATATAATGGTATAAAATTTTAAATTATTACATAAATGGTTTGACCTGTATGGGATGACCAAAAACCGGCGACTGCGATTCCAAAATTTTTTTCACTAACGTGAAATTATTTAACAATTAAAATTTGGTGGAATATGTATTTATATTATGAAAAGTATTTTAATAATAATATATTTATATAAATGGGAAACGTCAAAATTTCTAAAATAAAAATTGTACATCTGATGTGATGTTTTATTTGTGTATAATTGTATTTCTTAAACGAAACTTTCATTATAATAGCAATAAAAATAGGAACTAATTTCACATATATATATTTTTTTTGAAAAATATTGCCATGGGTACAAATAAAATTTATTAGTAATTATTGAAAAAAAAAAATTTGCTACGATCGTAGTGCAGCAGAAATGGAAGAAGAAAAGAGTAAGTAATTATTTTAAATTATAATTTATTACTTATTGTTATTAATAGATTTATATTTTCCTACGGCAGGTACAATGGAAGACATAAAAAGAGAAATTAAAGAAACTGAAAATTATATGAAAGAATTAAGGCGGCAGTTACAGACATTGGAAGGGAAGGAGGACGGGAAGGAGGACGGGAAGGAGGACGCGAAGGAGGACGGGAAGGAGGACGGGAAGGAAAACGATGACAGGAAGAAAGAAGAAAGTATTCGCGGCAGAAGTCACGAAAGTTTCCGCGGCCGTGGAAGTTTTCGTGGCCGAGGAAATTTTCGAGGTAATGGTAATTACCGCGGCGGCCGAGGCCAGAGAAATTACCGTGGCTTTCGGAATCGTGGCCGTTCATATTGGGCCCACCACAATGCTACAGTAAGTTAGTAAATAAGTTACTAAGTAAATAATTTTTTTTTTTTTAGTTAATAAAATTTGTTCTTAAGTTATAAATTGTTCATTCTTCATTGTTTTCTTCTAATGCTGTGTTAGAGTGAATGTTTGCCCGAGCCTGCTTCGTTCTGATTTTTTATTTGTCCCCTTGTTGTGGTAGTGACCTACGATTGACAGATCGAATTAGCGCACAGTGAACTTATAGAAGGAGCAAAAATGAATGTATTCAGAGTGTTTAGAATAGAGTCAGGAAAAGAAAATTATTTTTAGTAATTCTATTAAAGCACGTATGAGTCTCTAACTTTTCTTATTCCTCTTTTTATTTATATTATCAAAATTTTATAAATAAATTCTACCCAAGCTCCGTATACAAGACTTTATAAATTAATTGCTGTTAAAAGATTATTATGACATATGGACATGATAAAAAGAATTTTTATATACTCCCAGTGTATAATGAACAGATTAATATGTAATGTTTGTAGTTAATAAAATCGTGTGTCAATCAAACCAAATTATATTCAAGAAAACAATGTAATTTATTAATTTTAACAATGATCGCATGCAAACTCAGTTAATGCTAACAACTATACAGTATTGTAAAAAAATATATAATATTTGATGTCATAGACCATATTTATTTGTAACATTTTAAGTAACCTGATATGTTAATTCTGTTTACTTAGTACGTTTGAAGTAACCTAGAACAGATCTCGAACTGATCAAACTTATCCAGCTATTTTGCTGGGATGATGAATTGAACATACATATTTTCTATCTTTGTTTAGACATTTCTTTCTCGTTCTATATCTGTCAGAACACCACTTAAAATTTTCACTTACTATGAAATTTGATTGTTTATTTGGTACCAATATGAATAAGTTTAAGTTTGCATTCACATTTTCCAAATAAATACAGCCTACTAAAATATTTTTAAAATTTGAGGTTATATTGAATTTTCAAATTTGACGTTTAAAGTAAATGTCATCTAGCAAACATTTACAGTTAAATATAACCAATTATAAATTATAATACATTATATTGAAGCTTTGTTCAGTTCTCTACTTACTTTTTTATTCCTAAGAACAAATATGAACATAATTTGTATAGAATGAAATTGCAAACGTCATTGATTTATCGGAATGTCGGTAACAAAGGTACCATAATTAATAAATGACAACTAATTTTATTCCATGTGTAGGGCACGAGAGCAGCACCGTCGACTTTGCCCAAGCCTCTCATCTCATTTCACAGAATTCCAGTGGCGGAAATTTAAATAAAAGTCAAAATATACTCTTCCATCGAAAACAAGTTGTATTTATATAGATTTAATGTTCACTGACATTGTTATACTATTTTACGTTTAATAAATCATTTAAAACTTACTAATAAAATTTGCTTTCAAATGTCGATCTTGTCCCTCTTATCTCACTTCAGACCATTCTATGATTGTTTCATTTCACGTCATTCCATGATTGCCTTATTTCATACCAATCCAGGCGGAAGAGAAAAAGTGGTGGCAGAAATTTAAATCGACGGCATTGGCGGGTTTTGTATTCATTCCATTTTGCGATTTCCATGTGTGGTTTATCAATTGCGCTCTTTTAAGTGTTTCTCGTGTTAGTTATTTGTTGTCGATTTTGTTATTATTGTTGAGTTTGTTATTGTTGTTGAGTTCGTTATTGTTATTTTTGTTCTTTATTGAAAATGAGAGGTGATATATGATTTGGCTAGTGTCTATTGCGTCCTGGAATACAAAAACAATAACAAACTCAACAACAATAACAAAATCAACAACAACTAATACTGACACAAGAAACACTAAAAGGTGCAATGGATAAACCACACAGAGATCGCAGAGGCAGAATGGAATGAATACAAAACCCGCCAATGCGGTCGATTTAAATTTCTGCCACTTCTTTTCCGCCTGAAATAAGTGCGAACTGAGAACATAGAATGGTGTGAATTGAGCTGAGGCTTGGACACAGGTTGACGGTGCTCTCGTGCCCTATAATTAATGAAAATTGAAGGTGCATTCACATCAAACAAATTAGTGGCATAGGTAAAATTAGTGGTTTTGGTTGAGGTAACAAAATTAAAAAATTAAGGTCTAGCTTTCCAAATAAAGAAAATATAGAATTGGCTGATGTACCGCCATTATTCTTTGGCGGGAAAATTTGAATATGCATTACGGACCATATTTTTTACCAATATTTTATTTGAAAATTGTTAAATAGTTATTGTAACAAAAGCAAAAGACTTTTACAAACTGCAACTTTTTTTATCATTTTAATAGTATTATACAATGAAGTATTGAAATATTTCATTTAAAAAATGATATAATTTAAAACAGTTGTTTGATTTCTGCTGTCAACTAACTGTCAGCTGTGAAAAATATTTGATTTGATAAACGTCAAAATTTTCTTTTCGCATTTTAACTAATTTTGGAATTTAGTTTTCTAAAAAATGTTTGATTCTTGATTGCGAAATGCTTTTGCATTCTCGAGTGCAAAAGGGACATTTCACAATCAAGAATAAAAAATAACAACGTCTTAAACAAATGTTTAATTATAACTTAGATACACAAAATAGGAAAGTAATAAATTATTAAAACATTACAATATATAATAATGTCAATAAGTTATACAGCAAGAAGCTTCTGGACGGGACGAATCAGTCTCCAGGATTCCCTGTAAATGCTAACGGAAAACCGTCCAAAAAACGTTAGCAAAAGACGATCACTATAAACAAAGAATAATTTGAAATAATGAGATATATCAGTAGTAAAAAAATGACTTACATTATTTAAATATATTGGAATTGTTTCATCTATGAAGGATGAGCGTTTTGTCGCAGACGGATTGGGCTAAGTATCTATAATCTATAACCAAATAAAATAATAGTTATTTATGATATAAGTGTTAAAAGTGACATTTTATGAGTGAGTGGGGAAGTTTGAAACGAGGCGAAGCCGAGTGTAACAAACCCCACGAACGAAATAAAATCACTTTTAACACAAATATCATACACTATTTTTCCTACGACCCCAGTTATGTACCTATTAGTAAATAAAAACTAAGTATTATAGAATGACATTTATGACAGGTCATGATGTATTTGTTATGAGCAACTGAACATAAGAAGTGTTAAAAGTAAATTTGTTTTTTACTTTTAACACGTTGTCAATGACAACGTTTTAAAAGTATTTACTGTGTTATAAACTGTTATTTTTAACTTGCTAAGCAACCGTTAAAAATACTATTTTTAACAGTGGTCGTAGGAAAAATATATTATGGCCGCAAAGAACTTTAGTAAGAATTTGACTTACTTTATTTGAACACTGCAAACTTTTCATGTAGAATATATAATGCAATATTTGAGAAATTGTTCTTTCAGCTAATGTAGTAACTTTATTGTATATTTTGTCTGAAAAAAATTTAATGAGTAAATATTAATAATTAGTTACAAATAAATATTACCTATGTTTAATAAATTATTTGATAATTCGAAGAAGTATTCTGCCAGTGATGAAAGCGTTGTGCATTCTGTTAAATAAAAAATAATAATTAATAAAGATGTTTTTTCTAATATAAATGTATTTACCATTCTTATTAAACTTTGTCTATAATATTGAAGTTTTTCCAATGGCAGGAAAATTGTCAGCGAATAGGTTTCAAAGTTCGGTTCCAAAATATTCAATATCGCTTCTCAGTCGAGATTATTGTTGACAAGTATTTCAAAAAGACATTCTGGTGAAACTCCTGTCCTCTACAAATAAAGACTAATATAATTGAGGAAGATTATTTTCTTTTAATTGTTACCTCCTTTTTACAGTGGATTCAGTGTCTGACATCAAAATATAAACTACTATATTTCATTTATCATTTGAATTAAAATATGCTATATGCTTCGATTAAAATTGAATTATTTTCTTGTGATTGAAATGAATGAAATATTTAACGAAGAAACATTCAACTTGTAGATTTTATCCCAGGGTATGATCGATCCAGTTTTCTGTTTTTAAAAAGGAACATTATTAATTTATATAAAATATGTAAACATTCAAACACTTTTTTTATAAAAAAAAATGTTCGCCCCAGTTAAAAAAACTTCGGTATTACGATTTCACATAAGTAATTGTCCAAATACTGGTATACTTGTATCCCATATTTATTATATTCGACATAGTTTACAGCCATAATGCAGTGTAGATTTCAGTTTTTATTATCTAAAAATATGAAATACAAAAATTTTATTTCCCAGAACTTGATAATAACATACCATATTATATCGATGTGAATCAAATGAAATTTTTTTGATATTTGTGTATCTTTATTATATACTATGAATTTAACTTTTAATTAGTTACAAAAGTTAAACAAATCATTCTACATTTTTTTTAAGAAAAATATAATTTTGAAAAAGTTTTCTGACATTATATTTTAATTTTTATTAGAAATTATTTGAGTTGCCAGATAATTTTTAATACAAATAAATTAAATAATTTAAAAATATGAATGTATAATAATATTAATAAAAATTTCATTTACATTTTAGATAATTTATAGAAATATGTCACTCAACTCAACAAAATATTAAAAGAATACGATTTGTTTACTAACTGTAGTTATTATTGTTAAAATTGTATAATCTTTCATATAAAATAAAATACAAATTTTGATAACCTGGCAACTCGATATCATACAAACATTTACACACTTTCATACTTTTGCGATTTATTACTCTCTTATTTTTCTTTTATTGGATCGCTTTGTGGTTTTTTATTATTATTATTATTATTATTTTATAATGTCTTGTGCTTCATTTGCTTCATTCCAGCCAGCCAATTTGTGACAATTAATTATGATGAAGCTTATTTTTTCTTATTTATTTTTTAAATTTTTTTAACCACGGGCTATTATAATATTGAAGCAAAGTACAGCAAAAATCCCAAATACCACTGGTATAGGGTTTTAAAGTATTATGTAACAAGTCATTGTCTTGCCAAGTCTACCAAGGAATTATAGATAATATGGTACACATTATGTACATAAAAATGTAATTTAAAACAAAAAAAATATAAATTGAATGTACTCTTACCAAATAAATTGCAGTTAATATTTGTACTTTTGTAGTTTTTTTAAATGAAAATCTTGTTACTCAAAATCATACAACAGTGACAATGACTTAATTACATAACACTTCAAAACCCACCAGCAGTAGATGGAATTTTTACCATACTTTGCGGTTTTGTAGTAGTATGTAGTATATTGCCAAATAAATGTGGATTTATATTCTGTTGCATGAATTTTGAGGTACAATGGTAGACTGGCCCGCCCACATGTTGCGATTTATTATATACTTTTGTTTAACGTCACATTTCTAATACATATTATAGAGAGACGCAACATGTTTTAACTTAAGCCTGGTATTAGATAGTTTTCGTATAACGTCTTTCTTTTTGATGGTATTAATTAAAAATTATTGACAGAAGTATTGTTTAAGCTCTATTACATTAAAGAAAAATATTAATGCAAACTAATGACTGTTGTATTATAATAAAAGAATGTTTCTTTAACCAAATACAGGGAAAATAAATGGAATAAAATATAATTTTATTATATTTGTCTTTTAATGTAAAAAACAATAAATATTTTTTATATAAACCTGCATATAAAATAAGTTTCCTTTTTACCATTAGATGTAGAGACCTTTTTATCAGAAAATAAAATTTGTAATATACATATATTTTTTTTAAATATTAGTAACACATAGACTAAACCAGGATTTTAGACGTTATAGAAACTTTTTCTAATACTAAACCATTGCTTTATACTTTTTATTTTATTTATGATTTTCATTGTGAGTATTTTTTTATTATCTTTTATCATAATATTTCTTACATTTTTATTTTGTTTAGATTGTGATTGCTTTATATTTAATTTATTACATACTTATAATAATTAGTTTTATAAATAATTGCCTTTTACAATTATTCTTTTTATTATACCTTCATTTTGGCAAGGTCCGTAAAATATGTAAAAGGCGCAATGGTTTTATCAGACTTAAGTTCTTTTTGTTTTAATCTTTTACAATATTTTACGAACCACTTTTCATGTTGAAAAAATTTTTCATTTTTATATTAATTACATGCAGTGTATATAAAATATATATTATATTATATTATATTTAACAAATCAAATATTGTCATCATAATAACTTTTTTATTATAATACATGTTTTAATTTATTTATTTCATTCATATTATTTTGTATCAAATTTATCAATAATGTTTCAACATGTTTTTAATTTATAATTTAAATTGATCTTTATTGCTTTCTTATATAAGATTTTTATATTTTATTAATTTAATTTTTATAAACATGTACTTAATATTTTTTTTTTGTTGTATAATTGGTTCAATGAGTAGAATGTAATTGTACATTGTACTTTTCAACATGATTTTAATATATTATACTTTTAACATTAAATATTTCGCTAAATAGTTTTTAAATTATTTATAATACAATTTCATAATCATATTTAAAATTTATCAATTGTTTTCAAAGATTTCTACTTGTTTAATTTAATATTTTCAATTTATTCATTTTATTTCTTTATATATTATTACATACATATTTTTTAATTTACGTTTCAAATTTATTATGAATGTTTCTACATGCTTTTATTTAATACTTCAAATAGATATTTCTTGCTTTTTTTCTCATATTTGATTTTTAATATATCATTTAATTTTTATAAACATATAAATGATATGACATTTTTTTGTTATATAATTAGTTTACTGATTAAAATGTAATTGTTAATATGTTGAATTTTTAAACATGATTTTAATATCTTTTACTTTTAACATGAAATATTTTGCTCGGTAGTTTTTAAATTAATTTTAATACAATTTGGATATTATAAATATTTCTTTCTTTCATGTTTATTTTGACATTATTTTAATATCTTTTACATTTAAAATTGTATATTTAGCTTAATAGTTTTTAATTTAATTATAATACAATTTACATTTTATTGCTATTTCGTTCATAGTCAGTTAAAATTTGTCAATTGTATTCATTGATTTCTACTTGTATAATTTAACATTTTAAATTTATATATTTAATTCATATTATTCCTTTTTATATTATTACATATTTTTAATTTGCGTTTCAAATTTATTATGAATATATCTACATACTTTTATTTTATACTTTAAATTGATCTTTATTGCTTTCTCATAATTGATTTTTAAAATATGATTTAATTTTTATAAACTTGTATAAGAAATTTTTGTTATATAATTATGTTACTGATTAAAATGTAATTGGACATATATTGTATTTTTTAACATGATTTTAATATCTTTTACTTTTAACATTAAATATTTTGCTCGGTAGTTTTTAAATTAATTTTAATACAATTTAAATATTTCTTTCATATTCATATTTCAAATTTGTCACTTGTTTTAAATGATTTAAACTTGTTTAATTTAAAATTTCTTTAAACACTACATTCGTTGTGAATGCTTCTTTTGAATTTTTAATAATATTTGAATCTGGCAATTTTATCTTTAAATTGTTTGAACTTCTTACTCTTGACATTGCCACATACAATTGGCCATGTGAAAAGACTGGATTTTCTAAATTTATTCCTACATAATTAAATGTTTGGCCTTGGGATTTATTTATTGTCATTGAAAAAGCTAATCTTATTGGGAATTGCCTTCGTTTCAAGGTGAATGGTAAATCTGTTTCGGTAGTTAAATCAAAACGCGGTAAATAGAGCCGGCTACCTGTACTCTGTCCTGTTAGAACTTCTACATCTAAATAATTAGTCTTCATGTCTTTTATTATGAACCTTGTTCCATTACACAGACCACGCTTTGAATTCATATTTCTTAATAACATTACTATTGCTCCAATTTTTAGTGTTAATTTGTGAGGAGGCATTCCGGTTGGTGTTAGGCCATTTAATAATTCGGCGGGGTAATTAATTTTGTTTATCTCATCACATTCACAAGAATCAGCACTTAAATATACTCTAGATGACCCTACAACTTTATTTAATACGTGTTCATTAATTATCATTGTGTCATCATTTTTTGGTGCTAAAATGGCTCTATCTGTAAATTTATAAATATCATCAGGTTGTATGACATCTTCACCGAATATTTCATTTGCTAGACATGTTTCAGAAACGCAATGTGCAGGAATTTTGACAATTTCATTTTCACCGTTGCCTATTTTCAATAATTATTCTGAAAATTCTTTTTCGTCTTTATTTACGCGCATATTTTGTTTTAATGAAAATTTTGTAAATAGTGGCCATAAATGACTTTTTACAACACATGTTTCAATTATTACAGTTCGATGATTTGTGTAATTGACTATTGGCAAGCACTGTCTGAAATCGCCACCTAAAACTATAACTTTTCCCCCAAATGGTATTTTATTATCCATCAAATCTTGTAATAATAAATTTATTGCATCGAGTGCGTGTTTTGGTATCATTGTTACCTCATCACAGATTATTACACTTGCCTCTTTTATTAATTTACCCGCTTTGCTATTTGATTTCACTCTACATACACATCCGTCATTTACAGGCACTGGTAACTTGAATACTGAGTGAACTCTTTGACCACCTTTTAACAGAGTAGCTGCTATTCCCGTCCAAGCTACAGCTATAACTTTTTGATTTTGGCCCCTTAAAATACTTATCAATGTGTTATACAGAAATGTTTTCCCTGTTCCCCCGGGACCGTCAACAAAGAAATATCTACTTGTGCAATTATTGTCATTTACGGCATTTAATATGTTATTTAAAATTTCTATTTGGTCTCTGTTAAATAAAGCTTCATTTTGTTCTCCCTCTAATTTTTCGGCTGCTACATCAAAAGAATTAGTTTCATTTTGTAAATCATTATTTTCGGGTTGGGGCAAACCGAAATCACTTAAGGTGAATTTATGCATATCGAGTATTTCCTGTATTTTTAATAAACATTTACTTTGTGCAACTTTTTCAGAATTATGTAATAAATAGTCTTCCATTAAATAATGTTTAAATTTTTCCCATAAGCTTAAGGCATTGGTTGACGTATGGAAGCAAATTAAATAAGCAAATAATTCACGTAATTGTCTGGGAAATTTACTCAACACAGCCTCGTCTAAACAATTTTCGCACTCTTTATCATTAGCTAAAAGACCTAATGCACGGGCAGCTTCCTGATATGTATTATATAATTTTCCGTCGACGGTACGCAAGTCTTCGAAGCTTGTGACACCTTTTGCATGCACTAAAATTAATCTTAAATGAAATCTTTCAATATCTCTAGGGCTAACGGAAATCATTCGGCCGATAGGTGGCTTTGTCTCACGTTGTCTAGCTTTCCATGCATTATTAACAAATACATAATATTTAGGAATTTCCATGTAAACATATTGCCGGGCATTAACGTCTATTTCATTGAGTAGGAACCAAGCTGTTAATGTTGTATTTTTTTTCGCTGCTCGTTCAACAGCTTCTTTTCTTGACCGTTAGTGAAAAATACTGCCTGTTGATTTTTTAAATGTACTGCTAATTCCATTATTGTATGAGACTTGTCATGCAACGGATATTCTAAAAGCCTCCAACAACATTCTGGAGCAGATACATACCTAGCATCTAAATAACCGTTTATTTCATCCCACTGTACAACTTTATTTTTATCAAGCTGTCCTAATTTGACGCTCGCGCAATCATGCCCCTTGCACAAATAATCACAAATATATTTTATACTTTTTACTGATGCGCATATTTCAACATTTATGTGGGTTCTATATTTTTTTAACAAATACGGATTGTACGGAACTATCCACCTATTGTCTACCGTGTATTTAACTAAACCATTTTTCCAAAGATTGTACATTTTTGCATTATTATTTGACCGTTTATACAGGGGGTAACCGTTAATGTTTTCATGTGTTTCATTTCTAAAATCTTTAGGGAACATTTTTGAACATTTATTTTCGTTCATACACGGCGAATTTTTGTTTAGAATACCGCACGGACCGTGAATCATATGTGAACGAACTAATTGGTACAATTCCGGTTCTGCGTCCTCGTCGGGAATTTCTGCACTGACTATTTCGTCAATGTCATCTTTGTTACGGATTTTACTTGCACTATCTAAAATTAATAATAAATGCATGTGAGGCAGACCTCTTTTTTGGAATTCAATTACATATATGAATGCCACAACTTTCCCAAAAATATTGTCATGTAAAAATTCATGCAACATACTTTTTATTTTTCCGCTAAAAACTCTGGCGGTTATGTCTGGGCGGTCTGCAGAGGTTTGACCCTCGCGCAACTGTTGTACAATTTCTGGCCATTTAGGGTTACATGTCACTGTTATAAATAGATCAGGGCGGCCAAATTCTCTAACAATAGACATGGCATTTTGGTACATTTTTAGCATGAATCGACTACCACCTTGAAATGTAGACGGTAGAATAATCATGGTGCCTGCTTTTCCGCCTTCATTCTCTGCCAAATTATTAATGTGGTCCATCAACCCACTATATAGCTCTACCCTGAGAGTAGGCTGATTTAGTCTAATGTACGTTAATCTTTCGGCTTCGACTTTAACATACGCATCTACAATGTATTGTTGGGTTAGTTTACCGGCTTCTAAACATGGGTTAAATGTGTTTCTAACCGCTAATCTGTTCATGTAAAATTGTAACATACTTTGTTTTTTAACACCGTCAGCTTGTTTTGAATTCATGTTCCAGCCACATTCACCGCGAGGAAATAGTAAAGGATAGGACATGGGGTCGCAATTTTCACTAAACTGATTTATTCGAACTAAACCACCAACTTTTGGGTGGACACAAATGTCCCTATCTATTGGTGGCTCTTCGTCATTGGACGTAAAAACAACTGCCACCTCATTACATGTGGGGATATTGTACCTACGTTTATCTTTTTTTCTGTCATTTACAATCCACAAATTTATTTCTGGCACCGACTGATTTGTTTGGTTAGCTTTGGCTAATTCCCGCTGCTCTACTTCTTTCAACATCATATACGCCTGACAATACGGATTAACCTCCCTAAGTATTACATCTAATTGACCCATGATATTTGGCTTACAATTTTTATTATACTCTACGTTCATTCGTTTCTCTAACGCTTCATTTGAATTAATTATGTATAATTGGGCATATTTTTCTGTTTCATTTGGTTTAGGGTACATTGAGCTGGCAGAATCATGGTAAATTTGGCCGTGGATACGGAAACAGTAGGGCCCCCTGCTAGGAGGTGCAGAAATTTTAGCCCCAAAGGATGCGATTGCTAACGCGCTATTGTATTGTCTAACATTTTCTCTAAAGTTTCTACTGTCTGAATCTTTACCTAACATTAGATTTTTGATATATTCAGGAAACTCATTTAATTGATCTGCGTTTAATTTTCCTTTTCGACAGCAGTATGTAAATTTACCGTCCGACGGCTTTTCATATGAAAAATTAACAGAGGAACAATGTGAACAGACAACATTCATTGGTCCCAAGGAATGGGGCTCAATTTGAACTCCTAATCCTTTTCTAGCTAACATATAGTTATCATTGGAAACCTTGTTTTTACGCGCTTTTATTTTATTTTTATTAATCGTATTATTTTTTGTTAGTCTTTCTTGTTTCTGTTCTACAGTTTCAGTTTCAACCAAATTATAAAAATTATCTCTATACTTTTCTAAACGTTTTTGTTTTTGTTCAGGAGTTTCATTCTTAATGTACTCTTTAAAATTGAATTTTAACTTTTGTAACCTATTCGTTTTTTGTTCAGGATTTTCCTTGTTTATATAATTATTTAAATTAAGTTTAAGTCTTTCTAATCTACTTTCCTTTTGTTCTACAGTCTCATTTTGTACATAATTATTAAAATTTGTTTTTAGTCTTTCTAACCTATATTCTTTTTGTTCGGTAGTTTCGTTTTGCATATAAATGTTAAAATTTGCTTTAAGTCTTTCTAACCTATATTCTTTTTGTTCGGTAGTTTCGTTTTGCATATAAATGTTAAAATTTGTTTTTAGTCTTTCTAACCTATATTCTTTTTGTTCGGTAGTTTCATTTAGAATGTAGTTATTAAAATTTATTTTAAGTGTTTGTAACCTATTATTTTTTTGTTCTAATGTTTCATTTACAAGATTATTCAAATTAATTTCTTTCTGTTTCTCTATACGATGTGTTTTTTTTTCAGGTGTTTCAATAACCACGTATTTTAATTTATATTCGTAATTTGATTTTAGACGTTTAGCTCGTTCTTCCTCTGTTTCATTTGATTTCCGTTTAAAATAATTTTCCCTTAAATTTTGCTGACGAGTTACTGGAAATGCTGTAATATTACGTGTTCGAAACATTTGTAAAACGTGTGATCTAAGTCTATTACTATCGTAAGATTCATGCTCAGGATTCCGGTTAAGTATTAAACTTGTAAAGAAAGCTATTGCAAACAACGCGCAATCATAGGTGTTAGTCTGTTGTTGAACTCGTACAAACCTAATTGAGGGACTATAGGGGAATAATCTTTCTAAATATAATTTAACACCTGCATTTAAATTCTGGGAATTCATGCTATCGTAAATTGTAATTTCTAATCCGTCATAATACGCTGTAACCCAATGACCTACGCTCCCAATATTTGCACCTGGCACGAATAAAATTTGTAGGTGTCTAGTTCCCTGCTCGATTGCAACTATTCGGTCTGGAGCATCTACATACACTGTGGGCTGAGGGTCGAACTCAGTTACTGAACGTACTAACGAAAAGTAAAAGTCTATATGAACGTCTTCTAAATATCCAGCAGGATTTATTAAAGTATTATAATCACGTTCTATTAGCTGTATTTGATTGCCAACTGTTTCAATACCTGTATTTAAATTACCCGTTTGTATATTATTTTCTACTTCACAATCTTTACTTCGTTTTATAAATAATTCTCCTGAATTGCCTGACATAACCTGACGATTTATACATTCATTTTCTACAACACTATTATCCGAATTTATGCAGCTATTATTATTAACTATATTTTTTGCGTGTCGTTGTTTACGCTTAAGGCGATTTTTTTCACTTTTAGTTGGCATTTTGTTACACTTGTGTTATTACAAAAATTAAAATAAACACTTACAGGTTTTGAGTGCGTTGTTATTTTCAGTGTTACCTTTACCAGCAATAAGTCAGGGTTCTGTGTTAATATTATCAGCAATACGTCAGGCTGCAGCTTCAAACAGGAATGCTTTATTTTCTATTTTGAATATATATGCTTGCACTCTTACTGCTTCGCAACTGCAGATTATTTTTACACCTACAGTAAAATAAAAATAAAAATACTTGTCCAACATTATCAATATATGTATATAAAATTATGGTAATTCCGAGGGAAATTCATTTCATTTTATTAACAATTAGAAGAGAGAAAACAGTAAATATTTAACCAAGAAATTACCTATAGTTAATAAAAGATATGAAAAATAAATTCTCACCTTAAATTCAAATTTGGCAGCACAACAAACGGGATTTTTTAAATATATTATTCTGCAGTAGAGAACAAATTTTCAAAACTATCGGTTTGATTCGCAATTCGATTTATTGAAAACACAATAAATATAACTGCCTTACACAGAAGTGAAAGAACAATTAAGTAATTAAACAAATTTTGTTTTCCTAAGCATGCCTAATTATTAAAATAAAATTATAATTTAATAAAAGCCAATAAATAAACAACCTGTAATAACGACAGGACATTATGGTAAATACGGAATATGAGTTACCAACAGTTTAACACTAACTTTTTGATAATTCAATGATTGTATATTGTAAAATTTTAAAATTTGTAGGTGTATGCAAATAAAATTTTTATTTGAAATAATTATAAAAGCCTGATCAAAAGCAAGTGATAATCACGGGACCACCAATTTTCTTTAAAAGCTTGTAAACTATATGTCTAGGAAGAAAATTTGAAATTTATGTTCATGGACGTGCGAATTTTTATTATACCATATTTTTATTTTAGTAATTTGATTATATTCAAAACCATGCAGATAATGAAGAAGATAATAATAAATAATGAATGTAAGGTATATTTGAAGTATTGACATCAAATTGATTGTACAAAAAAATAATAACAATAAACGCCTGTGGAAGCAATTGTTAATATTTATTTCCAGGAAATAAAATTTAAGAACTACGCAGTTTTGCAATAATTAATCATACTGTTATGACTATTTTTAATAATATATGTAATGACGATGATGAAACTAATAAATTAAAATATGTACTCACATAAAATGAAACGTCTCCTATCTTGCATACATTGTATTCCGTAAACAAAAAGTTCTTCTGCTTTCTTTGTAGAATTATAAGAAATGCAGAACTTGTTTAGGCTTCAAATTTATTTGTCACACAAATTAAAAGCTGTAATTGATAATAAATATAAATAAATAGAAAAACATTAAAATAAACTCATACTTTGTTGCCCGCAGTAAATCCGCTTGTTTATATTTCCGTTCTAAACTGCAAAAGTACATAATTTTACATTGATGCGAGTATTTTTTATTAGGCTGGATTCTAGAATGCCTACCATCCTTAAAGTTGCAATTTTCTTGTTGCAATGTCTTCCTTTAGCTAAACAATGACAAAAAAACATAAAATTAGGGCACGGAAGCAAATATTTATATGATTTTGTACAAAAATAAAGTCAGATTTTATCTATTCTAAAAATTGATTTAACATGAAGTTCGCTCAATTGATGTCGGTAAAACAATATAAACCGTGATAGTAAAACAATGGTTTAGGGAATTAAAATATATTTTTGTGGTAAAAATTTTTGAATAATCTTTGGGTTGTATTTTAAAGAATATGTTATATTGTCACTTATTTTAACAATATTTGCCCAATGAATTGTTTTAATTTATTTAAAATTTCATCTCGGTATACCTGAGTACATGTGGGTTACGAGAACTAACTAAAAATGTATCAAATTTACTGTTAATATACAAATATTTATATTCTACATTAAAATACCTGTAAAATACATTATTTCAATAATATTTTATGCGATATTTTACTATATATTGTAGTAAAAATGATATTTTCACGCTGCGAACTAGTTCGTGTCACCAACTGAAGTGTCAAATGCGAAATTTTTGTAAAATTTTATCATATCATCCAATTTTCTGGTTTCTTTCTGAGGGATACGTTATATTTTCACTTATAATAATGATTTTTATCAAACTAATTGCTTCATTTTATTTATAATTACATCTCGATAAGTCAAAGTTCATGTAGGTTAGGATAAGTAACTAAAAATGAACAAAATTTACAATTAATATGCAAATATTTATATTATACCTTAACGTACATGTATTAATGATGATTTGCGATAATTTTCATACAATATCTCGCTGTAATTTTAGAAGAAATAATCACTCCCTGAAATAGTCTTTCTCACTGAACTATCTGTCACTTTATGAGTCCATCTGTCAAAAAAGCCGGTCATGCATAACCGTATAATTTAAAGTGTTTTAATTGAAAAGAAAATATATAGATAAATTAAGTTTTATAGTAATAGACATAGTAATACAAACATTACCTTGTTATTCGCCTTATTTCTCAAGATTTATTGTTTTGAAATGTACCTTCAATGGTGGAAAGCAGTTCTCAAACAAAAGTGAAAATGGAATTAGTTTTTTTTATTTAAAATACGTTTTTATTGGAATGTATATGAAAAAATCTTTAAAATATACTGATTTATAACAAAATATATTATATTTACAATTTATAATAGCCTATTTATATTTTTGGTACCCTTACGTATAATAAACGTCAATGTCATAAAATTAAATATTTAAAATACACCACATTTAACATTCAGTGTATTTGTATATGTTTCGCTCACTATTATAATGTGTAAAAACATAATTACCTTTACAATATCTCTTTTCATTTTCAAAATAAATCAAGTAAATGTTTCATATTGAATTGTCAAAAATGACGGATGGCACAGTAATTCTTTTTAAATTTAAACCTGGCATCTAGGATATTTTTTTCAGTTTTGTTCCAGTTTTCCTTTTTGGCTTAGTTTTCGATTTTTTACACAAAAACTATGCACGGTAAAAATATGGGACACCCAAAAGCGATTGGTCCTCATTAAACCACATCTAATAAAATAATATTAAAATTATTACATGAATGGTTTGACCTGTACCCGTGAGCAAAATTTTTGCGATGCTCGAGATGAATCCAAATATAGATAGATAGATAGATATATAGATAGTGAATCAATCAAAATAGTATATGATGTTTATATTGTTGAATTCAGAAAAAAATACTCTATCGAATAACCTAAAAATAAATAAATGTTCCCATTTAAAATAAGAAAGTTGTGTCCCGTATTTTGAGAACCACTGGTCAAAAAAAAAATTTTTTTTGCTCATTGTATTAGTCTTGTAAAATGGTGGTTCTTTGCTAATTTAACCAACCTCGTAGCTCTTATAGTTCTCGAGATAGCAATGGTGGCACGCTTAAATGAAACACCCTGTATATCTAGGAAGAAAATTTTAAATTTATGTTCATGGACGTGCGAATTTGTATTATACCGTATTTTTATTTTAGTAACTTGAATAAATTCAAAACCGTGCAGATAATGAAGAAGATAATAATAAATAATGAATGTAAGGTATATTTGAAGTATTGACATCAAATTGATTGTACAAAAAAATAATAACAATAAACGCCTATGGAAGCAAATGTTAATATTTATTTCCAGGAAATAAAATTTAAGAACTTCGCAGTTTTGCAATAGCCAATCATACTATTAAGACTACTTTTAATAATATATAATGATGATGATGAAACTAATAAACATTTGTTGTAATGTATATTATTTATTTATAACCATTTCAAAGCGGCACGCGAGACCGTTTAGGAAATAAATAAAAATATATGTTTAATTTGTCAAGTTTTGAACTTGAGGAATTTTTTTCACACTTCTCTACGGGGGATGCTACTATGTGTTGTACCTAGAAACATTTGTTGTAATGTATATTATTTATTTATAACAATTTAAAAGCGGCATGCGAGACCGTTTAGAAAATAAATAATAATAACGTACCACTTGCTCTGGTTTGAGACCGCCTCGATCCTAATTTTTTTTTAATTTATATTTATTATTTATATCATACCTTGAAAAAAATTATTCAAAGATGAATTTAACTAATTTTCATACAATCTTTTTTATTATACCTTAGCAAAATTTGTAGTTTCATACAATACATTAAGTTTGACAGCGTAACTGTCATCACTTGACACAATAAGTATGAAGTTAGTTAAAGAATATATAAAAATGTATTATTTTAAAAATAATTATCTATTTTATAAATATAAATTATGTCAAATAACATACCGAAATTTATAAACTGATACATTTTTATATTACCAAAAAACATTATTACAGTTATTTTTTTCTGTTCCTATGTTCATTTATATCTTTAAAAACCTGAATTATATATGTATTTATCTACAACGATTTATAAATAATATATTTTTTATTATAAATATAAATAAAAATGATTATGAAAGTATAATAAATACAATTTGAATTGTTATTTTGAAATTTAAGTACTACTGTGGCGCCATCTGTTGAGGTATATATGAACTACTCACACATAACTGAAAATGCATGAGAAGAAAAGATTTAAATAATATGTTTAACATAATTTTATGTATTTTTATTATATCTTAACAATATTTGTATTTTTATACAATACATTAAGTTTGACAGAACTTAAATGTCATAACTTGACACAATAAGTATGAAGTTAGTTAAAGAATATATAAAAATGTATTATTTTGAAAATAGTAATCTATTTTATAAATATAAATAATGTGAAATAACATACCGAAATTTATAAACTGATACATTTTTACATAGCCAAAAAAAAAATATGATTATATTCATGTTTTTCTGTTGCTATGTTCATTTATATATTTATGAAGCTGAATTATATATGTATTTATCTACAACTATTGTTATTGTTATTAATAATTTATTTTTCATTATAAATATCAACTAAATGATTATAAAAGTGTAATAAATACAATTTGAATAGTTATTTTGAAATTTAAGTGCTACTTTGGCGCCATCTGTTGAGGTATATATGAACTACTCACACATACCTAAAAATTTATATGCCTGTTAGTTGTAGATAAAGTAACCAATTTTTATACGTTCTTTTGCATTATTTCTTAATGAAAACATGAATTTTCGTGCAGTACAAATACATTCAAGTTCGACTAAGAGCTGATGCTATCAGCTGGTAATCAGACGCACTATTCGGTGAATATTTGGTTTGAGAAGGTGTTTATTGTTTCACACATCAGTTACAAATGGATAGATACTTTGTTTATGTAAACGTTTACATCTGAGAAATCATCTCATTTCATTATAAAATACTACAGAATTTTGAAAAATGTAATCTCTATTGTAATCAAATGTTTTCATCAGAAATATAAAGAAATACGTAAAGAAAGAGTAAATTGCAATTAATAAAAGTTTAATAAAGTCCAGATACATCATTTATTTATATACTAATTATTGTACATTAAATTGTTAAACAATTCTCTCCAAAACTGTATGAAATAAAGGCTTGTCAGTTTTTCCACGTAATCAGACAAAATCTATAGTCTAACTATCTAAAATTTGTATAAATTAGATTTAAAAAGTATTTATATATAAGAGAAGAATACTGTACACTATGAATTTACCTTTGGAAGTGCTTGAATAGTAATCAAATATAGTTTTTTAAACGTCAGATTGTAAATCAATTTTGAAATGCAGTTTTCTTGATTAAATAATCCATTCTGGAATATTCTTTAGTTTGCATTTAATAAAGAATATGTTTTACTATTACTTATTTTTATAATTATCTCATCAAAAAAATAAAATATTTAACTAATAATATATAAATATTTATATTCTATATAAAAGAACCTGTATTATAGATGATTTCTTATTAAATTTCGTACAATATTTCATTATACATTTTAGTAAATATGACATTTTTCACTTAGTTGTCTCCAACTCAAGTGTCAAATGAACCATTTTTGTTAAATTTTATAATATCGTGCAATTTTTCTAGTTTTATTTTCAAGGATACGTTATAATAATGATTTTCATCCAACGAATTGCCATATTATAGAAAACGCATTTCTCGATTAATATTTGGTTTCGGAAAGTGTTTATTGTTAAAATATTAATGATAAATGAATAATTGGATAGATACTTTGTTTTTATAAACGTTTTTATCTAAAAAATCATTTCATTCAATAACAAAATACAATAGAATTTTTAAAAATCAAATCTTTGTTGTAATCAACTACTTTCATCTGAAATTTGATGAAAGAATACATAAAGAATGTATAAAATGCAGTTACTTACAGTTTATTATAAACCAGATACATAATTCAAAATAATTATTGTACAATAAATTATTAAACATTTCTTCCAAGTGGGTATAAAGTAAAGGTTTGTCAGTATTTTTAAATAAATGTGTTTATGACTGAATACGACGCGCCTTGATTGAATTCCAGAATTTATTTTTTTGTCAATAGTGTTATTATCCGTAATATTATGTTATTTCTTTTCTATAAGTATATTCTTGTTTGGATATCTTAACCAATTAAAAACTATAACTGAAATGAAAACACATATCTAAATACAGCCAAGAATATATAAAATTACATACTTACATTACATAACGTAGTGTAATATTACTTTTAAACTAATTTTACTATATATTTCTTCAAGCAAATACAAGACTTGCATAATGATTGTTTGATTATATTGTAAATAAGGTTTGCCGTAAATTATTATGTACAATGCACTTTTATAATAATGAATTACACTTTAGTAGTGTTATTATTAGTAATTTTATGTTATTTCTCTTCTATAAATGTACTCTTGTTTGGGTAACCAATAAAAAATTATATCTGAAATGAAAATACATATTTAAATACAGCAAAACATATTTAAAATGATATACTTACATCACAAAGTGTATTGTACATTATCTTTTAAATATAGTTTACTTTATATTTCTGTATATTTCTTTTTAAAAATATAACACTTGTGCCACGAATTTTTTGATTGACTCACCAAACGTCAAATGTCATAAAATTAAATATTTAAAATACACCACACTTAACATTCAATGTATTTGTATATATTTCGCTCACTAATACAATGTGTAAAAATATAATTACCTTTACAATATCTCTTTTCATTTTCAAAATAAATGAATTAAAAGTTTCATATTGAATTGTCAAAAATGACGGATGGCACAGTAATTCTTTTTAAAGTTAAACCTGGCATCTAGGATATTTTTTTCAGTTTTGTTCCAGTTTTCCTTTTTCGCTTAGTTTTTGATTTTTTACACGAAAACCACTCACAGTAAAAATATGAGACCCAAAAAGGCACTACTCCACTTTAAACCACATTTAATAAAATAATATTAAAATTATTCCATGAATGGTTTGACCTGTACCCGTGAGCAAAATTTTTGCGATACTCGAGATGAATCCAAATATATATAGATAGATAGATATATAGATAGTGAATCTATCAAAATAGTATATGACAAAATAGTATATGATAGCCAATTCTCAGCTACGCCGAGCATTCCCTAGCACTCCGCTGTCAGTGCAAAAAACAAATGCCAATCGACATAAAACAGTTTTTTCATATCTGCACGTCAGCCCTCACCGAGACCTTTCATTAGATTTCGAACACGATATACTTCTATTAACTTTTGAAAAAAACAAAAGCCGGTCGACATGAAACATTTTTGTCAATTATGCACGTCAGTCCTTACCGATACCTTTTATTTGACACCAAACACAACATACTTCTGACATTTTTTTTACATAAACCAAAAGCCGATCAACATGGAACATTTTTGCAATTCCTACAGGCTAGCCCACACCGAGTACTTTCATTTGATACCAAACACCACTTACTTCTGACAACTATTTGTGGAAAACAAAATCCGATCGGCATGGAACATTTTTGTCAATTCTGCACGCTAGCCCTCAACCAGGCGTTTTGTTTGATACCAAACTCGACATACTTTTGAGAATTACTTACAAAAAAACAAAAACCGATCGACGTAATACATTTTTGTCAATTCTGCACGCTAGCCCTCAACGAAACCTTTCAATTGAGACTAAACTCGACATACTTCTAAATACTTTTTGCAAAAAACAAAAGCCGATCAACATTAAATACATTTTGTTAATTCTGCACACCAGCCCTTATCGAAACCTTTCATTTTATACCAAACACCACATACTTGTGACAACTTGTTGCAAAAAACAAAAGCCGATTGACATGGCACATTTTTGTGAATTCTGCACGCTAGCCCTCAACCAGACGTTTTGTTTGATACCATAGTCGACATACATTCGAAAACTTTTTGCAGAAAACAAAAGCCGATCGGAATGGCACATTTTTGTCAATTTTGCACGCTAGCCCTCAACGAGACATTTCATTTCAGACCAAACTCGACATACTTCTGAAAACTTTTTGCAAAGAACAAAAGCCGATCAAGATTAACCATTTTTGTTAATTCTGTACACCAGCCCTTATCGAAACCTTTCATTTGATACCAAACACCACACTCTTCTGACAATTTTGTGCAAAAAACAAAAACCGATCGACGTAGTACATTTTTTTTTCAATTCTGCTCGATAGTCTTTAACGAGACCTTTCATTTGAGACCAAACTCAACATACTTCTAAAAACTTTTTGCAAAAAACAAAAGCCGATCAGCATTAACCATTTTTGTTAATTCCGCACACCATCCCTTATCGAATCTTTCATTTGATACCAAACACCACACACTTGTGACAACTTTTTGCAAAAAACAAAAACCAATCGACATAGCACATTTTTGTCAATTCTGCAGGCTAGCCCTCTCCGAGACCTTCCATTTGATACCAAACACGACATACTTTTGACAACTTTTTGCATAAAACAAAAGCCGATTGACATGGAACATTTTTGTCAATTCTGCACGCCAGACCTCAACGAGACCTTTTATTTGAGACCAAACTCGACATACCTTTGAGAAATTTTTGCAAAAAACATGGCCGATCAACATTGACCTTTTTAGTTAATTCTACACGCCAGCCCTTATCGAGCCTTTTCATTTGATACTAAACACCACATACTTCTCACAACTTTTTACAAAAAACAAAAGCCGTTCCAAATAGAACTTTTTTGTTCATTTTGCACGCTAGCCCTCATCGTGACCTAGCCTAATATAACATTCACTGTCTTTAATAACCTTTCATTTGGGAATATTTGTTCTTTGTTTAGTTACTTTATTAAACATTTGGCAACATTGAATTTTGTAATTCGAAAATACCCAAACACGACATTTTTCTGACAACATTATGCAAAAAAACAAATTCTAATCTACATAGAACATTTTTGTCATTCGTGCACACCAGTCCGTATTGTGTCGTTTCCTTGAAACCCAAGGACGACCTACTTTTAACAACTTTTTACGGAAAACAAATGCAGATCGGCATGACACATTTTTTTTGTCATTTTAAAACTGGCCCTTATGGTTTCCTTTCTTTTGATAACAAACACAGCAAAGTATTCAATTTATTTTATTTAGGAATATTTGAATTTTATTTAGTTACTTTATAATTTGGCAACACTGTTTGTATTAAAAAATAGTAGTTAATTTTTAAATTTATAAATTAATATTGTCAATCCTAATACAACTGCCACCGTCTTCAGTGAAGTTAGTTTAGGAATATTTGGTTTTAATTTAGTTACTTCATCACACATTTGGCAACATTGACTTTTGACATTGGAAACGTCAAAATTTATATTAATTAAATACGTTATGTTTTAAACTTAAATTAATTGTAACACATTTGCTCAAGTGTATTATTCATGGTACTGTTTATAAATCTTTGATATCAATGTTCTATTAAAAGATATAATCATTTAAAATTCATAGGCAGATTGTCAAAAGTGACGGATGACGGCGTGATTCTTCTTAAAGTTAGACATGGCCTCTGGGATCCATTGTTTCAAGGCAGCATTTGTGCAAAGTTTTAATTTTTTACACGAAAACTACTAATAGTAAAAATATAAGACACCCAAAAGGCACCAGATCTCATTAGCCCCCACATATTAAAAAAAAAATTATAACAATCACTTGCATGGTTCAGGTTGTAGGCGATTACAAATGTTATTTGATGCTCGTGATGAATCTATAGATAGATAGATATATAGATAGATAGATAGATAGTGAATCTAATCGTTTAGTATAGTGACTAGCGAAATCTTGGCTACGACGAGCATTCCCTAGAGCTCCGCTGTCAGTGCAAAAAACAAATGCAGATCAAAATGAAACATTTATTTAATATTTCCACGTCAGGTCTCACCGAGACCTTTCATTAGATTGCAAACACGATATACTTCTAATAATTTTTTGCAAAAAACAAAAGCCGGTCTACATTAAACATTTTTGTCATTTATGTTCCCCAACTCTCACCGAGATCTTTCATTTGATATCAAACACAACATTCTTCTCACATTTTTTCCATAAAACAAAAGTCGATTGACATGAAACATTTTTATCATATCTACACGCTAGCCCACACCGAGACTTTTCATTTGATACCAAACACCACATACTTCTGACAACTTTTTGCAAAAAACAAAAACCGATCGACATAGCACATTTTTATCAATTCTGCACGCTAGCCCTCTCCGAGACCTTTCATTTGATATCAAACACGACGTACTTCTGACAACTTTTTGCAAAAAACAAAAACCGATCGACATAGTACATTTTTGTCAATTCTGCAGGCTAGCCCTCTCCGAGACCTTCCATTTGATACCAAACACGACATACTTTTGACAACTTTTTGCATAAAACAAAAGCCGATTGACATGGAACATTTTTGTCAATTCTGCACGCCAGACCTCAACGAGACCTTTTATTTGAGACCAAACTCGACATACCTTTGAGAAATTTTTGCAAAAAACATAGCCGATCAACATTGACCTTTTTAGTTAATTCTACACGCCAGCCCTTATCGAGCCTTTTCATTTGATACTAAACACCACATACTTCTCACAACTTTTTACAAAAAACAAAAGCCGTTCCAAATAGAACTTTTTTGTTCATTTTGCACACTAGCCCTCATCGTGACCTAGCCTAATATAACATTCACTGTCTTCAATAACCTTTCATTTGGGAATATTTGTTCTTTGTTTAGTTACTTTATTAAACATTTGGCAACATTGAATTGTGTAATTCGAAAATACCCAAACACGACATTTTTCTGACAACATTATGCAAAAAACAAATTCTAATCTACATAGAACATTTTTGTCATTCGTGCACACCAGTCCGTATTGTGTCGTTTCCTTGAAACCCAAGGACGACCTACTTTTAACAACTTTTTACGGAAAACAAATGCAGATCGGCATGACACATTTTTTTTGTCATTTTAAAACTGGCCCTTATGGTTTCCTTTCTTTTGATAACAAACACAGCAAAGTATTCAATTTATTTTATTTAGGAATATTTGAATTTTATTTAGTTACTTTATAATTTGGCAACACTGTTTGTATTAAAAAATAGTAGTTAATTTTTAAATTTATAAATTAATATTGTCAATCCTAATACAACTGCCACCGTCTTCAGTGAAGTTAGTTTAGGAATATTTGGTTTTAATTTAGTTACTTCATCACACATTTGGCAACATTGACTTTTGACATTGGAAACGTCAAAATTTATATTAATTAAATACGTTATGTTTTAAACTTAAATTAATTGTAACACATTTGCTCAAGTGTATTATTCATGATACTGTTTTTAAATCTTTGATATCAATGTTCTATTAAAAGATATAATCATTTAAAATTCATAGGCAGATTGTCAAAAGTGACGGATGACGGCGTGATTCTTCTTAAAGTTAGACATGGCCTCTGGGATCCATTGTTTCAAGGCAGCATTTGTGCAAAGTTTTAATTTTTTACACGAAAACTACTAATAGTAAAAATATAAGACACCCAAAAGGCACCAGATCTCATTAGCCCCACATATTAAAAAAAAAATTATAACAACCACTTGCATGGTTCAGGCTGTAGGCGTTTACAAATGTAACTTGATGCTCGTGATGAATCTATAGATAGATATATATATATATATATATATATATATATATATATATATATATATATATATATATAGTGAATGTAATCGTTTAGTATAGTGATGTTTATATCGCTGAATTCAGAAAAAAATGCTCTATCGAATAACCTAAAAATAAACATATGTTCCCATCTAAAAAGAGAAATTGGGGCCCGTATTTTGAGAACCACAGGTCAAAAAAAGTTTTTTTTGCTCTTTGTATTAGTCTTGTAAAATGGTGGCACGCTTAAATGGAACATCCTGTATATGAATTACTCACACATAACTTATCAAATAATATCATATATTTAATATTCCAACTTTGGAAATTGATGAATTTTTTTCACACCCTTCTACGGGGGGTGCTACTATGTGTTAGACCTAGAAACATTTGTTGTAATGTATATTATTTATTTATAACACGTTCAAAGCGGCACGCGAGACCGTTTAGGAAATAAATAAAAATACATGTTAATAAATAAATGTAATTATAGAGATTATAAATTTCCCGCGCTTAGGGATTTTGAGATACAACGGTTTAATCATCAAAATACATAAGAAGAAAAGATTTAAATAATACGTTTAACCCAATTTTATGTATTTTTATTATATCTTAACAATATTTGTATTTTCATACAATACATTTAGTTTGACAGAACTTAAATGTCATAACTTGACACAAAAGAATATAAAAAAATTTATTATTTTGAAAATAGTTATCTATTTTATAAATATAAATAATGTGAAATAACATACCAAAATTTATAAACTGATAAATTTTTATATTGCCAAAAAAAACAAGATTATATTCATGTTTTTCTGTTGCTATGTTCATTTATATATTTATGAAGCTGAATTATATATGTATTTATCTACAACTATTGTTATTGTTATTAATAATTTATTTTTTATTATAAATATCAATATAAATGATTATAAAAGTATAATAAATACAATTTGAATAGTTATTTTGGAATTTAAGTGATCCTGTGGCGCCATCTGTTGAGGTATATATGAACTACTCACATATAACTGAAAATTTATATGCCTGTTAGTTGTAGATAAAGTAACCAATTTTTATACGTTCTTTTGCATTATTTCTTAATGAAAACATGAATTTTCGTGCAGTACAATCACAGTCAAGTTAGACTAAGAGAATATGAATATTTGGTTTGAAAAGATGTTTATTGTTTCATACATCAGTTACAAATGGATAAATGGATAGATAATTTGTTTATGTAAACGTTTACATCTGAGAAATCATCTCATTTCATTATAAAATACTACAGAATTTTGAAAAATGTAATATCTATTGTAATCAAATGTTTTCATCAGAAATGTTAAGAAATGCGTATAAAGAAAGAGTAAATTGCAATTAATAAAAGTTTAATGAAGTCCAGACACATCATTTATTTATATACTAATTATTTTACAATAAATTGTTAAACAATTCCCTCCAAAACTGTGTGAAATAAAGGCTTGTCAATTTTGTCCACGTAATCAGACAAAATCTATAGTCTAACTATCTAAGATATTTATAAATTAGATTTAAAAAGTATTTATATATAAGAGAAGAATACTGTACAGTATGAATTTACCTTTGGATGTGTTTGAATAGTAATCAAATATAGTTTTTTAAACGTCAGAGTGTAAATCAATTTTGAAATGCAGTTTTCTTGATTAAATAATCCATTCTGGAATATTCTTTAGTTTGCATTTAATAAAGAATATGTTTTACTATTACTTATTTTTATAATTATTGCCCAATAGATTGTTTTAGTTTATTCAAAAATCCATGTTAGTGTATCTGAGTACGTGTAGGTTATAGTCTCATCTAAAAAATAAAATATTTAACTATTAATATATAAATATTTATATTCTATATAAAATTACCTGTATTAAAGATGATTTCTTATTAAATTTTGTACAATATTTCATTATACATTTTAGTAAATATGACATTTTTCACTTAGTTGTCTCCAACTCAAGTGTCAAATGAACCATTTTTGTTAAATTTTATAATATCGTGCAATTTTTCTGGTTTCATTTTCAAGGATACATTATAATAATGATTTTCATCCAACGAATTGCCATATTATAGAAAACGCATTTCTCGATTAATATTTGGTTGCAGAAAGTGTTTATTGTTTGAAATATCAATGATAAATGAATAATTGGATAGATACGTTGTTTTTATAAACGTTTTTATCTAACAAATCATTTCATTCCATAACAAAATTCAATAGAATTTTAAAAATCAAACCTTTGTTGTAATCAACTACTTTCATCTGAAATTTGATGAAAGAATACATAAAGAATGTATAAAATGCAGTTACTTACAGTTTATTATAATCCAGATACATAATTTAAAATAATTATTGTACAATAAATTATTAAACATTTCTTCCAAGTGGGTATAAAGGAAAGGTTTGTCAGTATTTTTAAATAAATGTGTTTATGACTGAATACGACGCACCTTGATTGAATTCCAGAATTTATTTTTTTGTCAATAATGTTAATATCCGTAATATTATGTTATTTCTTTTCTATAAGTATATTCTTGTTTGGATATCTTAACCAATTAAAAACTATAACTGAAATGAAAACACATATCTAAATACAGCCAAGAATATATAAAATTACATACTTACATTACATAACGTAGTGTAATTTTACTTTTAAACTAATTTTACTATATATTTCTCCAAGCAAATACAAGACTTGCATAATGATTGTTTGATTATATTGTAAATAAGGTTTGCCGTAAATTATTATGTACAATGCACTTTTATAATAATGAATTACACTTTAGTAGTGTTATTATTAGTAATTTTATGTTATTTCTCTTCTATAAATGTACTCTTGTTTGGGTAACCAATAAAAAATTATATCTGAAATGAAAATACATATTTAAATACAGCAAAACATATTTAAAATGATATACTTACATCACAAAGTGTATTGTACATATTCTTTTAAACAAAGTTTATTTTATATTTCTGTATATTTCTCTTTGAAAATATAAAACTTGTGTAACGACTTTTTTGGTTATAGACCAACGAATGATAAACGTCAATGTCATAAAATTAAATATTTAAAATACACCACACTTAACATTCAGTGTATTTGTATATATTTCGCTCACTATTATAATGTTTAAAAATATAATTACCTTTACAATATCTCTTTTCATTTTCAAAATAAATCAATTAAAAGTTTCATATTGAATTGTCAAAAATGACGGATGGCACAGTAATTCTTTTTAAATTTAAACCTGGCATCTAGGATATTTTATTCAGTTTTGTTCCAGTTTTCCTTTTTGGCTTAGTTTTCGATTTTTTACACAAAAACTATGCACGGTAAAAATATGGGACACTCGAAAGCGATTGGTCCTCAATAATCCACATCTAATAAAATAATATTAAAATTATTACATGAATGGTTTGACCTGTACCCGTGAGCAAACTTTTTACGATGCTCGAGATGAATCCAAATATAGATATATAGATAATGAATCTATTAAAATAGTATATGCTACGCCGAGCATTCCCTAGAGCTCTGCTAATCGACATGAAACAGATTTTTCATATCTGCACGTCAGGCATCACTGAGACCATTCATAGATTCCAAACACGATATACTTCTAATAACTTCTTGCATAAAACAAAAGTTTATCGACTTGGAACATTTTTGTCATTTTTGCACGCTAGCCCACAACGAGACCTTTCATTTGATACCAAAAGCAACATACTTCTGACATTTTTTTTTTCCATAAAACAAAAGTCAATCGACATGGAACCTTTTTGCAATTTCTACAGGCTAGCCTACACCGAGATCTTTCATTTGATACCAAACAGTATAAACTTCTGACAACTTTTTGTAAAAAGAAAAGTAGATCGACATGAAACATTTTTGTCAATTCTGCATGCTAGCCCTCAATGAGACCTTTCATTTGAAACCAAACTCGACATATTTCTGAGAAATTTTCACAAAAAACAAAAGCCGATCAACATTGCGCAATTTTGTTAATTTTTCACGCAAACCCTCATCGAGACCATTATTTTGATACCAAACACCACATACTTCTAATAACTATTTGCGAAAAACAAAAACCCGGTGGCATGGAACATTTTTGTCAATTCTGCACGCTAGCCCTCAACGAAACCTTTCATTTGAGACCAAACACCACACACTTCTGACAACTTTTTGCAAAAAACAAAAGCCGATTGACATGGCACATTTTTGTCAATTCTGCACGCTAGCCTTCAACCAGACGTTTTGTTTGAGACCAAACTCGACATACTTTTGATAACTTCTTGCAGAAAACAAAAGCCGATCGGAATGGAACATTTTTGTCAATTCTGCACGCTAGCCCTCAACGAGACCTTTCATTTGAGACCAAACTCGACATACTTCTAAAAACTTTTTGCAGAAAACAAAAGCCGATCTTCATTAACCATTTTTGTTAATTCTGCACATCAGCCCTTATCGAATTCTTTCATTTGATACCAAACACCACACACTTCTGACAACCTTAGCAAAAAACAAAAACCGATCGACATGACACATTTTTGTTAATTCTGCACACTAGCCCTCAACAAGACGTTTAATATAAGACCAGACTCGACATACCTTTGAGAACTATTTGCAAAAAACAAAAACCGATCGACATTGACCATTTTTGTTAATTCTACACGCCAGCTTTTATCGAGCTCTTTCATTTGATACTAAACACCACATACTTCTAACAACTTTTTCCAAAAAACAAAAGCCGTTCGATATGGAACATTTTTGTTCATTCTGCACGCTAGCCCACATCAAGACCTAGCCTAATACAATGTACACTGTCTGCAGTAAAGTTCATTTGGGCATATTTGTTCTTTGTTTAGTTACTTCATTACACATTTGCCAACATTGACTTATGTAATTCGAAAATACCCAAACACGACATTTTTCTGACAACATTTGGCAAAAAACAAGTTATAATGTACCTAGAACATTTTTGTCTTTCGTGCACACCAGTCCACATTGTGTCATTTTCTTAAAACCCAAGGACGACCATCTTCTAACAACTTTTTACGAAAAACAAATGCAGATCGACATGACACATTTTTTTTTGTCATTTCAAAATCGGCCCTGATGGTTTTCTTTCTTTTTATATCAAACACAGCAAAGTGTTTAATTTAATTAGGAACATTTGTTTTTTATTTAGTTACTTCATAATTTGGCAACAATGTTTGTATTAAAATATTGTAGTTAATTTTTAAATTTATAAATTACCATCGGAAATCCTAATATAACAGCCACTGTCTTCAGTGAAGTTCATTTAGGAATATTTGTTATTTGTTTAGTTATTTCATCACACATTTGGCAACATTGACTTATGTAATTCGAAACGTCAAAATTTAAAATAAATAAATGTGTTGTGTTATAAACTTAAAATATTGGTAAAACCTTTGCTCAGGACTATTATTCATGACACTGTTTTCAGATCTTTGATATCAATGTTCTATTAAAAGATACAATCGATTAAAGTTCATAGACAGATTGTCAAAAGTGACGGATGTCTGCGTGATTCTTCTTAAATGTATACATGGCATCTAGGATATTTTTTTCAGTTTTGTTCCAGTTATACTTTTTAGCTTAGTTTTCGATTTTTTACACAAAAACTATGCACGGTAAAAATATGAGACACCCAAAAGCACTTGGTCCTCATTAAACCACATCTAATAAAATAATATTACAATTATTACATGAATGGTTTGATCTGTACCCGTGAGCAAAGTTTTTGCGATGCTCGAGATGAATCCAAATATATATATAGTGAATCTATCGTTTTAGTATATAAGACTAGCGAATTCTCGGCTACGCCGAGCATTCCCTAGAGCTCCGCTGTCAGTGCAAAAAACAAATGCCGATTGACATGAAACAATTATTTTATATTTCCACGTCAGGCCTCAACGAGACCTTTCATTAGATTCCAAACTCGATATACTTCTAATAATTTTTTGCAAAAAACAAAAGCCGGTCGACATGAAACATTTTTTGTCATTTATGTTCCCTAACTCTCACCGAGACCTTTCATTTGATACCACACACGACATACTTCTGACAACTTTCTGCATAAAACAAAAGTCCATCGACATGAAACATTTTTATGATATCTACACGCTAGCCCACACCGAGACATTTCATTTGATACCAAACACTATATACTTGTGACAACCTTTTGCAAAAAAAACAAAAGCCGATCGACATTGACCATTTTCGTTAATTCTGCACACCAGCCTTCATTGTAACCTTTCATTTGATACCAAACAGCACACACTTCTGGCAACTTTTTGCAAAAAACACCGATCGACATAGCACATTTTTTGTCAATTCTGCACGCTAGCCCTCTCCGAGACCTTTTATTTGACACCAAACACTTCTGACAACTTTTTGCATAAATCAAAAGCCGATCGACTTGGAACATTTTTGTCAATTCTGCACGCTAGCCCTCTCCGAGACCTTTCATTTGATATCAAACACGAAATACTTCTGACAACTTTTTGCAAAAAACAAAAACCGATCGACATAGCACATTTTTGTCAATTCTGCAAGCTAGCCCTCTCCGAGACCTTTTATTTGATACTATACACGACATACTTCTGACAACTTTTTGCATAAAACAAAATCCGATCGACATGGAACATTTTTGTTAATTCTGCACGCTAGCCCTCAACGAGACCTTTCATTTGATACCAAAAACGACATACTTCTGACAACTTTTAGCATAAAACAAAAGCCGATCAACATTGAACTTTTTTGTTAATTCTACACGCCAGCCCTTATCGAGCCTTTTCATTTGATACCAAACACCATATACTTCTCACAACTTTTTGCAAAAAACAAAAACCGATCGACATACCACATTTTTGTCAATTCTGCACGCTAGCCCTCAACAAGACGTTTCATTTGAGACCAAACTCGACATACCTTTGAGAACTTTTTGCAGAAAACAAAAGCCGATCGGAATGGAACATTTTTGTCAATTCTGCACGCTAGCCCTCAACGAGACCTTTCATTAGAGACCAAACTCGACATACTTTTGAGAAATTTTTGCAAAAAACAAAAGCCGGTCGACATGAAACATTTTTGTCATTTATGTACCCCAACTCTCACCGAGACCTTTCATTTGATTCCAAACACGACATACTTCTGACAACTTTCTGCATAAAACAAAAGTCGATCAACATGAAACATTTTTATCATATCTACACGCTAGCCCACACCTAGACTTTTCATTTGATACCAAACACTATATATTTGCGACAACCTTTTGCAAAAAACAAAAGCCGATCGACATTGACCATTTTCGTTAATTCTGCACACCAGCCTTCCTTGAAACCTTTGATTTGATACCAAACACAACACACTTCTGACAACTATTTGCAAAAAACAAATACCGATGGACATAGCACATTTTTGTCAATTCTGCACGCTAGCCCTCTCCTAGACCTTTTATTTGATACCAATCACGACATACTTCTGACAACTTTTTGCATAAAACAAAAGCCGATCGGCATGGAACATTTTTGTCAATTCTGCACGCTAGCCCTCAACGAGACCTTTCATTTGAGACCAAACTCGACATACCTTAGTAAAATTTTTGCAAAAAACAAAAGCCGATCAACATTGAACTTTTTTGTTAATTCTACACGCTAGCCCTTATCGAGCCTTTTCATTTGATACCAAACACCACATACTTTTCACAACTTTTTCCAAAAAACAAAAGCCGTTTGATACAGAACATTTTTGTTCATTTTGCACCCTAGCCCTCATCGTGACGTAGCCTAATATAACATTCACTGACTTCAGTAACGTTCATTTGGGAATATTTGTTCTTTGTTTAGTTACTTTATTAAACATTTGGCAATATTGACATGTAATTCGAAAATACCCAAACACGACATTTTTCTGACAACATTTTGCAAAAAACAAATTCTAATCTACGTAGAACATTTTTGTCATTCGTGCACACCAGTCCGTATTGTGTCGTTTTCTTCAAACCCAATTACGACCTACTTCTAACAACTTTTTACGAAAAATAAAAGCAGATCGACATGACACATTTTGTTTGTCATTTTAAAACTGGCCCTTACGGTTTCCTTTCTTTTGATAACAAACACAGCAAAGTATTCAATTTATTTTATTTAATAATATTTGATTTTTATTTAGTTACTTTATAATTTGGCAACACTGTTTGTATTAAAAAATAGTAGTTCATTTTTTAATTTATAAATTAATATTGTCAACCCTACTAAAACTGTCACCGTCTTCATTGAAGTTAGTTTAGGAATATTTGGTTTTAATTTAGTTACTTCATCACACATTTGGCAACATTGACTTTTGACATTGGAAACGTCAAAATTTATATTAATTAAATACGTTGTTTTAAACTTCAATTAGTTGTAACACCTTTGCTCAAGTCTATTATTCATGAAATTGTTTTTAAATCTTTGGTATCAATGTTCTATTAAAAGATATAATCATTTAAAGTTCATAGACAGATTGTCAAAAGTGACGGATGACGGCGTGATTCTTCTTAAATGTAGACATGGCCTCTGGGATCTATTGTTTCAGTGTACCAATTTTATGCAGTTTTTATTTTTTTAAACAAAAACCACTCACAGTAAAAATATGAGACCCCCAAAAGGCACTCCGGCACAATAGACACTACAACTTGAGAAAAAAATTACAGCAATTACTTAAATGGACCAGGAGTTTAAGCTGGACACAGGATCGGTGATCGTCGAGATGAATCCAAATATATATATATAGATAGTGAATCTATCAAAATAGTATATGACTAGCGAATTCTCGGCTACGCCGAGCTTTCCCTAGAGCTCCCCTGTCAGTGCAAAAAACAAATGCCGATCGACATGAAACAATTATTTCATATTTCCACGTCAGGCCTCACCGAGACCTTTCATTAGATTGCAAACACGATATATTTCTAATAATTTTTTTCAAAAAACAAAAGCCGGTCGACATGAAACATTTTTATGATTTATGTATCCCAGCCCTCACCGAGACCTTTCATTTGATACCAAACACGACATACTTCTTACAACTTTCTGCATAAAAAAAAAGTCGATCGACATGATACATTTTTATCATATCTACACGCTAGCTCACATCGAGACTTTTCATTTGATACCAAACACTATATACTTGTGACAACCTTTTGCAAAAAACAAAAGCCGATCGACATTGACCATTTTTGTCAAGTCTGCACACCAGCCTTTATTGAAACATTTCATTTGATACCAAACACCACACACTTCTGACAACTTTTTGCAAAAAACAAATACCGATCGACATGGCACATTTTTGTCAATTCTGCACGCTAGCTCTCATCAAGACGTTTCATTTGAGACCAAACTTGACATACTTTTGAGAACTTTTTGCAGAAAACAAAAGCCGATCAACATAGAAAATTTTTAATTCTGCACACCAGTCGTTCACGAGTCTTTTCATTCGATACCAAACACGACATATTTCTGACAACATTTTGCAAAAAACAAATTTTAATCGACGTAGAACATTTTTGTCATTCGTGCACACCAGTCCACATTGTGTCGTTTCATTAAAACTCAAGAACGACCTACTTCTAACCACTTTTTGCGAAAAACAAATGCAGGTCGACATGACACATTTTTTTTTTGTCATTTCAAAACCGGCTCTTATGGTTTTCTTTTGATATCAAATATTTGATTTTTATTTAGTTACTTTATAATTTGGCAACACTGTTTGTATTAAAAAATAGTAGTTAATTTTTAAATATATAAATTAATATTGTCAATCCTAATACAACTGCCACCCTCTTCAGTGAAGTTTGCTTAGGAATATTTGGTTTTAATTTAGTTACTTCATCACCCATTTGGCAACATTGACTTTTGACATTGGAAACGTCAAAATTTATATTAATTAAATACGTTATGTTTTATGAATCTATCAAAATAGTATATGATGTTTATATTGTTGAATTCAGAGAAAAATACTCTATCGAATAACCTAAAAATAAATATATGTTCCCATTTAAAATAAGAAAGTTGTGTCCCGTATTTTGAGAACCACTGGTCGAAAAAAATTTTTTTTTGCTCATTGTATTAGTCTTGTAAAATGGTGGTTCTTTGCTAATTTAACCAACCTCGTAGCTCTTATAGCTCTCGAGATAGCAATGGTGGCACGCTTAAATAGAACACGCTGTATATCTAGGAAGAAAATTTTAAATTTATGTTCATGGACGTTCGAATTTTTATTATACCGTATTTTTATTTTAGTAATTTGAATAAATTAAAACCATGCAGATAATGTAGAAGATAATAATAAATAATGAATGTAAGGTATATTTGAAGTATTGACATCAAATTGATTGTACAAAAAAATAATAACAATAAACGCCTGTGGAAGCAAAAGTTAATATTTATTTCCAGGAAATAAAATTTAAGAACTTCGCAGTTTTGCAATAGCCAATCATTAAGACTACTTTTAATAATATATAATGACGATGATGAAACTAAAAAACATTTGTTGTAATGTATATTATTTATTTATAACCATTTCAAAGCGGCACGCGAGACCGTTTAGGAAATAAATAAAAATATATGTTTAATTTGTCAAGTTTTGAAATTGTGGAATTTTTTTCACACTCTTCTACGGGGGATGCTACTATCTGTTGTACCTAGAAACATTTGTTGTAATATATATTATTTATTTATAACAATTTAAAAGCGGCACGCGAGACCGTTTAGAAAATAAATAATAATAACTTCCCACTTGCTCTGGTTTGAGACCGCCTCGATCCTAATTTTTTTATTATTATTTATATTTATTATTTATATCATACCTTGAAAAAAATTATTCAAAGATGAATTTAACTAATTTTCATACATTCTCTTTTATTATACCTTAGCAAAATTTGTAGTTTCATAAATTACATTATGTTTGACAGCATAACTGTTATCACTTGACACAATAAGTATGAAGTTAGTTAAAGAATATATAAAAATGAATTATTTTGAAAATAATTATCTATTTTATAAATATAAATAATGTGAAATAACATACCAAAATTTATAAACTGATACATTTTTATATTGCCAAAAAAAACAAGATTGTATTCATGTTTTTCTGTTGCTATGTTCATTTATATATTTATGAAGCTGAATTATATATGTATTTATCTACAACTATTGTTATTGTTATTAATAATTTATTTTTTATTATAAATATCAATTTAAATGATTATAAAAGTATAATAAATACAATTTGAAGTTATTTTGAAATTTAAGTGCTACTCTAGCGCCATCTGTTGAGGTATATATGAACTACTCACACATAACTGAAAATTTATATGCTTGTTAGTTGTAAATAAAGTGACCAATTTTTATACGCTCTTTTGCATTGTTTCCTAATGAAAACATGAATTTTCGTGCAGTACAATCACATACAAGTTCGACTAAGAGCAGATGCCATCAGCTGATAATCAGACGAACTACTCGGTGAATATTTGGTTTGAAAAGGTGTTTATTGTTTCATACATCAGTTACAAATGGATAAATGGATAGATACTTTGTTTATGTAAACGTTTACATCAGAGAAATCATCTCATTTCATTATAAAATACTACAAAATTTTGAAAAATGTAATTTCTATTGTAATCAAATGTTTTCCTCAGAAATGTTAAAAAATGCGTAAAGAAAGAGTAAATTGCAATTAATAAAAGTTTAATAAAGTTCAGATACATTATTTATTTATATACTAATTATTGTACATTAAATTGTTAAACAATTTCCTCCAAAACTGTATGAAATAAAGGCTTGTCAGTTTTTCCACGTAATCAAACAAAATCTATAGTCTAACTATCTAAAATATGTATAAATTAGATTTAAAAGAATTTATATATAAGGGAAGAATACTGTACAGTATGAATTTACCTTTGGAAGTGTTTGAATAGTAATCAAATATAGTTTTTTAAACGTCAGAGTGTAAATCAATTTTGAAATGCAGTTTTCTTGATTAAATAATCCATTCTGGAATATTCTTTAGTTTGCATTTAATAAAGAATATGTTTTACTATTACTTATTTTTATATTTATTGCCCAATAGATTGTTTGAGTTTATAAAAAATTCCATGTTAGAGTATCTGAGTACGTGTAGGTTATAGTCTGATCTAAAAAATAAAATATTTAACTATTAATATATAAATATTTATATTCTATATAAAAGTACCTGTATTGGAGATGATTTCTTATTAAATTTCGTACAATATTTCATTATACATTTTAGTAAATATGACATTTTTCACTTAGTTGTCTCCAACTCAAGTGTCAAATGAACCATTTTTGTTAAATTTTATATTATCGTGCAATTTTTCTGGTTTCATTTTCAAGGATACATTATAATAATGATTTTCATCCAACGAATTGCCTTATTATAGAAAACGCATTTCTCGATTAATATTTGGTTGCAGAAAGTGTTTATTGTTTGAAATATCAATGATAAATGAATAATTGGATAGATACGTTGTTTTTATAAACGTTTTTATCTAACAAATCATTTCATTCCATAACAAAATTCAATAGAATTTTAAAAATCAAACCTTTGTTGTAATCAACTACTTTCATCTGAAATTTGATGAAAGAATACATAAAGAATGTATAAAATGCAGTTACTTACAGTTTATTATAATCCAGATACATAATTTAAAATAATTATTGTACAATAAATTATTAAACATTTCTTCCAAGTGGGTATGAAGGAAAGGTTTGTCAGTATTTTTAAATAAATGTGTTTATGACTGAATACGACGCGGCTTGATTGATTTCCAGAATTTATTTTTTTGTCAATAGTATTATTATCCGTAATATTGTCTTATTTCTTTTCTATAAATATATTCTTGTTTGGTTATCTTAACCAATTAAAAACTATAACTGAAATGAAAACACATATCTAAATACAACCAAGAATATACAAAATTACATACTTACATTACAGAAAGTAGTGTAATTTTACTTTTAAACTAATTTTACTATATATTTCTCCAAGCAAATACAAGACTTGCATTATGATTGTTTGATTATATTGTAAATAAGGTTTGCCGTAAATTATTATGTACAATGCACTTTTATGATAATCAGTTACACTTCAGTAGTGTTATTGTCAGTAATTTTATGTTATTTCTCTTCTATAAATGTACTCTTGTTTGGGTAACCAATTAAAAATTATAACTGAAATGAAAATACATATTTAAATACAGCGAAACAAATTTAAAATGATATACTTACGTCACAAAGTGTATTGTACATATTCTTTTAAACAAAGTTTATTTTATATTTGTTTATATTTCTCTTTGAAAATATAAAACTTGTGTAACGACTTTTTTGGTTATAGACCAACGAATGATAAACGTCAATGTCATAAAATTAAATATTTTAAATACACCACACTTAACATTTAGTGTATTTGTATATATTTCGCTCACTATTATAATGTGTAAAAATATAATTACCTTTACAATATCTCTTTTCATTTTCAAAATAAATCAATTAAAAGTTTCATATTGAATTGTCAAAAATGACGGATGGCACAGTAATTCTTTTTAAATTTAAACCTGGCATCTAGGATATTTTTTTCAGTTTTGTTCCAGTTTTCCTTTTTGGCTTAGTTTTCGATTTTTTACACAAAAACTATACACGGTAAAAATAGGGGACACCCGAAAGCGATTGGTCCTCAATAATCCACATCTAATAAAATAATATTAAAATTATTACATGAATGGTTTGACCTGTACCCGTGAGCAAACTTTTTACGATGCTCGAGATGAATCCAACTATATATAGATATATAGATAATGAATCTATCAAAATAGTATATGACTAGCGAATTCTCGGCTACGCCGAGCATTCCCTAGAGCTCCGCTGTCAGTGCAAAAAACAATTGCCGATCGACATGAAACAATTATTTCATATTTACACGTCAGGCCTCACTAAGACCTTTCATTAGATTGCAAACACGATATACTTCTAATATTTTTTTGCAAAAAACAAAAGCCGGTCGACATGGAACATTTTTGTCAATTCTACACGCTAGCCCTCAACAAGACGTTTCATTTGAGTCCAAACTCGACATAACTTTGAGAACTTTTTGCAAAAAACAAAAGCCGATCGGAATGGGACATTTTTGTCAATTCTGCACGCTAGCCCTCAACGAGACCTTTCATTTGAGACCAAACTCGACATACTTTTGAGAAATTTTTGCAGAAAACAAAAGCCGATCGGAATGTAACATGTTTCTCAATTCTGCACGCTAGTAGATAATGAATCTATCAAAATAGTATATGATGTTTATATCGCTGAATTCAGAAAAAAATGCTCTATCGAATAACCTAAAAATAAACATATGTTCCCATCTAAAAAGAGAAAGTTGTGTCCCGTATTTTGAGAACCACAGGTCAAAAAAAAGTTTTTTTGCTCTTTGTATTAGTCTTGTAAAATGGTGGTTCTTTGCTAATTTAACCAACCTCGTAGCTCTTATAGTTCTCGAGATAGAAATGGTGGCACGCTTAAATGGAACACCCTGTATATTAACTACTCACACATAAGTTATCAAATAATATCATATATTTAATATTTCAACTTTGGAAATTGATGAATTTTTTTCACACCCTTCTACGGGGGGTGCTACTATGTGTTAGACCTAGAAACATTTGTTGTAATGTATATTATTTATTTATAACACGTTCAAAGCGGCACGCGAGACCGTTTAGGAAATAAATAAAAATACATGTTGATAAATAAATGAAATTATAGAGATTTTAAATTTCTCGCGCTTAGGGATTTTGAGATACAACGGTTTAATCATCAAAATACATAAGAAGCAAAGATTTAAATAATACGTTTAACCCAATTTTAGGTATTTTTATTATATCTTAACAATATTTGTATTTTCATAAAATACATTTAGTTTGACAGAGCTTAAATGTCATAACTTGACACAATAAGTATGAAGTTAGTTAAAGAATATATAAAAATGTATT
>JAQOWZ010000558.1:0-31541 GCA_035578165.1 Stenolophus ochropezus | reverse complement strand
ACGCGCTATCTCAGAGTATACTGTGGATAAAATATGATTAAAAATTATAAAATTCGGGCGCGGAAGCAAATATTTATATGACTTTTTACAAAAATAAAGTCAGATTTTACCTATTTTGATGAATACGTTGTATAATGTAAGCTACATGGGCTGGATTCTACAATACCTAACACACTTGAAATAGCAATTTTCTTGTTGCAATGTTTTCTTTTAGCTAAAATATGATGGAAAATCATAAAAGTCGGGCGCGGAAGCAAATATTTATATGATATTTTACAAAAATAAAGTCAGATTTTACATATTTTTGATGAATACGTTGTATATTGTAAGCTACATTGGCTGTATTCTCGAACACCTACCACACTTGAAATAGCAATTTTCTTGTTGCAATGTTTTTCTTTTACCTAAACTATGATGAAAAATCATAAAATTCGGGCGCGGAAGCAAATATTTATATGATTTTTTACAAAAATAAAGTCAGATTTTACCTATTCTTGAAATGGATATTTTTGTTAAAACATTCATAAAAATGCTTTTAAACCTATACTGTGGATAAAATATAATGAAAAATTATAAAATTCAAGCGCGGAAGCAAATATTTATATGATTTTATTACAAAAAAAAAAGTCAGATTTTACCTATTTTGGATGAATACGTTGTATATTGTAAGCTACATGGATGGATTCTAGAATACCTAACACACTTGAAATAGCAATTTTCTTGTTGCAATGTTTTCTTTTAGCTAAAATATGATGAAAAATTATAAAATTCAGGCGCGGAAGCAAATATTTATATGATTTTTTACAAATATAAAGTCAGATTTTAACTATTCTTGAAATGGATATTTTTGTTAAAACATTCATAAAAATGCTTTTGGACCCTATACTGTGAATAAAATATGATGATAAATTATAAAATTCGGGCGCGGAAACTAATATTTATATGATTTTTTTAAAAAAAAGGCAGATTTTAACTATTTTTCTTGAATACGTTGTATATGGTAACCTACATGGGCTGGATTATAGAATACCTAACACACTTGAAATAGCAATTTTCTTGTTGCAATGTTTTCTTTTACCTAAATTATGATGAAAAATCATAAAATTCGGGCGCGGAAGCAAATATTTGTATGATTTTTTACAAAAATGAAGTCAGATTTTACCTATTCTTGAAAAGGATATTTTTGTTAAAACATTAATAAACATGCTTTTGGACCTATACTGTGAATAAAAACATGATGAAAAATTATAAAATTTAGGCGCGGAAGCAAATATTTATATAATTTTTTATAAAAAAAGAAAGTCAGATTTTACCAATTTTTGATGAATACGTTGTATATTGTAAGCTTCTTTAACTGGATTCTAGAATACCTACCACACTTGAAAATAGCAATTTTCTTGTTTGCAATGTTTTCTTTTACCTTAATTATGATGAAAAATCATAAAATTCGGGCGCAGAAGCAAATATTTATATGATTTTTTACAAAAAAAGTCAGATTTTACCTATTCTTGAAATGGATATTTTTGTTAAAACATTCATAAACATGCTTTTGGACCAATGCTGTGGATAAAATATGATGAAAAATTATAAAATTCGGGCGCGGAAGCAAATATTTATATGATTTTTTACAAAATAAAGTCAGATTTTACCTAATTTTGATGAATACGTTGTATATTATAAGCTACATGGGCTGGATTCTACAATACCTAACACACTTGAAATAGCAATTTTCTTGTTGCATGTTTTCTTTTAGCTAAAATATGATGGAAAAATTATAAAATTCAGGCGCGGAAGCAAATATTTATATGATTTTTTACAAATATAAAGTCAGATTTTAACTATTCTTGAAATGGATATTTTTGTTACAACATTCATAAAAATGCTTTTGGACCTATACTGTGTATAAAAGATGATGAAAAATTATAAAATTCAAGCGCGGAATTAAATATTTATATGATTTTTTTACAAAAAAAAAAATCAGATTTTACCTATTTTTGATGAATACGTTGTATATTGTAAGCTACATGGGATGGATTCTAGAATACCTAACACACTTGAAATAGCAATTTTCTTGTTGCAATGTTTTCTTTTTAGCTAAAATATGATGAAAAATCATAAAATTCGGGCGCGGAAGCAAATATTTATATGAATTTTTACAAAACTATAGTCAGATTTTACCTATATTTGAAATAGATATTTTTGTTAAAACATTCATAAACATGCTGTTGGACCTATACTTTGGATAAAATATGATGAAAAATTATAAAATTCAGGCGCGGAAGCAAATATTTATATGATTTTTTACAAATATAAAGTCAGATTTTAACTATTCTTGAAATGGATATTTTTGTTACAACATTCATAAAAATGCTTTTGGACCTATACTGTGTATAAAAGATGATGAAAAATTATAAATTCAAGCGCGGAATTAAATATTTATATGATTTTTTTACAAAAAAAAAAAATCAGATTTTACCTATTTTTGATGAATACGTTGTATATTGTAAGCTACATGGGATGGATTCTAGAATACCTAACACACTTGAAATAGCAATTTTCTTGTTGCAATGTTTTCTTTTAGCTAAAATATGATGAAAAATCATAAAATTCGGGCGCGGAAGCAAATATTTATATGAATTTTTTACAAAACTATAGTCAGATTTACCTATATTTGAAATAGATATTTTTGTTAAAACATTCATAAACATGCTGTTGGACCTATACTTTGGATAAAATATGATAAAAAATTATAAAATTCGGGCGCGGAAGCAAATATTTATATAATTTTTTACAAAAATAAGTCAGATTTTACCTATTTTTGATGAATACGTTGTATATTGTAAGCTTCATTGGCTGGATTCTAGAAAACCTACCACACTTGAAATAGCAATTTTCTTGTTGCAATGTTTTCTTTTACCTAAATTATGATGAAAAATCATAAAATTCGGTCGCGGAAGCAAATATTTATATGATTTTTTACAAAAATAAAGTCAGATTTTACCTATTCTTGAAATGGATATTTTTGTTAAAACATTCATAAACATGCTTTTGGACCTATACTGTGGATAAAATATGATGATAAATTATAAAAATCGGGCGCGGGAAGCTAATATTTATATGATTTTTTTTAAAAAAAGGCAGATTTTATCTATTTTTCTTGAATACGTTGTATATTGTAACCTACATGGGCTGGATTCTAGAATACCTAACACGCTTGAAATAGCAATTTTCTTGTTGCAATGTTTTCTTTTACCTAAATTATGATGAAAAATCATAAAATTCGGGCGCGTAAGCAAATATTTATATGATTTTTTTACAAAAATAAAGTCAGATTTTACCTATTCTTGAAATGGATATTTTTGTTTAAAACATTAATAAACATGCTTTTGGATCTATACTGTGAATAAAATATGATGAAAAATTATAAAATTTGGGCGCGGAAGCAAATATTTATATAATTTTTTACGAAAAAAAGTCAGATTTTACCAATTTTTGATGAATACGTTGTATATTGTAAGCTTGATTTGCTGGATTCTAGAATACCTACCACACTTGAAATAGTAATTTTTCTTGTTGCAATGTTTTCTCTTACCTAAATTATAATGAAAAATTATAAAATTCGGGCGCGGAAGCAAATATTTATATAATTTGTTACAAAAATAAAGTCAGATTTTACCTATTTTTGATGAATACGTTGTATATTGTTAAGCTACATGGGCTGGATTCTACAATACCTAACACACTTAAAATAGCAATTTTCTTGTTGCAATGTTTTCTTTTAGCTAAAATATGATGGAAAATCATTAAAAGTCGGGCGCGGAAGCAAATATTTATATGATTTTTTACAAAAATAAAGTCAGATTTAACCTATTCTTGAAATGGATATTTTTGTTAAAACATTCATAAACATGCTTTTGGACCTATACTGTGGATAAAATATGATTAAAAATTATAAAATTCGGGCGCGGAAGCAAATATTTATATGACTTTTTACAAAAATAAAGTCAGATTTTTACCTATTTTTGATGAATACGTTGTATAATGTAAGCTACATGGGCTGGATTCTACAATACCTAACACACTTGAAATAGCAATTTTCTTGTTGCAATGTTTTCTTTTAGCTAAAATATGATGGAAAATCATAAAAGTCGGGCGCGGAAGCAAATATTTTATATGATATTTTACAAAAAATAAAGTCAGATTTTACATATTTTTGATGAATTCGTTGTATATTGTAAGCTACATTGGCTGTATTCTCGAACACCTACCACACTTGAAATAGCAATTTTCTTGTTGCAATGTTTTCTTTTACCTAAACTATGATGAAAAATCATAAAATTCGGGCGCGGAAGCAAATATTTATATGATTTTTTACAAAAATAAAGTCAGATTTTACCTATTCTTGAAATGGATATTTTTGTTAAAACATTCATAAAAATGCTTTTAAACCTATACTGTGGATAAAATATAATGAAAAATTATAAAATTCAAGCGCGGAAGCAAATATTTATATGATTTTATTACAAAAAAAAAAGTCAGATTTTACCTATTTTGGATGAATACGTTGTATATTGTAAGCTACATGGGATGGATTCTAGAATACCTAACACACTTGAAATAGCAATTTTCTTGTTGCAATGTTTTCTTTTAGCTAAAATATGATGAAAAATTATAAAATTCAGGCGCGGAAGCAAATATTTATATGATTTTTTACAAATATAAAGTCAGATTTTAACTATTCTTGAAATGGATATTTTTGTTAAAACATTCATAAAAATGCTTTTGGACCTATACTGTGAATAAAATATGATGATAAATTATAAAATTCGGGCGCGGAAACTAATATTTATATGATTTTTTTAAAAAAAGGCAGATTTTTAACTATTTTTCTTGAATACGTTGTATATGGTAACCTACATGGGCTGGATTATAGAATACCTAACACACTTGAAATAGCAATTTTCTTGTTGCAATGTTTCTTTTACCTAAATTATGATGAAAAATCATATAAATTCGGGCGCGGAAGCAAATATTTGTATGATTTTTTACAAAAATGAAGTCAGATTTTACCTATTCTTGAAAAGGATATTTTTGTTAAAACATTAATAAACATGCTTTTGGACCTATACTGTGAATAAAACATGATGAAAAATTATAAAATTTAGGCGCGGAAGCAAATATTTATATAATTTTTTATAAAAAAAAGAAAGTCAGATTTTACCAATTTTTGATGAATACGTTGTATATTGTAAGCTTCTTTAACTGGATTCTAGAATACCTACCACACTTGAAATAGCAATTTCTTGTTGCAATGTTTTCTTTTACCTTAATTATGATGAAAAATCATAAAATTCGGGCGCAGAAGCAAATATTTATATGATTTTTTACAAAAAAAGTCAGATTTTACCTATTCTTGAAATGGATATTTTTGTTAAAACATTCATAAACATGCTTTTGGACCAATGCTGTGGATAAAATATGATGAAAAATTATAAAATTCGGGCGCGGAAGCAAATATTTATATGATTTTTTACAAAAATAAAGTCAGATTTTACCTAATTTTGATGAATACGTTGTATATTATAAGCTACATGGGCTGGATTCTACAATACCTAACACACTTGAAATAGCAATTTTCTTGTTGCATGTTTTCTTTTAGCTAAAATATGATGAAAAATTATAAAATTCAGGCGCGGAAGCAAATATTTATATGATTTTTTACAAATATAAAGTCAGATTTTAACTATTCTTGAAATGGATATTTTTGTTACAACATTCATAAAAATGCTTTTGGACCTATACTGTGTATAAAAGATGATGAAAAATTATAAAATTCAAGCGCGGAATTAAATATTTATATGATTTTTTTACAAAAAAAAAAAATCAGATTTTACCTATTTTTGATGAATACGTTGTATATTGTAAGCTACATGGGATGGATTCTAGAATACCTAACACACTTGAATAGCAATTTTCTTGTTGCAATGTTTTCTTTTAGCTAAAATATGATGAAAAATCATAAAATTCGGGCGCGGAAGCAAATATTTATATGAATTTTTACAAAACTATAGTCAGATTTTACCTATATTTGAAATAGATATTTTTGTTAAAACATTCATAAACATGCTGTTGGACCTATACTTTGGATAAAATATGATAAAAAATTATAAAATTCGGGCGCGGAAGCAAATATTTATATAATTTTTTACAAAAATAAAGTCAGATTTTACCTATTTTTGATGAATACGTTGTATATTGTAAGCTTCATTGGCTGGATTCTAGAAAACCTACCACACTTGAAATAGCAATTTTCTTGTTGCAATGTTTTCTTTTACCTAAATTATGATGAAAAATCATAAAATTCGGTCGCGGAAGCAAATATTTATATGATTTTTACAAAAATAAAGTCAGATTTTACCTATTCTTGAAATGGATATTTTTGTCAAAACATTCATAAACATGCTTTTGGACCTATACTGTGGATAAAATATGATGATAAATTATAAAAATCGGGCGCGGAAGCTAATATTTATATGATTTTTTTTAAAAAAAGGCAGATTTTATCTATTTTTCTTGAATACGTTGTATATTGTAACCTACATGGGCTGGATTCTAGAATACCTAACACGCTTGAAATAGCAATTTTCTTGTTGCAATGTTTTCTTTTACCTAAATTATGATGAAAAATCATAAAATTCGGGCGCGTAAGCAAATATTTATATGATTTTTTACAAAAATAAAGTCAGATTTTATCTATTCTTGAAATGGATATTTTTGTTAAAACATTAATAAACATGCTTTTGGATCTATACTGTGAATAAAATATGATGAAAAATTATAAAAATTTGGGCGCGGAAGCAAATAATTTATATAATTTTTTACGAAAAAAAGTCAGATTTTACCAATTTTTGATGAATACGTTGTATATTGTAAGCTTCATTAACTGGATTCTAGAATACCTACCACACTTGAAATAGCAATTTTCTTGTTGCAATGTTTTCTTTTACCTAAATTATGATGAAAAATCATAAAAGTCGGGCGCAGAAGCAAATATTTATATGATTTTTTACAAAAATAAAGTCAGATGTTACCTATTCTTGAAATGGATATTTTTGTTAAAACATTCATAAACATGCTTTTGGACCTATACTGTGGATAAAATTTGATAAAAAATCATAAAATTCGGGCGCGGAAGCAAATATTTATATGATTTTTTACAAAAAAAAGTCAGATTTTACCTATTTTTGATGAATACGTTGTATATTGTAAGCTACATGGGCTGGATTCTAGAATACCTAACACACTTGAAATAGCATTTTTCTTGTTGCAATGTTTTCTTTTACTTAAATTATGATGAAAAATCATAAAATTCGGGCACGGAAGCAAATATTTATATGATTTTTTACAAAAATAAAGTCAGATTTTACCTATTCTTGAAAAGGATATTTTTGTTCAAACATTCATAAACATGCTTTTGGACCTATACTATGGATAAAATATAATGAAAAATTATAAAATTCGAGCGCGGAAGCAAATATTTATATAATTTTTTTCAAAAAAAATCAGATTTTACATATTTTTGATGAATACGTTGTATATTGTAAGCTTCATTGGCTGGATTCTAGAATACCTAACACACTTGAAATAGAGATTTTCTTGTTGCAATGTTTTCTTTTAGCTAAAATATGATAAAAAATCATAAAATTCGGGCGCGGAAGCAAATATTTATATGATTTTTTACAAAAATAAAGTCAGATTTTACCCATTTTTGAAATGGATATTTTGTTAAAACATTCCTAAACATGCTTTTGGACCTATGCTGTGGATAAAATATGATGAAAAATTAATAAATTCGGGCGCGGAAGCAAATATTTATATGATTTTTTACAAAAATAAAGTCAGATTTTACCTATTTTTGATGAATACGTTGCATATTATAAGCTACATGGGCTGGATTCTACAATACCTAACACACTTGAAATAGCAATTTTCTTGTTGCATGTTTTCTTTTAGCTAAAATATGATGAAAAATCATAATATTCGGGCGCGGAAGCAAATATTTATATGATTTTTTTACAAAAATAAAGTCAGATTTTACCTATTTTTGAAATGGATATTTTTGTTAAAACATTCATAAAAATGCTTTTGGACCTATATTGTAGATAAAAATATGATGAAAAATTATAAAATTCAAGCGCGGAAGCTAATATTTATATGATTTTTTTACAAAAAAAAATCAGATTTTACCTATTTTTTGTTGAATACGTTTATATTGTAAGCTACAAGGGCTGGATTCTAGAATACCTATCTCACTTGAAATAGCAACTTTCTTGTTGCAATGTTTTCTTTTAGCTAAAATATGATGAAAAATCATAAAATTCGGGCGCGGAATCAAATATTTATATGATTTTTTACAAAAATAAAGTCAGATTTTACCTATTCTTGAAATGGGTATTTTTGTTTAAAACATTCATAAACATGCTTTTGGACCTATACTATGGATAAAATATGATAAAAAATTATAAAATTCGAGCGCGGAAGCAAATATTTATATAATTTTTTACAAAAATAAAGTCAGATTTTACATATTTTTGATGAATACGTTGCATATTATAAGCTACATGGGCTGGATTCTACAATACCTAACACTCTTGAAATAGCAATTTTCTTGTTGCATGTTTTCTTTTAGCTAAAATATGATGAAAAAATCATAATATTCGGGCGCGGAAACAAATATTTATATGATTTTTTACAAAAATAAAGTCAGATTTTACCTATTCTTGAAATGGATATTTTTGTTAAAACATTCATAAAAATGCTTTTAAACCTATACTGTGGATAAAATATGATGAAAAATTATAAAATTCAAGCGCGGAAGCAAATATTTATATGATTTTATAACAAAAAAAAAAGTCAGATTTTACCTATTTTGGATGAATACGTTGTATATTGTAAGCTACATGGGATGGATTCTAGAATACCTAACACACTTGAAATAGCAAATTTTCTTGTTGCAATGTTTTCTTTTAGCTAAAATATGATGAAAAATCATAAAATTCGGTCGCGGAAGCAAATATTTATATGATTTTTTACAAAAATAAAGTCAGATTTTATCCATGTTTGAAATGGATATTTTTGTTAAAACATTCATAAACATGCTTTCGGACCTATACTATAGATAAAATATGATGAAAAATTATAAAATTCGAGCGCGGAAGAAAATATTTATATAATTTTTTACAAAAATAAAGTCAGATTTTACTATTTTTTGATGAATACGTTGTATATTGTAAGCTTCATTGGCTGGATTCTAGAAAACCTACCACACTTGAAATAGCAATTTTCTTGTTGCAATGTTTTCTTTTACCTAAAATATGATGAAAAATCATAAAATTCGGTCGCGGAAGCAAATATTTATATGATTTTTTACAAAAATAAAGTCAGATTTTACCTATTCTTGAAATGGATATTTTTGTTAAAACATTCATAAACATGCTTTTGGACCTATACTGTGGATAAAATATGATGATAAATTATAAAATTCGGGCGCGGAAACTAATATTTATATGAATTTTTTTAAAAAAAGGCAGATTTTAACTATTTTTCTTGAATACGTTGTATATGGTAACCTACATGGGCTGGATTATAGAATACCTAACACACTTGAAATAGCAATTTTCTTGTTGCAATGTTTTTCTTTTACCTAAATTATGATGAAAAATCATAAAATTCGGGCGCGGAAGCAAATATTTGTATGATTTTTTACAAAAATGAAGTCAGATTTTACCTATTCTTGAAAAGGATATTTTTGTTAAAACATTAATAAACATGCTTTTGGACCTATACTGTGAATAAAAACATGATGAAAAATTATAAAATTTAGGCGCGGAAGCAAATATTTATATAATTTTTTATAAAAAAAAGAAAGTCAGATTTTACCAATTTTTGATGAATACGTTGTATATTGTAAGCTTCTTTAACTGGATTCTAGAATACCTACCACACTTGAAATAGCAATTTTCTTGTTGCAATGTTTTCTTTTACCTTAATTATGATGAAAAATCATAAAATTCGGGCGCAGAAGCAAATATTTATATGATTTTTTACAAAAAAAGTCAGATTTTACCTATTCTTGAAATGGATATTTTTGTTAAAACATTCATAAACATGCTTTTGGACCAATGCTGTGGATAAAATATGATGAAAAAATTATAAAATTCGGGCGCGGAAGCAAATATTTATATGAATTTTTACAAAAATAAAGTCAGATTTTACCTAATTTGATGAAAACGTTGTATATTATAAGCTACATGGGCTGGAATCTACAATACCTAACACACTTGAAATAGCAATTTTCTTGTTGCATGTTTTCTTTTAGCTAAAATATGATGAAAAATTATAAAATTCGGGCGCGGAAGCAAATATTTATATGATTTTTTACAAATATAAAGTCAGATTTTAACTATTCTTGAAATGGATATTTTTGTTAAAACATTCATAAAATGCTTTTGGACCTTACTGTGTATAAAAGATGATGAAAAATTATAAAATTCAAGCGCGGAAGCAAATATTTATATGATTTTTTTACAAAAAAAAAAAATCAGATTTTACCTATTTTTGATGAATACGTTGTATATTGTAAGCTACATGGGATAGATTCTAGAATACCTAACACACTTGAAATAGCAATTTTCTTGTTGCAATGTTTTCTTTTAGCTAAAATATGATGAAAAATCATAAAATTCGGGCGCGGAAGCAAATATTTATATGATTTTTTACAAAACTATAGTCAGATTTTACCTATATTTGAAATAGATATTTTTGTTAAAACATTCATAAACATGCTGTTGGACCTATACTTTGGATAAAATATGATAAAAAATTATAAAATTCGGGCGCGGAAGCAAATATTTATATAATTTTTTACAAAAATAATGTCAGATTTTACCTATTTTTGATGAATACGTTGTATATTGTAAGCTTCATTGGCTGGATTCTAGAATACCTACCACACTTGAAATAGCAATTTCTTGTTGCAATGTTTTCTTTTACCTAAATTATGATGAAAAATCATAAAATTCGGTCGCGGAAGCAAATATTTATATGATTTTTTACAAAAATAAAGTCAGATTTTACCTATTCTTGAAATGGATATTTTTGTTAAAACATTCATAAACATGCTTTTGGACCTATACTGTGGATAAAATATGATGATAAATTATAAAAATCGGGCGCGGAAGCTAATATTTATATGATTTTTTTTAAAAAAAGGCAGATTTTATCTATTTTTCTTGTATACGTTGTATATTGTAACCTACATGGGCTGGATTCTAGAATACCTAACACACTTGAAATAGCAATTTTCTTGTTGCAATGTTTTCTTTTACCTAAATTATGATGAAAAATCATAAAATTCGGTCGCGTAAGCAAATATTTATATGATTTTTTACAAAAATAAAGTCAGATTTTACCTATTCTTGAAATGGATATTTTTGTTAAAACATTAATAAACATGCTTTTGGACCTATACTGTGAATAAAATATGATGAAAAATTATAAAATTTGCGCGGAAGCAAATATTTACATAATTTTTACAAAAAAAAGTCAGATTTTACCAATTTTTGATGAATACGTTGTATATTGTAAGCTTCATTAACTGGATTCTAGAATACCTACCACACTTGAAATAGCAATTTTCTTGTTGCAATGTTTTCTTTTACCTAAATTATGATAAAAAATCATAAAATTCGGGCGCAGAAGCAAATATTTATATGATTTTTTACAAAAATAATGTCAGATTTTACCTATTCTTGAAATGGATATTTTTGTTAAAACATTCATAAACATGCTTTTGGACCTATACTGTGGACAAAATATGATAAAAAATTATAAAATTCGGGCGCGGAAGCAAATATTATATGATTTTTTCCAAAAAAAAATCAGATTTTACCTATTTTTGATGAATACGTTGTATATTGTAAGCTACATGGGCTGGATTCTAAAATACCTAACACACTTGAAATAGCAATTTTTCTTGTTGCAATGTTTTCTTTTACCTAAATTATGATGAAAAATCATAAAATTCGGGCACGGAAGCAAATATTTATATGATTTTTTACAAAAATAAAGTCAGATTTTACCTATTTTTGAAAATGGATATATTTGTTAAAACATTCATAAACATGCTTTTGGACTAATTACTATGGATAAAATATGATAAAAAATTATAAATTTCGGGCGCCGAAGCAAATATTTATATAATTTTCTACAAAAATAAAGTCAGATTTTACCTATTTTTGATGAATACGTTGTATATTGTAAGCTTCAATGCTGGATTCTAAAATACCTACCACACTTGAAATAGCAATTTTCTTGTTGCAATGTTTTCTTTTACCTAAATTATGATGAAAAATCATAAAAGTCGGGCGCAGAAGCAAATATTTATATGATTTTTTACAAAAATAAAGTCAGATTTTACCTATTCTTGAAATGGATATTTTTGTTAAAACATTCATAAACATGCTTTTTGGACCTATACTGTGGATAAAATTTGATAAAAAATCATAAAATTTGGGCGCGGGAAGCAAATATTAATATGATTTTTTACAAAAAAAGTCAGATTTTACCTATTTTTGATGAATTACGTTGTATATTGTAAGCTACATGGGCTGGATTCTAGAATACCTAATACACTTGAAATAGCATTTTTCTTGTTGCAATGTTTTCTTTTACTTAAATTATGATGAAAAATCATAAAATTCGGGCACGGAAGCAAATATTTATATGATTTTTTACAAAAATAAAGTCAGATTTTACCTATTCTTGAAAAGGATATTTTTGTTCAAACATTCATAAACATGCTTTTGGACCTATACTATGGATAAAATATGATGAAAAATTATAAAATTCGAGCGCGGAAGCAAATATTTATATAATTTTTTCAAAAAAAATCAGATTTTACATATTTTTTGATGAATACGTTGTGTATTGTAAGCTTCATTGGCTGGATTCTAGAATACCTAACACACTTGATATAGAGATTTTCTTGTTGCAATGTTTTCTTTTAGCTAAAATATGATAAAAAATCATAAAATTCGGGCGCGGAAGCAAATATTTATATGATTTTTTATAAAAATAAAGTCAGATTTTACCCATTTTTGAAATGGATATTTTTGTTAAAACATTCCTAAACATGCTTTTGGACCTATGCTGTGGGATAAAATATGATGAAAAATTAAAAATTCGGGCGCGGAAGCAAATATTTATATGATTTTTTACAAAAATAAAGTCAGATTTTACCTATTTTTGATGAATACGTTGCATATTATAAGCTACATGGGCTGGATTCTACAATACCTAACACACTTGAAATAGCAATTTTCTTGTTGCATGTTTTCTTTTAGCTAAAATATGATGAAAAATCATAATATTCGGGCGCGGAAGCAAATATTTATATGATTTTTTACAAAAATAAAGTCAGATTTTACCTATTTTTGAAATGGATATTTTTGTTAAAACATTCATAAAAATGCTTTTGGACCTATATTGTAGATAAAATATGATGAAAAATTATAAAATTCAAGCGCGGAAGCTAATATTTATATGATTTTTTTACAAAAAAAAATCAGATTTTACCTATTTTTGTTGAATACGTTTATATTGTAAGCTACATGGGCTGGATTCTAGAATACCTATCTCACTTGAAATAGCAATTTTCTTGTTGCAATGTTTTCTTTTAGCTAAAATATGATGAAAAATCATAAAATTCGGGCGCGGAAGCAAATATTTATATGATTTTATTACAAAAAAAAAAAATTCAGATTTTACCTATTTTGGATGAATACGTTGTATATTGTAAGCTACATGGGATGGATTCTAGAATACCTAACACACTTGAAATAGCAATTTTCTTGTTGCAATGTTTTCTTTTAGCTAAAATATGATGAAAAATCATAAAATTCGGGCGCGGAAGCAAATATTTATATGATTTTTTACAAAAATAAAGTCAGATTTTATCCATGTTTGAAATGGATATTTTTGTTTAAAACATTCATAAACATGCTTTCGGACCTATACTATAGATAAAATATGATGAAAAATTATAAAATTCGAGCGCGGAAGAAAATATTTATATATTTTTTTACAAAAATAAAGTCAGATTTTACATATTTTTGATGAATACGTTTGTATATTGTAAGCTTCATTGGCTGGATTCTAGAATACCTACCACACTTGAAAAAGCAATTTTCTTGTTGCAATGTTTTCTTTTATCTAAATTATGATAAAAAATCATAAAATTCGGGCGCGGAAGCAAATATTTATATGATTTTTTACAAAAATTAAGTCAGATTTTACCTATTTTTGAAATCGATATTTTTGTTAACATTCATAAATATGCTTTTGGACCTATACTGTGGATAAAATATGATGAAAAATTATAGAATTCGGGCGCGGAAGCAAATATTTATATGATTTTTTACAAAAATAAAGTCAGATTTTACCTATTTTTGATGAATACGTTGTATATTATAAGCTACATAGGCTGGATTCTACAATACCTAACACACTTGAAATAGCAATTTTCTTGTTGCTTGTTTTCTTTTAGCTAAAATATGATGAAAAATCATAATATTCGGGCGCGGAAGCAAATATTTATATGATTTTTTACAAAAATAAAGTCAGATTTTACCTATTCTTGAAATGGATATTTTAGTTAAAACATTCATAAAAATGCTTTTGGACCTATACTGTGGATAAAATATGATGAAAAATTATAAAATTTAAGCGCAGAAGCAAATATTTATATGATTTTTTTACAAAAATAAAGTCAGATTTTACCAATTTTTGATGAATACGTTGTATATTGTAAGCTTCATTAACTGGATTCTAGAATACCTACCACACTTGAAATAGCAATTTTCTTGTTGCAATGTTTTCTTTTACCTAAATTATGATGAAAAATCATAAAATTCGGGCGCGGAAGCAAATATTTATATGGTTTTTTACAAAAATAAAGTCAGATTTTACCTATTCTTGAAATGGAAATTTTTGTTAAAACATTCATAAACATGCTTTTGGACCTATACTGCGGATAAAATATGATGAAAAATTATAAAATTCGGGCGCGGAAGCAAATATCTATATGATTTTTTACAAAAATAAAGTCAGATTTTACCTATTTTTGAAATGGATATTTTTGTTAAAACATTCATAAACATGCTTTTGGACCTATACTATGGATAAAATATGATTAAAATTATAATATTCGGGCGCGGAAGCAAATATTTATATAATTTTTTACAAAAATAAAGTCAGATTTTACCTAATTTTGATGAATACGTTGTATATTGTAAGCTTCATTGGCTGGATTCTAGAATACCTACCACACTTGAAATAGCAATTTTCTTGTTGCAATGTTTTCTTTTACCTAAATTATGATGAAAAATCATAAAATTCGGGCACGGAAGCAAATAATAATATGATTTTTTACAAAAATAAAGTCAGATTTTACCTATTCTTGAAATGGATATTATTTTTAAAACGTTCATAAACATGCTTTTGGACCTATACTGTGGATAAAATATGATGAAAAATTATAAAATTCGGGCGCGGAAGCAAATATTTATATAATTTTTTACAAAAATAAACTCAGATTTTATCTATTCTTAAAATGGATATTTTTGTTAAGACATTCATAAACATGCTTTTGGACCTATACTGTGGATAAAATATGATGAAAAATTATAAAATTCGGGCGCGGAAGCAAATATTTATATGATTTTTTACAAAAAAAATTCAGATTTTACTTATTTTTGATGAATACGTTGTGTATTGTAAGCTACATGGGCTGGATTCAAAAATACCTAACACACTTGAAGTAGCAATTTTCTTGTTGCAATGTTTTCTTTTACCTAAATTATGATGAAAAATCATAAAATTCGGGCACGGAAGCAAATATTTATATGATTTTTTACAAAAATAAAGTCAGATTTTAACTATTCTTGAAATGGATATTTCTGTTCAAACATTCATAAACATGCTTTTGGACCTATACTGTGGATAAAATATGATAAAAAATTATAAAATTCGGGCGCGGAAGCAAAGATTTATATGATTTTTTTACAAAAAAAAATAAAGTCAGATTTTACCTATTTTTGATGAATACGTTGTATATTGTAAGCTACATGGGCTGGATTCTAGAATACCTAACACACTTGAAATAGCAATTTTCTTGTTGCAATGTTTTCTTTTAGCTAAAATATAATGAAAAATCATAAAATTCGGGCTCGGAAGCAAATATTTATATGATTTTTTACAAAAATAATGTCAGATTTTACCTATTTTTGAGAATGATATTTTTGTTAAAACATTCATAAACATGCTTTTAGACCTATACTATGGATAAAATATGATAAAAAATTATAAATTTCGGGTGCGGAAGCAAATATTTATATGATTTTTTACAAAAATAGTCAGATATTACCTATTTTTGATGAACAGGTTGTATATTGTAAGATTCGTTGGCTGGATTCTATCATACCTACCACACTTGAAATAGCAATTTTCTTGTTGCAATGTTTTCTTTTACCTAAATTATGATGAAAAATCATAAAATTCGGGCGCGGAAGCAAATATTTATATGATTTTTTACAAAATTAAAGTCAGATTTTACCTATTCTTGAAATGGATATTTTTGTTAATACATTCATAAACATGCTTTTGGACCTATACTGTGGATAAAATATGATGAAAAATTATAAAATTCGGGCGCGGAAGCAAATATTTATATGATTTTTTAAAAAAAAAAAGTCAGATTTTACCTATTTTTGATGAATACGTTGTATATTGTAAGCTTCATTGGCTGCATTCTAGAATACCTACCACACTTGAAATAGCAATTTTCTTGTTGCAATGTTTTCTTTTACCTAAATTATGATGAAAAATTATAAAATTCGGGCGCGGAAGCAAATATTTATATGATTTTTTACAAAAATAAAGTCAGATTTTACCTATTCTTGAAATGGATATTTTTGTTAAAACATTCATGAACATACGTTTGGACCTATACTGTGAATAAAATATGATGAAAAATTATAAAGTTCGGGCGCGGAAGCAAATATTTATATGATTTTTTACAAAAATAAAGTCAGATCTTACCTATTTTTGATGAATACGTTGTATATTGTAAGCTTCATTGGCTGGATTCTATCGTACCTACCATACTTGAAATAGCAGTTTTCTTGTTGCAATGTTTTCTTTTAGCTAAAATATGATGATAAATCATAAAATTCGGGCGCGAAAGCAAATATTTATATGATTTTTTACAAAAATAAAGTCAGATTTTACCTATTCTTAAAATGGATATTTTTGTTAAAACATTCATAAATATTCTTTTGGACCTACACTGTGGGTTAAATATGATAAAAAATTATAAAATTCGGGCGCAAAAGTAAATATTTATATGATTTTTTACAAAAAAAAAAGTCAGATTTTACCTATTTTTATGAATACGTTGTATATTGTAAGCTACATGGGCTGGATTTTTGAATACCTAACACACTTGAAATAGCAATTTTCTTGTTGCAATGTTTTCTTTTAGCTAAAATATGATGAAAAGTAATAAAATTCAGGCGCGGAAGCAAATATTTATATGATTTTTACAAAAATAAAGTCAGATTTTACCTATTTTTGAAATATATATATTTGTTAAAACATTCATAAACATGCTTTTGGACCTATATTATGGATAAAATAAGATGAAAAATTATAAAATTCGGGCGCGGAAGCAAATATTTATATAATTTTTTATAAAAAATAAAGTCAGATTTTACCTATTTTTGATGAATACAATGTTTATTGTAAGCTTCATTGGCTGCATTCTAGAATACCTACCACACTTGAAATAGCAATTTTCTTGTTGCAATGTTTTGTTTTACCTAAGTTATGATAAAAAGTCATAAAATTCGAGCGCGGAAGCAAATATTTATAAGATTTTTTACAAAAATAGTCAGATTTTACCTATTCTTGAAATGGATATTTTTGTAAAAACATTCATAAACATGCTTTTGGACCTATACTGTGGATAAAATATGATGAAAAATTATAAAATTCGGGCGCGGAAGCAAATATTTATATAATTTTTTATAAAAAATAAAGTCAGATTTTACCTATTTTTGATGAATACAATGTTTATTGTAAGCTTCATTGGCTGCATTCTAGAATACCTACCACACTTGAAATAGCAATTTTCTTGTTGCAATGTTTTGTTTTACCTAAGTTATGATAAAAAGTCATAAAATTCGAGCGCGGAAGCAAATATTTATAAGATTTTTTACAAAAATAGTCAGATTTTACCTATTCTTGAAATGGATATTTTTGTAAAAACATTCATAAACATGCTTTTGGACCTATACTGTGGATAAAATATGATGAAAAATTATAAAATTCGGGCGCGGAAGCAAATATTTATATATTTTTTTACAAAAAAAAAGTCAGATTTTACCTATTTTTGATGAATACGTTGTATATTGTAAGCTACATGGGTTGGATTCTAGAATACCTAACACACTTGAAATAGCAATTTTCTTGTTGCAATGTTTTCTTTTAGCTAAAATATGATGAAAAATCATAAAATTCGGGCGCGGAAGCAAATATTTATATGATTTTTTACAAAAATAAAGTCAGATTTTACCTATTTTTGAGAGGGATATTTTTGTTAAAACATTCATAAACATGCTTTTAGACCTATACTATGGATAAAATATGATAAAAAATTATAAATTTCGGGTGCGGAAGCAAATATTTATATGATTTTTTACAAAAATAGTCAGATATTACCTATTTTTGATGAACAGGTTGTATATTGTAAGATTCGTTGGCTGGATTCTATCATACCTACCACACTTGAAATAGCAATTTTCTTGTTGCTTGTTTTCTTTTAGCAAAATATGATGAAAAATCATAATATTCGGGCGCGGAAGCAAATATTTATATGATTTTTTACAAAAATAAAGTCAGATTTTACCTATTCTTGAAATGGATATTTTAGTTAAAACATTCATAAAAATGCTTTTGGACCTATACTGTGGATAAAATATGATGAAAAATTATAAAATTTAAGCGCAGAAGCAAATATTTATATGATTTTTTTACAAAAATAAAGTCAGATTTTACCAATTTTTGATGAATACGTTGTATATTGTAAGCTTCATTAACTGGATTCTAGAATACCTACCACACTTGAAATAGCAATTTTCTTGTTGCAATGTTTTCTTTTACCTAAATTATGATGAAAAATCATAAAATTCGGGCGCGGAAGCAAATATTTATATGGTTTTTTACAAAAATAAAGTCAGATTTTACCTATTCTTGAAATGGAAATTTTTGTTAAAACATTCATAAACATGCTTTTGGACCTATACTGCGGATAAAATATGATGAAAAATTAAAAAATTCGGGCGCGGAAGCAAATATTTATATAATTTTTTACAAAAATAAACTCAGATTTTGCCTATTTTTGATGAATACGTTGTATATTGTAAGCTGCAATTGCTGGATTCTAGAATACCTACCACACTTGAAATAGCAATTTTCTTGTTACAATGGTTTCTTTTACCTAAATTATGATGAAAAATCATAAAATTCGGGCGCGGAAGCAAATATTTATATGATTTTTTACAAAAATAATGTCAGATTTTACCTATTCTTGAAATGGATATTTTTGTTAAGACATTCATAAACATGCTTTTGGACCTATATTGGGGATAAAATATGATGAAAAATTATAAAATTCGGGCGCGGAAGCAAATATTTATATGATTTTTTACAAAAGAAATTCAGATTTTACTTATTTTTGATGAATACGTTGTGTATTGTAAGCTACATGGGCTGGATTCAAGAATACCTAACACACTTGAAATAGCAATGTTCTTGTTGCAATGTTTTCTTTTACCTAAATTATGATGAAAAATCATAAAATTCGGGCACGGAAGCAAATATTTATATGATTTTTTACAAAAATAAAGTCAGATTTTAACTATTCTTGAAATGGATATTTCTGTTCAAACATTCATAAACATGCTTTTGGACCTATACTGTGGATAAAATATGATAAAAAATTATAAAATTCGGGCGCGGAAGCAAAGATTTATATGATTTTTTTACAAAAAAAAATAAAGTCAGATTTTACCTATTTTTGATGAATACGTTGTATATTGTAAGCTACATGGGCTGGATTCTAGAATACCTAACACACTTGAAATAGCAATTTTCTTGTTGCAATGTTTTCTTTTAGCTAAAATATAATGAAAAATCATAAAATTTGGGCGCGGAAGCAAATATTTATATGATTTTTTACAAAAATAAAGTCAGATTTTACCTATTTTTAAAAGGGATATTTTTGTTAAAACATTCATAAACATGCTTTTAGACCTATACTATGGATAAAATATGATAAAAAATTATAAATTTCGGGTGCGGAAGCAAATATTTATATGATTTTTTACAAAAATAGTCAGATATTACCTATTTTTGATGAACAGGTTGTATATTGTAAGATTCGTTGGCTGGATTCTATCATACCTACCACACTTGAAATAGCAATTTTCTTGTTGCAATGTTTTCTTTTACCTAAATTATGATGAAAAATCATAAAATTCGGGCGCGGAAGCAAATATTTATATGATTTTTTACAAAATTAAAGTCAGATTTTACCTATTCTTGAAATGGATATTTTTGTTAAAACGTTCATAAACATGCTTTTGGACCTATACTGTGGATAAAATATGATGAAAAATTATAAAATTCGGGCGCGGAAGCAAATATTTATATGATTTTTTAGAAAAAAAAAGTCAGATTTTACCTATTTTTGATGAATACGTTGTATATTGTAAGCTTCATTAGCTGGATTCTATCATACCTACCGCACTTGAAATAGCAATTTTCTTGTTGCAATGTTTTCTTTTAGCTAAAATATGATGATAAATCATAAAACTCGAGCGCGGAAGCAAATATTTATATGATTTTTTACAAAAATTAGGTCAGATTTTACCTATTCTTAAAATGGATATTTTTGTTAAAACATTCATAAATATGCTTTTGGACCTATACTGTGGATAAAATATGATGAAAAATTATAAAATTCAGGCGCGGAAATAAATATTTATATGATTTTTTACAAAAAAAAAGTCAGATTTTACCTATTTTTGATGAATACGTTGTATATTGTAAGCTTCATTGGCTGAATTCTATCATACCTACCACACTTGAAATAGCAATTTTCTTGTTGCAATGTTTTCTTTTAGCTAAAATATGATGATAAATCATAAAATTCGAGCGCGGAAGCAAATATTTATATGATTTTTTACAAAAATAAAGTCAGATTTTACCTATTCTTAAATGGATATTTTTGTTAAAACATTCATAAATATGCTTTTGGTCCTATACTGTGGATAAAATATGATGAAAAATTATAAAATTCAGGCGCGGAAATAAATATTTATATGATTTTTTACAAAAAAAAAAGTCAGATTTTACCTATTTTTGATGAATACGTTGTATATTGTAAGCTTCATTGGCTGGATTCTATCATACCTACCACACTTGAATTAGCAATTTTCTTGTTGCAATGTTTTCTTTTAGCTAAAATATGATGAAAAATCATAAAATTCGGGCGCGGAAGCAAATATCTATATAATTTTTACAAAAATTAAGTCAGATTTTACCTATTTTTGAAATCGATATTTTTGTTAAAACATTCATAAACATGCTTTTGGACCTATACTATGGATAAAATAAGATGAAAAATTATAAAATTCGGGCGCGGAAGCAAATATTTATATAATTTTTTATAAAAATAAAGTCAGATTTTACCTATTTTTGATGAATACGTTGTATATTGTAAGCTACATGGGCTGGATTCAAGAATATCTAACACACTTGAAATAGCAATTTTCTTGTTGCAATGTTTTTTTTAGCTAAAATATGATGAAAAATCATAAAATTCGGGCGCGGAAGTAAATATTTATAAGATTTTTTACAAAATAAAGTCAGATTTTACCTATTCTTAAAATGGATATTTTTGTTAAAACATTCATAAACATGCTTTTGGACCTATACTGTGGATAAAATATGATGAAAAAATTATAAAATTCAGGCGCGGAAATAAATATTTATATGATTTTTTACAAAAAAAAAGTCAGATTTTACCTATTTTTGATGAATACGTTGTATATTGTAAGCTTCATTGGCTGGATTCTATCATACCTACCACACTTGAAATAGCAATTTTCTTGTTGCAATGTTTTCTTTTAGCTAAAATATGATGAAAAATCATAAAATTCGGGCGCGGAAGCAAATATCTATATAATTTTTACAAAAATTAAGTCAGATTTTACCTATTTTTGAAATCGATATTTTTGTTAAAACATTCATAAACATGCTTTTGGACCTATACTATGGATAAAATAAGATGAAAAATTATAAAATTCGGGTGCGGAAGCAAATATTTATATAATTTTTTATGGAAATAAAGTCAGATTTTATCTATTTTTGATGAATACATTGTATATTGTAAGCTTCATTGGCTGGATTCTAGAATACCTACCATAATTGAAATAGCAATTTTCTTGTTGCAATGTTTTCTTTTACCTAAATTATGATGAAAAATCATAAAATTCGGGCGCGGAAGCAAATATTTATATGATTTTTTACAAAATAAAGTCAGATTTTATCTATTCTTGAAATGGATATTTTTGTTAAAACATTCATAAACATGCTTTTGGACCTATACTGTGGATAAAATATAATGAAAAATTATAAAATTCGGGCGCCGAATAAAACATTTATATGATTTTTTACAAAAAAAAAGTCAGATTTTACCTATTTTTGATGAATACGTTGTATATTTTAAGCTACATGGGCTGGATTCTACAGTACCTAACACACTTGAAATAGCAATTTTCTTGTTGCAATGTTTTCTTTTAGCTAAAATATGATGAAAAATCATAAAATTCGGGCACGGAAGCAAATATTTATATGATTTTTTACAAAAATAAAGTCAGATTTTACCTATTTTTGAGAGGGATGTTATTGTTAAAACATTCATAAACATGCTTTTGGACCTATACGATTGATAAAATATGATAAGAAATTATAAAAATTCGGGCGCGGAAGCAAATATTTATATGATTTTTTACAAAAAATAAAGTCAGATTTTACCTATTTTTGATGAATACGTTGTATATTGTAAGCTTCATTGGCTGGATTCTACTCTGAGATAGCGCGTTGAAATAGCAATTTTCTTGTTGCAATGTTTTCTTTTAGCTAAAATATGATGATAAATCATGAAATTCAGGCGCGGAAGCAAATATTTATATGATTTTTTACAAAAATAAAGTAAGATTTTACCTATTCTTAAAATGGATATTTTTGTTAAAAAAATCATAAATATGCTTTTGGACCTATACTGTGGATAAAATATGATGAAAAATTATAAAATTCGGGCGCGGAAGTAAATATTTATATGATTTTTTTCGAAACAAAAAGTCAGATTTTACCTATTTTTGATGAATACGTTGTATATTGTAAGCTACATGGGCTGGATTCTAGAATACCTAACACACTTGAAATAGCAATTTTCTTGTTGCAATGCTTTTTCTTTTAGCTAAAATATGATGAAAAATCATAAAATTCGGGCGCGGAAGCAAATATTTATATGATTTTTACAAAAATAAAGTCAGATTTTACCTATTTTTGAAATAGATATTTTTGTTAAAACATTCATAAACATGCTGTTGGACATATACTATGGATAAATATGATGAAAAAATTATAAAATTCGGGCGCGGAAGCAAATATTTATATAATTTTTTATAAAAATAAAGTCAGATTTTACCTATTTTTGATGAATACAATGTATATTGTAAGCTTCATTAACTGCATTCTAGAATACCTACCACACTTGAAATAGCAATTTTCTTGTTGCAATGTTTTCTTTTACCTAAGTTATGATGAAAAATCATAAAATTCGGGCGCGGAAGCAAATATTTATATGATTTTTTACAAAAATAAAGTCAGATTTTACCTATTTTTGAAATGGATATTTTTGTGAAAACATTTATAAACATGCTTTTGGACTTATACTGTGGACAAAATATGATAAAAAATTTTCAAATTCGGGCGCGGAAGCAAATATTTATATGATTTTACCTATTCTTAAAATGGATATTTTTGTTAAAACATTCATAAATATGCTTTTGGACCTATACTGTGGATAAAATATGATGAAAAATTATAAAAATTCGTGCGCGGAAGTAAATATTTATGTTTTTTTACAAAACAAAAAGTCAGATTTTACCTATTTTTGATGAATACGTTGTATATTGTAAGCTACATGGGTTGGATTCTAGAATACCTAACACACTTGAAATAGCAATTTTCTTGTTGCAATGCTTTTCTTTTAGCTAAAATATGATAAAAAATCATAAAATTCGGGCGCGGAAGCAAATATTTATATGATTTTTACAAAAATAAAGTCAGATTTTACCTATTCTTAAAATGGATATTTTTGTTAAAAAATTCATAAATATGCTTTGGACCTATACTGTGGATAAAATATGATGAAAAATTATAAAATTCGGGCGCGGAAGTAAATATTTATATGATTTTTTTTCGAAACAAAAAGTCAGATTTTACCTATTTTTGATGAATACGTTGTATATTGTAAGCTAAATGGGCTGGATTCTAGAATACCTAACACACTTGAAATAGCAATTTTCTTGTTGCAATGCTTTTCTTTTAGCTAAAATATGATGAAAAATCATAAAATTCGGGCGCGGAAGCAAATATTTATATGATTTTTACAAAAATAAAGTCAGATTTTACCTATTTTTGAAATAGATATTTTTGTTAAAACATTCATAAACATGCTGTTGGACATATACTATGGATAAAATAAGATGAAAAATTATAAAATTCGGGCGCGGAAGCAAATATTTATATAATTTTTTATAAAAATAAAGTCAGATTTTACCTATTTTTGATGAATACAATGTATATTGTAAGCTTCATTAACTGCATTCTAGAATACCTACCACACTTGAAATAGCAATTTTCTTGTTGCAATGTTTTCTTTTACCTAAGTTATGATGAAAAATCATAAAATTCGGGCGCGGAAGCAAATATTTATATGATTTTTTACAAAATAAAGTCAGATTTTACCTATTTTTGAAATGGATATTTTTGTGAAAACATTTTATAAACATGCTTTTGGACTTATACTGAGGACAAAATATGATGAAAAATTATAAAATTCGGGCGCGGAAGCAAATATTTATATGATTTTTTACAAAAAAAAAGTCAGATTTTACCTATTTTTGATGAATACGTTGTATATTGTAAGCTACATGGGCTGGATTCTAGAGTACCTAACACACTTGAAATAGCAATTTTCTTGTTGCAATGTTTTCTTTTAGCTAAAATAACATGAAAAAATTATAAAATTCGGGCTCGGAACCAAATATTTATATGATTTTTTACAAAAATAAAGTCAGATTTTACCTATTTTGAGAGGGATATTTTTGTTTAAACATTCATAAACATGCTTTTAGACCTAAACTATGGATAAAATATGATAAAAAATTATAAAATTCGGGCGCGGAAGCAAATATTTATAAGATTTTTTACAAAAATAAAGTCAGATATTACCTACTTTTGATGAATACGTTGTATATTGTAAGCTTCATTGGCTGGATTCTATCATACCTACCACACTTGAAATAGCAATTTTCTTGTTGCAATGTTTCCTTTTAGCTAAAATATGATGATAAATCATAAAATTCGGACGCGGAAGCAAATATGTATATGATATTTTACAAAAATAAAGTCAGATTTTACCTATTCTTAAAATGGATATTTTTGTTAAAACATTCATAAATATGCTTTTGGACCTATACTGTGGATAAAATATGATGAAAAATTATAAAATTCGTGCGCGGAAGTAAATATTTATGTTTTTTTACAAAACAAAAAGTCAGATTTTACCTATTTTTGATGAATACGTTGTATATTGTAAGCTACATGGGTAGGATTCTAGAATACCTAACACACTTGAAATAGCAATTTTCTTGTTGCAATGCTTTTCTTTTAGCTAAAATATGATGAAAAATCATAAAATTCGGACGCGGAAGCAAATATTTTATATGATTTTTACAGAAATAAAGTCAGATTTTTACCTATTTTTGAAATAGATAGTTTTGTTAAAACATTCATAAACATGCTTTTGGACCTATACTATGGATAAAATAAGATGAAAAATTATAAAATTCGGGCGCGGAAGCAAATATTTATATAATTTTTTTATAAAAATAAAGTCAGATTTATACCTATTTTTCATGAATACAATGTATATTGTAAGCTTCATTGCCTGCATTTTAGAATACCTACCACACTTGAAATAGCAATTTTCTTGTTGCAATGTTTTCTTTTAGCTAAAATATGATGAAAAATCATAAAATTCGGGCGCGGAAGCAAATATTTATATGATTTTTTACAAAAATAAAGTCAGATTTTACCTATTCTTAAAATGGATATTTTTGTTAAAACATTCATAAATATGCTTTTGGACCTTTACTGTGGCTAAAATATGATAAAAAATTATAAAATTTGGGCGCGGAAGTAAATATTTATATGATTTTTTACAAAAAAAAAGTCAGATTTTACCTATTTTTGATGAATACGTTGTATATTTTTAAGCTACATGGGCTGGATTCTACTAGTACCTAACACACTTGAAATAGCAATTTTCTTGTTGCAATGTTTTCTTTTAGCTAAAATATGATGAAAAAATCATAAAATTCGGGCACGGAACCAAATATTTATATGATTTTTTACAAAAATAAAGTCAGATTTTACCTATTTTTGAGAGGGATATTATTGTTAAAACATTCATAAACATGCTTTTGGACCTATACGATTGATAAAATATGATAAGAAATTATAAAATTCGGGCGCGGAAGCAAATATTTATATGATTTTTTACAAAAAATAAAGTCAGATTTTACCTATTTTTGATGAATACGTTGTATATTGTAAGCTTCATTGGCTGGATTCTAGCATACCTATTGTTAAAACATTCATAAATATGCTTTGGACCTATACTGTGGATAAAATATGATGAAAAATCATAAAATTCGGGCGCGGAAGCAAATATTTATATGATTTTTACAAAAATAAAGTCAGATTTTACCTATTTTTGAAATAGATATTTTTGTTAAAACATTCATAAACATGCTGTTGGACATATACTATGGATAAAATAAGATGAAAAATTATAAAATTCGGGCGCGGAAGCAAATATTTATATAATTTTTTATAAAAATAAAGTCAGATTTTACCTATTTTTGATGAATACAATGTATATTGTAAGCTTCATTAACTGCATTCTAGAATACCTACCACACTTGAAATAGCAATTTTCTTGTTGCAATGTTTTCTTTTACCTAAGTTTATGATGAAAAATCATAAAATTCGGGCGCGGAAGCAAATATTTATATGATTTTTTACAAAAAATAAAGTCAGATTTTTACCTATTTTTGATGAATACGTTGTATATTGTAAGCTTCATTGGCTTGGATTCTATCATACCTATTGTTAAAACATTTATAAATATGCTTTTGGACCTATACTGTGGATAAAATATGATGAAAAATCATAAAATTCGGGCGCGGAAGCAAATATTTATATGATTTTTTACAAAAATAAATTTAGATTTTACCTATTTTTGAAATGGATATTTTTGTGAAAACATTTATAAACATGCTTTTGGACCTATACTGTGGACAAAATATGATGAAAAATTATAAAATTCGGGCGCGGAAGCATATATTTATATGATTTTTTACAAAAAAAAAGTCAGATTTTTACCTATTTTTGATGAATACGTTGTATATTGTAAGCTACATGGGCTGGATTCTAGAGTACCTAACACACTTGAAATAGCAATTTTCTTGTTGCAATGTTTTCTTTTAGCTAAAATAAGATGAAAAATCATAAAATTCGGGCTCGGAACCAAATATTTATATGATTTTTTACAAAAATAAAGTCAGATTTTACCTATTTTTGAGAGGGATATTTTGTTTAAACATTCATAAACATGCTTTTAGACCTAAACTATGGATAAAATATGATAAAAAATTATAAAATTCGGGCGCGGAAGCAAATATTTATAAGATGTTTTACAAAAATAAAGTCAGATATTACCTACTTTTGATGAATACGATGTATATTGTAAGCTTCATTGGCTGGATTCTATCATACCTACCACACTTGAAATAGCAATTTTCTTGTTGCAATGTTTCCTTTTAGCTAAAATATGATGAAAAATCATAAAATTCGGACGCGGAAGCAAATATGTATATGATATTTTACAAAAATAAAGTCAGATTTTACCTATTCTTAAAATGGATATTTTTGTTAAAACATTCATAAATATGCTTTTGGACCTATACTGTGGATAAAATATGATGAAAAATTATAAAATTCGTGCGCGGAAGTAAATATTTATGTTTTTTTACAAAACAAAAAGTCAGATTTTACCTATTTTTGATGAATACGTTGTATATTGTAAGCTACATGGGTTGGATTCTAGAATACCTAACACACTTGAAATAGCAATTTTCTTGTTGCAATGCTTTTCTTTTAGCTAAAATATGATAAAAAATCATAAAATTCGGGCGCGGAAGCAAATATTTATATGATTTTTACAGAAATAAAGTAAGATTTTACCTATTTTTGAATAGATAGTTTTGTTAAAACATTCATAAACATGCTTTTGGACCTATACTATGGATAAAATAAGATGAAAAATTATAAAATTCGGGCGCGGAAGCAAATATTTATATAATTTTTTATAAAAATAAAGTCAGATTTTACCTATTTTTCATGAATACAATGTATATTGTAAGCTTCATTGCCTGCATTCTAGAATACCTACCACACTTGAAATAGCAATTTCTTGTTGCAATGTTTTCTTTTAGCTAAAATATGATGAAAAATCATAAAATTCGGGCGCGGAAGCAAATATTTATATGATTTTTTACAAAAATAAAGTCAGATTTTACCTATTCTTAAAATGGATATTTTTTGTTAAAACATTCATAAATATGCTTTTGGACCTTTACTGTGGATAAAATATGATAAAAAATTATAAAAATCGGGCGCAGAAGTAAATATTTATATGATTTTTTACAAAAAAAAAGTCAGATTTTACCTATTTTTATGAATACGTTGTATATTGTAAGCTACATAGGCTGGATTCTAGAATACCTAACACACTTGAAATAGCAATTTTTTTGTTGCAATGTTTTTTTATAGCTAATATATTATGAAAAATCATAAAATTCGGGCGCGGAAGCAAATATTTATATGATTTTTTACAAAAATAAAGTTAGATTTTACCTATTTTTGATATAGATATTTCTGTTAAAACATTCATAAACATGCTTTTGGACCTATACTATGGATAGAATAAGATAAAAAATTATAAAATTCGGGCGCGGAAGCAAATATTTATATGATTTTTACAAAAATAAAGTTAGATTTTACCTATTTTTGAAATAGATATTTTTGTTAAAATATTCATAAACATGCTTTACTCTGAGATAGCGCGTTAAAATAAGATGAAAAATTATAAAATTCCGGGCGCGGAAGCAAATATTTATATGATTTTTTTACAAAAAAAAAAGTCAGATTTTACCTATTTTTGATGAATACGGTTGTATATTGTAAGCTACATGGGCTGGATTCTAGAGTACCTAACACAATTGAAATAGCAATTTTCTTGTTGCAATGTTTTCTTTTAGCTAAAATATGATAAAAAATCATAAAATTCGGGCTCGGAAGCATATATTTATATGATTTTTTCTAAAGTAAAGTCAGATTTTACCTATTTTTGAGAGGGATATTTTGTTTAAACATTCATAAACATGCTTTTAGACCTATACTATGGATAAAATTTGATAAAAAATTATAAAATTCGGGGCGCGGAAGCAAATATTTATAAGATTTTTTACAAAAAAAAAGTCAGATATACCTATTTTTGATGAATACGTTGTATATTGTAAGCTTCATTGGCTGGATTCTATCATACCTACCCCACTTGAAATAGCAATATTCTTGTTGCAATGTTTTCTTTTACCCTAAATTATGATAAAAATCATAAAAATTCGGGCAAGGAAGCAAATATTTATATGATATTTTACAAAAATAAAGTCAAATTTTACCTATTCTTAAAATGGATATTTTTGTATAAAACATTCATAAATATGCTTTTGGACCTATACTGTGGATAAAATATGATGAAAAATTATAAAATTCGTGCGCGGAAGTAAATATTTATGTTTTTTTACAAAACAAAAAGTCAGATTTTACCTATTTTTGATGAATACGTTGTATATTGTAGCTACATGGGTTGGATTCTAGAATACCTAACACACTTGAAATAGCAATTTTCTTGTTGCAATGCTTTTCTTTTAGCTAAAATATGATGAAAAATCATAAAATTCGGGGCGCGGAAGCAAATATTTATATGATTTTTTACAGAAATAAAGTCAGATTTTACCTATTTTTGAAATAGATAGTTTTGTTAAAAACATTCATAAACATGCTTTTGGACCTATACTATGGATAAAATAAGATGAAAAATTATAAATTCGGGCGCGGAAGCAAATATCTATATAATTTTTTATAAAAATAAAGTCAGTTTTTACCTATTTTTCATGAATACAATGTATATTGTAAGCTTCATTGCCTGCATTCTAGAATACCTACCACACTTGAAATAGCAATTTTCTTGTTGCACATGTTTTTCTTTTAGCTAAAATATGATGAAAAATCATAAAATTCTGGCGCGGAAGCAAATATTTATATGATTTTTTACAAAAATATAGTCAGATTTTACCTATTCTTAAAATGGATATTTTTGTTAAAACATTCATAAATATGCTTTTGGACCTTTACTGTGGATAAAATATGATAAAAAATTATAAAATTCGGGCGCGGAAGTAAATATTTATATGATTTTTTACAAAAAAAAAGTCAGATTTTACCTATTTTTATGATACGTTGTATATTGTAAGCTACATGGCTGGATTCTAGAGTACCTAACACAATTGAAATAGCAATTTTCTTGTTGCAAATGTTTTCTTTTAGATAAAATATGATAAAAAATCATAAAATTCGGGCTCGGAAGCATATATTTATATGATTTTTTACAAAAATAAAGTCAGATTTTACCTATTTTTGAGAGGGATATTTTTGTTTAAACATTCATAAACATGCTTTTAGACCTATACTATGGATAAAATTTGATAAAAAATTATAAAAATTCGGGCGCGGAAGCAAATATTTATAAGATTTTTAACAAAAATAAAGTCAGATATACCTATTTTTGATGAATACGTTGTATATTGTAAGCTTCATTGGCTGGATTCTATCATACCTACCACACTTGAAATAGCAATTTTCTTGTACTCGAGATAGCGCGT